>SJXQ01007754.1:179521-252909 GCA_006408695.1 Aepyceros melampus
TCTTATTTGCCGGCAACATTATACCCTCATATTTTCACTCATAGAAACTTCTTAGAGCCCCATGGGGTGGGAATGATCCCATTTAATAGACTGGGAAACGCTGCTCATAAAATCCTAGTAATGAGTCCTGGTTACAAAGCTTGTAAGTGGTACCATCCAGTTTCAGATAGAAGTGAATCAGGTTCCCAGCCGACATGGCCTTCCTACACTGCTGAAGCCCTTCTCGAGCTCTTATGGATTGTTTTTGGCAACTGTGGCATTAATACGTCTCCTGGGCAAGAAAAGGTACAGCCTCTAGCTGAGGAAGACTGGCCTGCTTTCTTCTGGGAGCAGGGATCCCAGCTTGAGTCCCACTGGCACTGATCCCAGGACGCAGGTTTAGCAGCTGGAAGGGAGGGTGGGGGCCTGTGTGTGCAAAAGGCCCTGGGAGTTTCCTGAGGGAACGAGCCTTGACAGCCACAGTGCTAAGGGCCAGGGCCAGGGCCCGAGGGGAAAGACATCATTCAGAGCTTTCATCTAGCTCCATTCCCTGTGGCCTCAAATGTGAGCCCTGAGTCCTGAAACTAGAATAAAAGAGCTAAGAAAAACTGTTGGGGCCTGAAGAGTGAAAGGAAGGCAGGGGTGCCTTTTGGCAAACAGGGTCAGGACAGCCAGCAGGAGCTGGAGTGTGGGGTCCCGTCGGCACAGAATGAGATGGCCTGAGTAGTTTGCCGGGCCCGTTTCTGAGTGAACCAGGAGAAACGAGAGGGGCATTGGTCTCTGCCTCCACACACTGCAGCCCTAGAGGCAAAAGGTAGTGAAGGTGCTGTTGTGGGAGAACAGGAAAATGGCAGCCTGGGAGGACTAGCTTTGGAAACACGTGAGTCACCTCTGGGTGAAGCACCTACAACAGGGTGGGGAGCAGGGCAAGGTCTTGTTGGAGACTCTTGGGAACCATAAGTTACGCAGATTTAAACCATATTAATTATGCTTCAAGCGTGTTCTTCAGACCAAAGAGAGAAAGCTTCTCTTCCTCCTTCTCTCCTTGTAGCAAACATTTGAGCACCAACTAGGAATTGGGCATAGACCAGACTCTAGAGATCCTGAAAGAGCTAAGGGAGGGTCCCTGTAAGTGAGTATTTGCCATCTAGGGGGACTCAGTGAAGTAATTAGCAAATGTAACGCAGGAGGGCAAGTGGTGATGGGATGGTCATGTTGGCACCCACCCCTCTCAGAACAGAACAACTCCTCGCACCTTTGCATGGGACTTCCTGGTGACCAGTGGGAGTGCGGTTCAAGACATGAAGGAAGATGAGCTATGTTCTTATTCAGTGAGAGACAATGGACTTCTCAGCTAGTGCTAAAGGTAATCAGAACCTTTCACATGGATGCCTGAAAGACCTCCATGAAGTCAGCTTTCCAGGCCAGCAGAACTGACCCAGGGACCTCTTATAACTGCACTGATTTCTGTGTCCTTTGAGCATCAGCGCAGTACCATGCCCACCACAAGTATTTGCAGCATTTGACTTCCCATCTTTGAGCACATGCCCCACCCTTCCTTCCCAGCTTTAATTTTCAACACCCTGTCATACAGCATCCCAATAATAGAAAAAAGAAGGGCAGCATACCACCCTCTTCTCAGTTGTACTGCTCCTCTCACCACCGAGTATGTGTCTTGATGTTGTCCTGAGTGGTCAGGCACAAATCCAAACGCAGAATCAGCAATGGTCTCTGCCCACTGGGCTTAAACTCTTAAGTCTGAGCATTAAGGAAACATTTAAGTGCGTAATCACAAGAGACAAAGCCAGTCTTATCCGGCAAGAACTGAACGTGTCTGAACAAAAGCAGGAGCGAGCCTAACACGAAGCCATTTCCCTTTGTTGTAAAACAAGACAATTCAATAAACATGACATCAGGGGAAGGTGCCCTCTGGAGAAGGAGAAGCCTCTTTCACATTGATGATGTTATCAGGATGCAACGAGAGTTGCATCTTGATGTCTCTTTTTTTCTGTTTTCAAGAGCTTTTTATTTTCTTTTTTTTCAAGAACTGATTTCTCTTTTTACCCCCCTGAAACATTATCCTCACTTCTTACTAAAAACCTTATTTGTTGCCACTTGAGCAGGCTGGTCCATTCCCTGTCCACATTTTAGCAGTTAATATATTTGTACTAGTTTGTTAGAGCTGCTGTAACAAAGTACTGCAGACTGGGCAGTTTGAACAATAAATATTTACTATCTGGAGGCTAGAAGAACTATGCTATCAAGGTGTTGGCAGCGTTGGTTCTGCCTGAGAACTGTGAAGTATGGAACTGTTCCAGGCCTCTCTCCTTGGCTTGCAGATGGCCTTCTTCTCTGTTTCCACATTGTCTTCCTGGTATGTTATCCGTGTCCACATTTCTTGTTATAAGGATACCCATCATGCTGGATGAGAGCCCATTCTAATCATCTCTTTTTAACTTCAGTACTTCTTTAAAGACCCTGTCTCCAAGTAATATCTCATTCTGAAATACTGGGGATCATTTCAACATATGGATTTTTGGGGGTGGGGAGGTAACACAATTTGACCTATAACAATCTTCTGTAGAGATGGCTTTCTGATGGGTTTCTAGAAGACAGTATTTAGTTCCTCAGTTAGTTTGCAAATTCTACCAACATTCATTTCCATTTTCACAAAACTTAACAGTGAGTTAACAAAAATTGTAAGCTCCAGGAAAACCACAATTTGAAAAGATACATGCCCCTCAATGTTCAATGCAGCACTGTTTACAACAGCTTAGATAAGGAAGCAACCTAAATGTCCATCAACAGATGAATGGATAAAGAAGATGTGGTACATATATACATGGACTAATACTCAGCCATACAAAGAATGAAATGACGGCTTTTGCATCAGCATGGAAGGACCTAGAGATTATCATACTAAGTGAAGTCAGAGAAAGACAAATATCATATGATATCACTACCAGTGGAATCTAAAAAATTATACAAATGAACTTATTTACAAGACAGAAACAGACTCACAGACATAGAAAACAAATATGGTTACTAAAGGGAAAAGGTGGGAGGGGGGAGAGAGAAACTGGGAGTCTGGGGTTAACATACACACACAACTATATATAAAACAGATGATAAACAAGGACCTACTGTCTAGCACAGGAAACTCTACTCAGTGCTTTGTAATACCCTATATGGTAAAAGAATCAGAAAAAAACAGATGTATGTGTATGTATAACTGAATCAGGACTTCCCTGGTGGCTTAGTGGTAAAGAATTCACCTGCAATGCAGGGGACGTAGGTTCGATTCCTGGGTTGGGAAGATCCCTTGCAGGAGGAAATTGTTACCCACACCAACATTCTTGCTGGGAAATCTATAATCCATGGGGTAGCAAAATAGTTGGATACAACTTAGCAACTAAACAATGTAACTGAATCACTTTGCTATATACCTGAAACACTACGAAATCAACTATACTCCAATACAAAATAAAAATTAAACAAAAAATTTGTAAGTTTCATGAGAGAAGAGATTGTGTCTGTCTCATTAACCACTATTTACCCCTAGAACAGTATCTGCCACACAAGAGGAATGTATTAAATACGAGACAAATGAATAAAAGGACCAGAAAGTTCCACACTGGGAATTACATTCCTCTGACCTCCCTGAGACTCATCTTGCCTTTACGAAACAACTTTAATGTTGGTTTTCGGTATAAGAGGAAATACTTCTGTATGGTTGTTAAGCCTGAAAACTTGTAAATATGTTGCCTCAGCAATGGAAGTTAACACATGCTAGCACTCCATCAGGGAGGCAAAAATACCCTTTGAGTGTGAGTGAATAACATTCTGATTATATAGTTCACCAAGGAAGTCAGCTCAGCTTAGTACCAATTTTCATTGTATCAAGGTCAAACTGGGCACTTAGAACTAAGGTCTGTCCTCTAAGCCACCATGATGCTCTTTAGGACCATATATCCCAGGTCATACATCTTCAGAATATTCCACTCACTCTTCTGCCATCTAGCAGAAGTATCCTGGAAATACTTTAAAGCAATGTATTACACAAAATGACTTCCCATGAGTCCAATTTCGGCCACCTACAAATGCAGATGGATCCCAATTCGTAGCAGGAATTCAAGTGAAGAATCAGCCCCATCATTACTTAAGGTCCTTGCTATGTGGGTATATTTTGAGTAGGTTTTTCAAAATAACATATAATTATATCAAATATGCATATGTTTTATGCATGGACAGATGTAGCTATATTTATATGCATGTATTTGTAAATACATGTTTTAATGTATCATGTGTTCATTGCAGCTTCTACTTCATTACCCCCATTCCAAAATTTCCCATCAAGAGAGCCAAGGGAATTGGGAATCAGCATCCATAAGACGTGAAACCACCAAATGGAGCTAGAAGAGGCAGCGGCAGTTACGGCAAAGAAGGACCCGAGTCCCTGGGTTATGTCGATCACTGTGACATGCTCCCAGCTCCATCCATGTGATGGATGGGTCTGTAATTTGTTGTTGCTGTTATTCTGGCACACATTTGCAGAAACAAACTCGTTCACGGTTCCCCTGCTGAAAGCTCAACCATCCGAGTGCCACAGGAAACAGACTTTGGCATTTTAGCTGCTCACAGACTGGGTCATCCATAAAAGTTTAATTTTCTAAAAATATTCAGTGAGGTGCTTTTCCTGAATGAGATGGTTTCTGGCTCATGAACGTATTTATTGGAGTAAATAGGAGGAAGATCGGTAAGTCAGGAATCTAATCAGCTATCATGCAGTCCATCTGGTTTAATTAGCGAGTCCAGCAGCTCACAGGCACCTTTTTAGTAAAAGGCTTCATTACCAGCTCCCTTAAAGGCAGAGGTGCTTCTGAATGTGGTTTCAAATGCTTGCCTTGTTCCCTGCCTCCATAGAGCCCCTTATCAAATTCCCATCACTGAACAACTTGAGACACATCACAGCATGCCTCTAAAGGGCATGCCAATGGAAGTAAATTGGCCTACGGGAACCCCATGAACCATCACGGCTGGTCCCTTCGTTTATTTGATCAGCATCAATTAACTAAGCATGCATTGGACCCGACTCTATGGCAGGGACTGTGTGAATGAGGCTTGGACCAGCTCTGGTGGGGGTGACAAGTGTGTCAACAGATGATTTCTAATTGCACACTAGAATAGTGAGGTAGCCCCAGGGATGGGACCTGATGAAGGTCTGACCTGACTCTGGATAAATAACTGGCAGCAAGTATGCACAGGAGAGTGAGGAAGACTCCTAACCAACAGTTCTTAAACTTAACCATGAACCAAATCCACTTGGAGAGCTTGTTCAGGTATACACTGCTTGGCCCTACCCTTGGGTTTTTTAATTTAGGAGGTCTGGAGTGGGGCCAAAGAGTCTGTGTTTCTAACAAGCTTCCCACTGACTCTAATTCTGTCAGTTCAGGAACTGTACTTTGGGAAAGGCCAGCAGTTCTCAGCCTGGGTTCACAGTGGAACCACCAGGAATTTCAACAACTCCTGAACGCTTGGGTCTCCTCCCTAGAGAGTGTCCTAATCGGTTTGGTATCCAAATTGGACATCAGGGATTTTGAGCATTTGTATTTTAAGAATTTCAAACTTACAGAAAAGTTACAATTATGGTACAAATAGCTTTTTTTTTTTTTTACTGAACCATTTGGAAAGAATTATTGATTTGGTGTCCCATCTTCCCTTCTTTAGAGTGTGTATTTTCTTCCAAACAAGAACACTCTCCTACATACTTACAAATCAATATCCAAAAAAAAAAAAAAAAAAAAAACCACACGGATATACGATGATCATTCAAGCTTTGCCACATGTTCAAAATAAATGTTTTAATATCTATTTCTTTGGCTGCCCCAGGGCCTGAGTGGCAGCATGAGGTCCAAGCCTCATTCACACAGTCCCTGCCATAGAGTAGGGTCCAATGCATGCTTAGTTAATTGATGCTGATCACGTGCTATGTAGTTGTGGCTTCCAGGCTCACTAGCTGCGGCATCCCAGCTCCAGATCAGGAATTGAACCAGTGTTCCCTGCACTGCAAGGGGAATTCTTAACCACTGGAACATCAGGAAAGTTCCCCACTCCCCAAATTTTTATCCAAAAAAAAAAAAAAAAAAAAAACCACACGGATATACGATGATCATTCAAGCTTTGCCACATGTTCAAAATAAATGTTTTAATATCTATTTCTTTGGCTGCCCCAGGGCCTGAGTGGCAGCATGAGGTCCAAGCCTCATTCACACAGTCCCTGCCATAGAGTAGGGTCCAATGCATGCTTAGTTAATTGATGCTGATCACGTGCTATGTAGTTGTGGCTTCCAGGCTCACTAGCTGCGGCATCCCAGCTCCAGATCAGGAATTGAACCAGTGTTCCCTGCACTGCAAGGGGAATTCTTAACCACTGGAACATCAGGAAAGTTCCCCACTCCCCAAATTTTTAATTGCAAAAGAATCTAGTTCAGATTACACGTTGCCTTTAGTTGTCATGTTTCTATTTAGTCACCTTTATTCTGCCAAAGGTTCCCAGTCTCTCCTGAACATTCACACCTTTGACACTTTTAAAGATGACAAGCCAGTTATTTTGTGGAAATAGCACTTAGTTTTGGTTTGTCTGATGTTTCCTCATGATGAGACCCATTATACACCTTTGACAGGGCAATCACAGTCGAGTGTGTCCCTTCTTACTGTAACTACAAAGTAGTACCTGGTTTCTCTTTGCCCCAATATTGATAATGTTCACTTCCGTCTCTTGCTTCAGGGGGTGACTGCTAGGCTTCTCCTCTGTAAATGTACTCATTTTCCTTTTGTAATTCATCAGTCCTTTGTAGGGAGGTGCTTTGAAATTATGCAAATATCCTATTGATCATTAAACTTTTAATTTACTCATTAAGGTAGTTTAATCAGCATGAACTCACAGTTTCTCATTTTGTTCAGTAGGTTATACTGTTCCTATCATTATTTGTTTGAGGCCAGTGGGAACCTTTAAATCTGGCTCTGATTCCTGGTTTTTCTAAATCTTGCCAGTCAGTTCTAACGTGCAGCCAAGGTTGAGAACTGCTTCTGCAGATAGAGCAAAGTTTCATATTCAGAGGACTGAAGATAATGAGCACAGCTTCACGGAACTGCAAGGTTTCGGCATGACTAGTGGGCAGGATGGAGATGGGGGTGGAATGAGAAGAGATTTAGGGTTCATTTGGGCCCTGTCATCATTATCCCATTATCATCCTTTCCAACAGTGAGATCCTAGGACTTCCCTGGCTGTCTAGTGGTTAAGACTCTGTGCTTCCAATGCAGGTTCGAGCCTTGGTTGAGGAACTAGGATCCTGCACACTGTGCAGTGTGGCCAAAATAAATAAGTAAAATAGATAAAAGTCTCATTAAAACGACAATAAAAAAATCCAATGATGTCCTATCTCTCTGTGTACATGAGGCTGTAAGCCCATACATCATGGGATTGTTGCCTTGCAGTTAAGAGCACAGACTTTAGGCAAAGGGGTTTGAGTTCCTGCTCTGACACTTCTTAACAATGCAGCCTTGAGCTCGTTACTTACTATGGACTGAATGGTCCCCACACTGACCCCAAATTCTTATGTTGAAGCCTTCACCTGCAGGGTAGCTATATTTAGACAGGGCACCTCCAAGGAAGTAAAGTTAAATGCAGTCCCAGGGATGGGACCCTGACCCTAGGAGACAGTATCCTTACAGGAAGAGATATCAGACCTTGCTGTCTCCCACCTGCCCACCCCCAACCATGCTCCTGCACAAAAAGAAGGCCATGTGAGCATTCAGCAAAAAGACTGCCAGCTGTGAACCACAGAAGCCTCAGAATGAAATCTACCCTGGTGGCACCTTGATCTTGGATGCTAAGCCTCCCAAAATGTGAGAAATAAATTCCTATTAAGTCACCCTCTCTATGGTGTTTGTTTTGGTAGCCCCAGCAAACTTATCTGACCTGTTTCCCACCTTAAAAAAAAAAAAAATAATAATGGTCCTACCTCCTGGAGGTCTGATGAGGTTTAAATAAGAAGAAAATATCAAGTACTTAGCACAGTACTGCCTTTGAGTTATTTCTATTCCTTGACTCATCCTCAGCCACACCTGGCAAATTCCCACTCCCCTGCCTTTGTCTACAATCAGGTCAGCCCCACAAACACTGTCTGAGCAGGCCTCTACTGTGCGCCAGCACTGTACTAGGCCCAGCCATACAGAATACAACAAAGCACTGCCTCAGGTCCATATCCAAGAGTGAAAGGCTGCCCACTGCTGCCCTAGGCCAGGAGTTGTTCCAAATTCCATCTATAGTAAAGGGTCTGATTCACTATGGTTCGAAACCTGTCTCAAGGCTTTGGCCTAATGAGAAAGAGAGTAAATCGTATGATGAGACAATCTTCCATACACTCCCTCGGATTTCTTTTATTCTTATGGTTACAACGTCCTCCCCCAGCTTACTAGTAACGAGTTCAAGGCCTGCAAACTAATAGAGGTCTTTTTTTTTTCCTTGCCTGTTAAGAGAATTTTATTCCCCCTGTGTGTTGGTCTGAGATACGAGATAATGACACTGTGAAGTGAAAGCAACTTTAAACCAACTATCAAAAGTAGAAATGCCTTGCTGTGCTCCACTGACATTCAGATGGGAGGACAGGAAAATTCCTGAGCCACAAGCAAACATGGCTTACAGCAAGTGACTCATGTTAGAAAAACCATAGTTATAACTTTATACCTCCTCTGGGGGTATAAACAAAGAAGTAACTTTCAATTTTTTTTTTTTAGTTGAACTAAGTTAAGATGAAGGAGTCAAAATAAAGTTTGATGAGATAAAACTCTTTAGAATGCAAAATTTTGCCCGAAGTTCATATTTAAGCATTACAAGGAAGTAACGCATTAGACTTTCTAGCTTTGGCTCAGGTTATTTTCACACAAGGCTGCTCTTCCGATCTTTAATATCCATGTGTATCTCTCTTAGCATTGATTCCCGATTTCCTCCAGGATTGAGAGAGTTTTGAGTATAAGCCCTATTTAGTTCTGTCCTTACAAAAGGGATCCCTGTTGGTGCCCCCTAGGGCCCAGCATGAAGCAGGTCTGTGCTTCCCGCTCCCGACTTTGTGAGCCCCTAACTTCAGTGGGAGGTTGGACACATCGCCAGGGGCAGCGTACATCCACCATTCAGCCTGGGGTTGGGACACACTGGGCTTTCCGCTTTCTGCTGGAAATCCCCACTCTCCATGCTTTTTCTCAGTATCGTTGTGATTCTTTTCCCTGTTCCATTGCAATTCTTCAATTTTCTCTCCTCTTTTATCATTCAGAACTAGCTTTTCTATTTATAGCCAGCAAGCTCCCTCTTCTTCCTTCTTTAAAGTATTTCTGCAAACCTCTGAAACCTCTTCCACAAATATGAACAGTGGATTAAAGACCCTGAAGAGTCTTGCACCAAGGAGTCACATTCTCCTTTCTTGCAGTCTTAGGTAAGAATTTTCAGGAGAGACTTGTATGCTATTTCAGTTCATAGACAGGACTTGCTCACATTGGGCCAGCAAGGAGGCTTGAAGCTCTTGGCATTGCCTCTCCCACCACTGGGCAGCCAGTGCCAGGGCAGTGGTTTACAAACTGGGTTCTCTGGAACCTGAAGCCTCCTTGATGGTACCCTCTAGGCCAAGAATGAGAAGTAGAAGGGCAGGAGAGAAGAGTGGATGGGGATCATGCCACCTATTCAGGCTTCAAACACAGATGCTCTGCTTTTATCTGCCTCAAAAATTGTTTTTTTTTTTTTGGTTTGTTTTGTTTTAAAGATTCCATTGGAAATAAAAATAGTTTCGCTGCTAAAATATTTTGCAAGCCACTGGAAGAGTGGGAAAGCATATAGCCAGATAGGTTGGTTGAATGGTGGCACATATTTCCTTTAAAAGTAGATGGAATTTGCCTGTTAGAAATAGCCAAAGATCACTTGAGGTCAAAACTGGTGAAAAGAATGTGAGCACAAGGAATAAAAAAGCAGATTGTGGCCATGATATGAAAATACTGTACATGTGGGCAGTGCACAAAGTATCCCTCTAGGAGAAGGAATCCTAACCAAGCATGTGTGACATTGTTGGAACAAGTATGTAAACTGACCCAATAAGGTAATAGTGTTGTTTAGAATGCATTCACTTACATAAATTTTCCTGTTGGCCATGAGTATGTGTGTGTGTGTGTGTGTGTGTGTGTGTGTGTGTGTGTGTATTTAGTCTCACTACTTTAAAATCACAGTTCAGGAGTTCTCTAGATAGTCTTTGGGGAAAGAAGGCCAGACTGTTTAGTCTGGGTTCAAATGCTGCTCTGAAAGTTATGAGTTGTATGACTCCATAAAAATCATTTAACCTCTCTCAACCCAGTTTCCTCATCTGTAAAGCAAAAATAGCATCACTTAATTTATGAGGGTTTTTTTGTGGAGGTGTAAATGTGGTAAAACATGTTAATGCCTCAGCAGCCTCGGGCCAGGCACAAGGTAAGTTCTCTTAATGTCTGTTGTTCTTGCCATTATTGTTACTATGATCATGATCATTATCCTCTGACCTGAGGATTCTCTACCATATCTAACCAGCTTTCTCAAGAATCCTCATCTTTCTTTAGATAATAGATGAGGCCCTGTTTTCACAGATTAAAAAGAATTAAAAATGGAGGCAGCTTTGCTAAAATCATCACATGACTCATAGGAAATCTGGGATTAGAACTCAAAAGTAGAGGCAGTTTGAGCAGCTGGGCAAGGAGAGGACACAAATTAAAGCCCTACCCACCTCGTCTCAGTGGGTGGAGATGTGAAAGAGACATCAGGAAGGTTCTGGAAAGGAATGTGGAAGATGACAAAACATGAGAGAATTCTAGAATCACAGGTTTACTGAACGTCAAAGGGAGATCTGTGAGAGCCCTCCCTCCAGTCCATATAATAGTATGGCCCAGAGAGGTTAAGTTACTTGCCTAAGATGACACAGCTCATTGGTAGAAGAGCAGGATAAAGCTCCTACCTCCAGTTTCAGGGGCCACTGACTTTTCCCGGCCACCTGCCCAGCTTCACTCAGAGTGGTGTCTCTGTGAACTGCCACTGCCTATAAGGGACGAGCGGCAGAGGGTGGGCAGCCTTAGCCTGCTGCTCTGAAAATGCTCTGATTTTTCAAGTGTGCAGCCTCAAAGCACAGCCTGCAGTTCTTCTGTCTCACCTTCTACTAAAAAATGTTCACTCTGAAACTTGTAACAGCAGTGACCTCTGACAGACCGGCACGTCCCAGCTGTTAACATTCTTCTGCTTACAACAGAAGTTGCCCTTAAGACCCCTGTAGCCAGGCCTGGAGAGGGGGTGACCCTGTCAGGGCCGGGCCTCAGGAAGAACAGAGAGCAAAGTCACCTTGGCTCTGAGGGACTGGGAACCACTGGCCACTCAGTCCAGCTTCCCGCCTCCTCTCCATCCTGTACCTGTGCCTTACAGATATGAGATGCTGCCTCTGGCCAATCCAGAGAGAGACCCTTTTGTGCGGAATCGATCTCAGCAATCAGCAACAGGAGCCATTGTACAGGGGACTTACTCCACCCATCCCTACCTACAAGACCCTGCATTTCACACTTCTTTTCATTGATTTCCTTTAGCTAACAGGCTGCTCCTTGAGTCACAGAACTGAGTGACCCAGATGAAGATCCCTTTGGAGAAAGAGTGTGGACAGCCTTGGAGGATGATGCCCATGGCCTGATCCCCCATGGAAAGAGCATCAGGTCCCCATGACTCACTTTGGAAACCTCTAATGAGCTTGGGTTTCATATCCTTTCAGGCTATTAGGGAAGTATGGTGGGAAGTGTGCCAATAGGATCCATACCTGAAAACCCCAGAGCAGCTTTCTCACCAGCTCCCCTTTGCCAGCTCACGTGGATCAGCCTGCTTTGCCTCTCAAGTTCCTTGTCTATAAACTAAGGAAACTGTCTGCCTTATCCATCTCTCACCATCTCCTCCCCATTTTCAGGTTGCGCTGGGTTTTTGTGGTGTATGGATCTTAGTCCCCTGACCAGGGACTGAACCTGTGTCTCCTGGATTCTTAACCACTGGACCACCAGACAAGTCTCAAACCTCTCCTCTTTACATAGCCACCAGGAGACTGGGGACAGAAGGCTATGTCCTACTAAGGGAAGTGTTACTGCCCCCCTGGGGAGCAGGGAAGTTATTCACTCTGTGCTTTACCTTTGTGGTTTCTGAGTTATCAAGACCCTTGAGAGTCAAAATATGTGAGAAACACAGCCTACTAAAGACCTCATTTGGAGAAGGAAATGGCAACCCACTCCAGTATTCTTGCCTACAGAATCCTATGGACAGGAGTCTGGTGGGCTGCTGTCCATAGGGTCGCACAGAGTCAGACACGACTGAAGCGACCTAGCATGCATGCATGCAAAGACCTCATTTACTCCACATGCACTGAGCCTGGTCTCTGTCCCAGGTTCTGTGCAAGGACACAAGTGGGAAGAAATCACAAACCAGGCCTCCAAGGATCCTTGGATTAACAGCAGCATTATGTGACTTAAACGGAATGCCTCATCATATGGACAACCTCTCCTCTTAGACCAGGGCTGAGGGGACCAAGGCACCAGGAACATTTTCCTGGAGGAAGGGAATCTCGAAGGTAATTTGAAATTTGCCAGGATTCAGCCTGTGGATAAGGGGAGGTGGCTCCCCTCGGCATTAGGAAGAGGACCGGAAAGGCCGACCTGTCTGGGCCAGGCACAGGTGGTGGTGTGAGGCTGGGCTGGCTGAATGGGTATTGGGCCTGGACAGTGCAGGCCAGAGAGGTGGGCCAGGGCCTGCAGACAGCCCTGAATCTGCCTGTAGGGGAGAGTGTGTGGAGAGGGAAACCAGCAGGATTTCAACAAGGGGAGTGTCACTCTGTGGGGAGAGGGGAGGGAGGAAGGGGACAGGGCAGGGTGAGTACATACTGCCTGTGGGTGCCCCTTGGAAGCTGCTACTCTGATTTGGGCAAGGAACAATGAGGCCTCGACAGTGCAACCCATCACAGCACAGAGTGCGAAGACAGGAAGACATTAAGTCAGGTCAGGAAAGAGGAAATGAGCAAACCAAGCAGTGGACTCCTGTTCCTACATCACCTGGCCTGTCAAGTCTCTTCCCAGGCTAAGTTTTGGCATGGTCAAAGCATCTTCCTAGGCTTGTCAATAAACCATTTTTTTATAGTTTATTTATTTATTTAGCTGTACCACATCTTAGTTGTGGCATGTGGGATCTAGTTCCCTGACCAGGGATCAAACTTGGGTCCCCTGCATCGGGAGCATAGAGTCTTAGCCACCGGACTACCAGGAAGTCCCTTTCAATAAATTCTTACAGAACTTCCCAAAGGAACCCATTTCCAATTTGCCATACTCAAATGACAACTAAGAAAAGCTGGTCCCACAACTCACTATGAAAACCACTGAAACAAACATGTGAGACCACATTCTGGATATGAGGAGTGTATGGAACATGGCTCACCTGTGATGAAACATCTCTGCAGCCAGGCTAAGCTGGTTTCTGGGGCAAACTTACTCTCATCTAGGAAGCAGGGAGGAGAATGCCTATGTCTAAAAACTCAGAGGATTAAAAAAGGGAATGGTTGTAAGTAACAAAGACCAGGCAGGGTGCCAAATATGTGGCCTCCAACATAGTTCCCTGATGGTTACATGGCTGGCATGTGTCCCCTCTTAATTCCCAGTTTCTGCCACCACTGATAAACACACACACAAACTTATTTCACCTCCCACTTTGTCAACAGTTGGGGCCTACAGTCTGAGAGGTTTTCTGGGGTGGGGCCTTTTCAGAGGCCTTTGACTCCCACAATACCCGCCCGCCCCTTCTCCACTCCTGAGCAGGGGTTAGCTGGGGTGATGGGATCAGTTGGAAGGATTCATGTAATCCCTTCCTTCTTTAAGGTACCTTCTGATCACTGAGCAATTAATCCACCACCCAGCCCAGGGAGGCCAGAGCGGATTGCCATTCCACTAATGAGGTTGCTGAGCTGTGGCTCTAATCTGGGATGGGCCAGGTGGGAGCTTGGCGTGGCATGGAGGGGGAAGGTGGGGGATGGGCAGGGAGATTAGCATCTTCAGCTACCTGACTCCCAGGACAGCAAACTCCCCTTAAGGACTCAATGCCTTGGACCCTCTGGACCTTCACCCAAAACTTCTGCAAATTCTTCTCCTTTTAAGAATCCAACTCTCCACCCTAGTAAAATGGAAGCTGAAAAGATAGAGATCAATTCCTACTCCAGTAGAAGGGCTATCAAATGGAAAAACCTTGACCATTTCTGAGCCTCAGTTTCCTCATTTATAAAATGAAGGAGTCAGGTGAAATAATCCCAAAGAGTCTCCAGACAAATGCAGATCAGCATAGAGTTAAATGAAGACAGATTTTTCATACCCAACCATTCTGCTTGTGTCTGAGCAGCCCATGTCCACATCTACAGGCACAGCTCAAATTTGCCAATTTGATCTGCCCACATGGATGCATCGCACAGCTGATGATGGAGAGAGAAACGTTAGCAAAGTAGCCCAGGCGAAGGCCAAAGACCCATTTAGATGCAGAACAGGAAAAGAGGTGGCCATCTTAGGAGGAGACTCTCGACAGGCACACTGCAGCCCTTAGAAGACCCCCACTCTTCCCGGCATCCATGAAATCCTGGCCCCAGTAAGGTGGGATTACAAGGGGCTCCACGGAAGCCAGTAATTCTTGCTGCTGGGGAGAGGAAGCCACACAGGTCAGCCCCACCACCTGTTGCAGAAGCAGCAACAGCAGCACAGTTATTACCTTGGACGCAATCTTCCCTTCCACTCCAAGTATTTTTTGAGTATCCAGCCTGTGCCTGGAAGTAAATGTCACCTCTGCTTAGAAGGCCATGTATCTAGCTTGCCCAGGATAGCGCAATCTATGCCTGTTCTACAAGCATCCTTTATGGACAATAACTAAGGTTCCACTGAGTTGTTTTCAAAGTTTGTTAGAGGAAAGGAAAAGAGGGTATAGAACCATTGATGATTAAACTTGAAGACTATTTTCCAAAATCAGAAAGACTAAGTTTTTGCCCTAGACGTTATTATATATTTAGTTCAAGGAATAGATGGGGAAGAGATATTAAATACAATTTAGTATTATAAGATTATAAGCAAGATTGGTATTCCATAGCCTTTTCTAAAAACAAATGTCAGTTGCCAGCATAACAAAGCACCCTGTATTTAACAGTATTGTGTTAAAACCAAATGTTTATTCATACTCATTTAAAATATTTTCCAATGAAAAGAAAGGCTTTCCTATTTTTTAATGAGAAAATCTAGCTTTAAACAATTGAACATCTGGAGTATAATACTAAAAAACAGAGGTTGAAAACAGTTCTAAACAGATTTTTGTTTTTAAAAAGAACAAGTAATGATAATAATAGAAATTCATTGATATTACTGATAGTATTACTAATTATTTTAATTATTTTTAAGAATTTGCATTATCACCATCCTCATTTTTATAATTACTACTAACAATTATCTACTCACAAGTCTTACTGGAGAAATATGTACTGTGTAAGGTTTGTCCACAAGGTAATTTACACAATGCAGAATGAAATACATGCAACAATAAGAAGATATTGCATGTAATAACCAGTGCTGCTCATACAAACATAGTTCATGGTTCAGAGCTGATCTATAAGCTTGTTACTACCAGTTCGAGATGAGATAAATATAGAACTTGGGAGAATTGTTTAGAAACGTAGAACATTTTGAGAATGTGATAGATCCCTTCAAAAATGAAAAGTGTTAAGGCATTTGGTAATAATAAATCTGGTTTTTATGTTTTACATGTCTTTTTATTTCATCTTTCTGGTAATTCATTTTTATAGCGTAATTTTTTGTCATAAATGCAGGAGATAATTTTAATAAGGGCCCAAAATGTAACCCAAAATTTTGTTAAATAAAATTCCTATGTCTACACTTACTCCTAGACAGGGATGGTTGAGCTCAAAGAGTCTGAGAAGGATTTTAAAACCTCAAACACAAGAGGTTGTCACTGGGGAGAAAACTGAGGCCAAATTGTACGTGAGTGTATAAAGCCACATTTTAAATAGTTCAGGGCCCAACAGAAGTGTTTTAGGTAGCAACTGGGGAGTTAAAAAAAAAAAAAAAGTAATGCTCTGCAATAAATTAGAGGAAGGGAGAAACAAATCCTTCACTGTAGAAAGCTTAAGAAGTACTAATTTAGACAATCTATATTACTTGGTTTGGGAAATGAAAGGTTTGGGTGACGTCTGCTATATAGCACATAACACTGTATAGCAAGTATATACAGCAAACGTACTATATAGTACATAGCATATGTCAGCAGTACACTGGAGCAACAGAGGGGAGGAATGCTGTTTGTGCTGGAGGAACAGAGTGATCACTCTGGACTACAGTGGTTTGAGCAAGATTTATGCAGCAAGCAGCACTCTAAATTGTAACAAATTATAGGTGAAGAATAGGAGAAAATCCCAGGATTGACTTGCCTAAAATTGGGAAATAAAAGGCCTATAAATTCTCCTCAGATTTTGCATCTCTCTTTTCTTAATATAGGCACCCCTTTCCACTATGATGACTAAGATCAGGAAGTGGATTAAAATCTTTTCATTTCCTCCTTGGCTTTGAAGTTCCTTAAAGAAGGGATTTAGAATATAAATAGTGTGATGGGTAGAATCTTTGAGTGAAGGAGAAAACGTAAATTAAATGTCTTCTCATTTTCAAAATTAAATAGAAGAGCTTGCTCTTGCCTAAAAGAAAGAAAAACTAAATTAAAATGTTTAGCACTGAAAGTTATCAGAATATTTGATCAAATTAAGAAAAACTAAACCCATCTTAAACTTCAGTACCTTTATTTTCAAAAGTCATACTTCTATTTGAAAACGTATAAAGGCAGTGTTTGGGCTCATGCATGAAAACTAATCTTGTGCTAAAAGCTAGACAAGGGGCTCAGCCTGATATGTTTTCTTAAATCAAGGAGTTATTCAAAATCAAGAATTTACATAAAACTAAATTAAAACCTCTATAGCACATGAAGCCTATGGGAACAGGACTGTACCATGGCTAAGCCAAATCAAGTCATTTAAATTAGAGATGAAGAGGTGCAGTCCATGAGAAGCTAAGACTTCCCGGGGGGGCCCAGTGTGAGTCAGACGTAGGCAGGGCTAGGACACAGGATCCCGGATTGGGACTTAAAGGCCCTGAGATCACCAAATTTCTAACCTGTGACACTTCCTTGTGTAGGCTTCTCTCACTAAAACTAGACATTGCAAATCATCCATTTCCAGCTACTTGCCTTTTCACATTCCTGAACAATTCAAGGTCTTCTCATCAACTAGTCAAGGCTGATGACAAGAAGCTGGCAATTATCAGTGGATAATGGAACTTCAGACTTGGGATCAGCAGGTGGCAATACAAGGCTCTTAGGGGGAGGTGAAGTCTTCTGTTCAGGTTCACTTTGCCCAGCATATATGTAAACCTTGAGTCTTCAAAAGGCTCTGAAATTACTTAGATCATAAAGCCCATCATACATTGTGATTATTATTAATGTATATTTGTCTCTAAACACAGGACAGCTTTTTCCAAGCTATTGGCACAAGGGTCTGGTTAAGGTACAAGCCCACACCAATTTCCATTTTTTCCCTGAAATATTGTCTCTGTCTCCATTTAGGGGACATAGAGAAGTACCTAAAGTCATTGGAACTTTCATTTAGCACAATCCTTAGATTGGGGGATTGAAGCACTTCGGATCAGGTTACTTCTGGTGTTTAGAAAGGTCAAATGTTTCTTTAGCAGAAGTTAAACAAGGCTCTTTATGGAAAGACTATAATCACATGAAACAGATGGGATGAGGCTGGCAACATGCTGTAGTCAGCTGGGGAAATTGGTACTCAGAACACATTATAAGACTGAAGACTTGAGGTGGCAAGGCCTCATTCTTTCCTCCACTCCACATGGATTCTCTCTTTACTGTTGGGTGATGTCATTCTCCTCTCCAGGCCTTTATCCTGGCTGTTCCTCCTTGCCTGAGAATGGTCTTTCCCATCATGGTTACCCAAGATACACTCGCAATCTATACAAGTGTGTTCATTCTTCCAGGTTCAACTCATCTCTACCTCTTCTACAAATGTTTCTCTCTAAAACACTACTGGGTGGTAAGAAAACCATGGGCTTTGAGGTTGGCCAGGTCAGAAGTGGGCAAATTACTTAATCTGAGTGATAGACTCATAACTATAAAATTCTGGATCACTGTAAGGTGCAAGGATTTGAGGTGTGAAATGGTGTATATTATAACTTATTATTCCAGCCATCTGTTTGGCTGATGGTCTTTTCTCATGAATACTCAAACACAACAATCAGAGCCACATCCTTCACACTTATACAATGGTGTAATAGTTAAGCAGTTTTGGCCTTAAGGCTCCCTAAGAATCCTTGAGGGCCATGACAGCATCAAAGCAGAGAGTCCGTTATGCTGAGTATCCACTTAACGGGATGCTTGCTTTTGATAGGTACTGAACTGTTTTCACCTTGCTTACTTAACTCATACACAGAATACATCATATGAAATGCTGGACTGGATGAAGCACAAGCTGGAATCAAGATTGCTGGGAGAAATATCGATAACCTCAGGTATGTAGATGACACCACCCTTATGGCAGAAAGCAAAGAAGAACTAAAGATCCTCTTGATGAAAGTGAAAGAGGAGAGTGAAAAAGTTGGCTTAAAACTCAACATTCAGAAAACTAAGATCATGGTATCCAATCCGATCACTTCATGGCCAATAGATGGGGAAAAAATGGAAACAGTGAGAGACTTTATTTTGGGGGGCTCTAAAATCACTGCAGGTGGTGACTGCAGCCATGAAATTAAAAGACACTCGCTCCTTGGAAGAAAAGCTATGACCAACCTAGACAGCATATTAAAAAACAGAGACATTACTTTGGCAACAAGGTCCATTTAGACAAAGCTATGGTTTTTTCAGTAGTCATGTATGGATGTGAGAGTTGGACTGTAAAGAAACCTGAGTGACGAAGAATTGATGCTTTTGAACTGTGGTGTTGGAGAAGACTCTTGAGAGACCCTTGGACTGCAAGGAGATCCAACCAGTCCATCCTAAAGGAGATCAGTCCTGATATTCATTGGAAGGGCTGATGCTGAAGCTCCAAAACTTTAGCTACCTGATGAGAAGAACTGATTCATTGGAAAAGACCCTGAGGCTGGGAAAGATTGAAGGCAGGAGGAGAAGGGCACAACAGAGGATGAGATGGTTGGATGACATCACCAACTCAATGGACATGAGTTTGAGCAATCTCTGGGAGTTGGTGATAGACATGGGGTTTCAAAGAATGAGACATGACAGAGTAACTGAAATGGATTGCTTTCATTTAATTCTCCAAATAGTCCTGAAAAGAAGAGATTTTTACCCTTTGTTTACAGATGAGGAAACTGAGGCCCAGAGTCACTGATTACTTCTTGGAGGTCATGCAGCTAGTAGTGAGCCTCTCTAGCCTTGAGCTCAAGTCCTCTTTAATCATAGCAAGTGTTTTCCATACAGTAGATGCTCAAGTACAAATTCTGAATGGCTGAGAAGCTGGACTGCATTCATTCCCCTAGCCCAGTTACATTCTTCTCTTCATGGCATCTTTACTTGCTGTCCTCCTTGTTGTTGAGAAGTGCATACCCACTCCAGCTCTATTTTCACTCTTTCCACTGCATGAAACATCAACATAATGCTGTACAATGCTAAAGACTCAGGCAGTTAGCAAACCACACATCATGAGGCAACTAACTGAGAAAAGCAAGATCAAGGTTGCAGGCAGAACCCCTAAGCAGGTCTGGTGGGGTCAAAACAGTGCTTAGGAGAGAGCAGATACTGATGGCAAATGATAGATCACCTATTTCTAGAATCAGATGGAAATATTAATTTCCCTTGGGGTGGAAAAACCAGGAGCGAACATACCTGCCATCAGTCACAGCATGTTAATGGCAGGGGAGTTACATTTGATGCTTCTGGAAATAGACCCATAACCTCATGGGTCAAAAGGCAATTACCTTCATTCGGCTCAGGAAATGCCTATTTTTCGATAAGTAAGTGTACTGTTTGGGGATTTTTGTTGTTCTGTTGTTCTGCCTCTGTTGGGAAGAATATATAAAGTCATAGCCAAAGGCAGAACACTTGCCTCGCTGACAAACAGCCTATCGACCATGGCAAATCCTGTTGCTAAACTATTAGAACTATGACTCTGCTGCTTTGGCAAATGCCTGCCTGAGACGAAGTGTTCAGCGCCGCAGTTGTCTTCATCCTTCCCCATCTCTCTATGGGGTGGTGCTTAAAGGCCACCTGAAACACTCTAGACAAGGTTCACAATGTGTTTTAACAGACACAACATGGTAAAGGGCTGGCCTCTATTGACCTACTCCAGGCGCACAGAGACAGGGATTCGCACCCCTCCCTCATCGTTTCTATTCTCTCTCTGCTGAAAATACTATCACGTCACTCTTCTCCACCAAACAATGAATCATCACCCAGAAACAGGGAGGGATGGACAACAATAAAGGCAGAATAAAGAACAGGGTATTTTTTGAGTGCTTATGTACACATGTCACTCTACTTAAATTCTAATAACCTTCAGAGTGAGACGTATCCTTATGGCGTTATTTTTAGAGGTGCAATCCACACAGCATACAATTAAGCACTTTACAGTGTACAATTCAGTGGCATTTAATATACTCACAATGTTGGGCAACCAGCCCTCTGTCTAGTTTTAAAATATTTTCATCACTCCTGAAAAATACCCCAAGCATCTTAGGCAATCATTGCCACTCTTCTCTCTCCTCATCACTAATCTGCTTTCTATTTTTATGGACTGGTCTATCCTGGAAATTCATAAAAAACAAATCATATCATTTGTGAACTTATGGGTATGGCTTCTTTCTTTGGTGGAGTGTTTGAGGGTAATTCAAGTTGCAGCCTGCAATTCATTCTTTTATGTTGCATAATTTTCCATTGTGTGTGTATGTATTTATATGTGTGTGTGTGTATTTATACGTGTGTGTGTGTATAAAACATATGTGTGTGTGTACATGTATATTATCAGGAGCTTCTCAGGTGGCACAGTGGTAAAGAATCCAGCTGCCAGTGCAAGAGCCGAGGGGGTGTGGGTTGGATCCCTGAGCAGGAAGATCTTCTGGAGGAGGAAATGGCAACCCACTTCAGTATTCTTGCCTGAAAAATTCCACAGACAGAGGATCCCACTGGGCTACAGTCTATGAGTTCGCAAAGGGTCAGACATGACTGAGCGAATGAGCATATATTATGTCATATTAATTATATATTATACATATTAAGTTGCACATTTGTTATCCATTTATCAGATGATAGATTGACACTTAGATTGTTTCAACTTTTTGACTACTATAAATGATGCTGCCATAAACATTCACATATAACACTGCAGGAGGACATATGTTTTTGTTTATCTTGAGTGTAGATCTAGGAGTAGGACTGTTGCTGAAGCCACTATAAGGTGGGGAGACTGAGTCTGAGAGAAAAGACATGCCCTGCCCAAGGGTACCCCACCTCATTCAACTTGTTATGGGTGAAACCAGGACCAGGACCCAGGTCTACCTGGTTGTCAACTCTATAGTACATCCACTAAAGCTAGGGTTTCTTGGGCTGAAAATTTACTGCAGAGTTATATTGTCGACTAACTTTTAACCTCAACTCAAAACACCCTGAGGTCATATGATTAATAACACTAATTTGAACTCATGGAACTAGTAGTTTCATTCAGTTCCTGCTGAGATCTGAGCTTTTTTGTTTTCGAGGCAAATCAATAGCAACATACTTTATCTTATTAGATCAAATATAACTTTTATTTTAAAAAGCTACCATTATACCTTAATGCAGCCTTTATGTACTCAGAGGCCTTAATGAGATAATAAATAAAATCTTAATTTGACAATTAATAGTATAAAAGTGTTAGGATAGTTTGGAATTAGGAAGCCTTGCATGTGATTTTATTTTTATTAGCCATTGTTTTAAGGTATAATTACAGTTGCCTCACATTATGACTGGGCAGTAACTCAGTCATTAAGAGGTAGAAAATGAGTAAAATTTCTACGCTGGTGGTGTTTGCAGTAAACTGAGGAAAGAATAAAAAACAAAATACAATGTAGAGTTGTATACAGTGTCAAGAATAGAGTAACTCCTTCAAAGCCTGTTACTCCTGGATAAGAAAAGGCTGATCAAACAGTAAATGCATTTATCCTGACCATTTATGAGAAAAACTTGTCACAGATTTTGGGTTCTCTGAATGAAGCAACAAACAGTTTAAAATATGTGTAATAATAACTGTTGTTCAGTCACTAAGTCATGTCTGACTCTTTTGCAACCCCATGAACTGTAGCCTGTCAGACTTCTCTGTCCATGAGATTTCCCAGGCAAGAATACTGAAATGGGTTGCCATTTCCTTCTCCAGGGGGTCTTCCCGACCCAGGGATTGAACCCGAGTCTCCTGCATTGCAGGTGAATTCTTCACCACTGAGTCACCAGGGAAGCTATGTGCAATATACCCATGTATGCAATTACAAGGGTATACCCTCCGAGGTGTGAACACACAGCACCTGCCCCTGAACACCTACCAAGAGCACAAGCAAGCCTCCTAAGCTTCCCGCAAAGAAAAAACTTCTGACTTGGACGATCATTTTAACAGGCACCAGTTCAACACTTGAGACTACCAAGTACTAGATGTTGTAAAGGAGTTAAAGTAAATGGAATCTCAAAATACAACACAGGCAGAAATCAATTATAAACCTTAGATCTACTTAGCTAAAGTGAGGTTATCCAGGAGATGGTGAAGGACAGGGAAGCCTGGCGTGCTGAAGTCCATAAGGTCACAAAAAGTCAGATAGGACTGAGCAATTGAACAACAACAAAAAAGGGAGTTCATTTCAGTTCAGTCGCTCAGTCCTGTCTGACTCTTTGCGACCCCATGGACTGCAGCACACTAGGCCTCCTTGTCCATCACCAACTTCCGGAGTTTACTCAAACTCATGTCCATTGAGTCGGTGATGCCATCTAACCATCTCATCCTCTGTCGTTCCCTTCTCCTCCTGCCTTCAGTCTTTCCCAGCATCAGAGTCTTTTCCAATGAATCAGTTCTTCTCATCAGGTGGCCAAAGTATTGGAATTTCAGCTTCAGCATCAGTCCTTCCAATAATATTCAGGACTGATCTCCTTTAGGATGGACTGGTTGGATCTCCTTGCAGTCCAAGGGTCTCTCAAGAGGCTTCTCCAACACCACAGTTCAAAAGCATCAATTCTTCAGCGCTCAGCTTTCTTTATAGTCCAACTCTCACATCCATACATGACCACTGGAAAAACCATGGCTTTGACTAGATGGACCTTTGTTGGTAAAGTAATGTCTCTGTTTTTTTAATATGCTGTCTAGATTGGTCATAGCTTTTCTTCCAAGGAGCAAGCATCTTTTAATTTCATGGCTGTAATCACCATCTGCAGTGATTTTAGAGCCCCCCAAAATAAAGTCTCTCACTGTTTCCATTTTTTCCCCATCTATTGGTCATGAAGTGATGGGATTGGATGCCATGATCTTAGTTTTCTGAATGTTGAGTTTTAAGCCAACTTTTTCACTCTCCTCTTTCACTTTCATCAAGAGGATTTTTAGTTCTTCTTTGCTTTCTGCCATAAGCGTGGTGTCATCTGCATATCTGAGGTTATAGATATTTCTCCCAGCAATCTTGATTCCAGCTTGTGCTTCATTTATCCTGAGGTTTCTCATGATGTACTCTGCATATAACTTAAATAAGCAGGGTGACAATATACAGCCTTGACATACTCCTTTTCCCATTTGGAACCAATCTGTTGTTCCATGTCCAGTTCTGTGTCTTCAAATCCCATGTCATCCTTATCTATATATTACCTAAAACAAACGACTGTTTCTTTCAGATTAGGAAGAACAAATTTTATTCACTTTCATTTTTTCAGTAACTATTGGATGCTTATTGCAAAAATAAAACATTTAAAAACAAATGTAGACCCTGTTGAGAAGACATCAATAATACCTAGGAGAAAATAAATAACCATCTCATTCTTCTTCCTAGAAGCAAGTGGGAAGAAAGCCAAACTTCTTGTATCAAGTTGACTTCTAGACAGACAAAAATCAAAGAGCAAAATATAACAACATCAAAGCAAGTAAGACCATTTGTTGAATGAATGAATGATGAATAAACGAAGGAAAGAGACACTAGAGACAGAACCAAGAAGTAGGCAGAACTTATTTGGAAACTAGAGACTGGGTGAGGGGAGTCTCACTGTGGGTCATCAGGGAAGTGATGGGCGTAGATTAGTGATTATAACAGAGGACATTTCAGGTCACTTTAGTCATGCAAAGATTAAACTGACAGGCAATATACACTAAAAATTCTAAAAGTTTTAAGAATTTTGTGTCCAATAATATTAAACCTAAGAGTTTTTCCTAATAAAAATGACTCAAAAGATGGAAAAAAAAAAGACTAGAAGTATTAATAGTACTGTTTTAAAAATAGAAGTCCCAGTGTTATTCAAAATGATAAAAAGGTAGAAACAAGAACTGAAATATATTACTAATAAATATTAAACATTTAATATTAATAAATTATTGATAAATTATTGTCTAGCATTATAAAATTAGAGAATTATGACAAGTGAATAAGTGAAATTAAGTCCTTGGAGAGGCAGATGTGAACCAGTATTAAGTTGAAAAGGTCATATACCAAGCTGCTGCTGCTGCTGCTGCTGCTGCTGCTAAGTCGCTTCAGCTGTGTCCGACTCTGTGTGACCCCATCAGCCCCATTCTAGGCAAGAATCCCAGGGACAGGGGAGCCTGGTGGGCTGCTGTCTATGCTTCTAAATATTTTACTAAGAACCACAAGAGTTTCAAACAGGGAATAAAAATGGATTCCTGCTAGAGGAAACGGCACTGAGAAAGCCCATGGGTTTGGAATGATGGTGAAGAGAGTTTGAAAATGAGACTTGTCTTGGGACAGCATTCTAATCAGTGGTAGGACTTAGGCCATACTCATTTCTGTTTAAGAACTGAGCTAGGGATGAAGTTAACCTAAACTTCCACAGAGATGCTAACTGCAGTCCTTAGTGCTTTTGTTGTGGGCAGGGCTATGAGCCTCTCAGCTCCTAGGAAGAAGAAACCACAGTCCTTGAGGTTTAGGGACTTACCATTTCATGTACCTCCTCATGCAAGGAAATCAGTAACTACTCAGCAGGGACGTGGGGGTGGATGAGGTGGAGAATAAACTGAATTCACAGACTGATTCCAAATGCCTGCAAGCAGAGGCACTACCACCAGAAGGTTTTTATTTGAAACCACTAATTCCAGAACAAACTGGTTAAGAATTTGCAAGATGGTGCTGATCTCTTCCAAGATTCCTCTTTAGCTGAAAAATTTACTGTCTCATCCCCAAGCTTGGGGGCTTACACAGACCAACCTTTGCAGATATAATTCTAAACTGAGGAAATAAACAGAATTTTCCAGAACAATCAAGATACCTGAGTAGCCATCCTTTTGCAATATCCTCTATAAAGTCATCCCAACTGTCCCTCTCCTCCTGCCCAACAATCCATCTGTCGCTCAGGGTGAATAAACCATAACAGTAGATATGGATTCCCATGGATGTCCAGGAAAAAACACATTAGACATTCATGGAAAAGACTACATTTGCTCTGGTAGATTTAAAACCACTGTAACATTTTTGGCCCCAAGGGTGTTGGATGAGCCACATCCCATGTGTTAGTAGTTCATCTAAATGTTCCCACATAGTTCAGCATTTAAGTAAAATATTTGTTTCCATAAAAAAAAAATAAAAAGGGAAGGTGGTATTCACACAGCTGTTTAATGTATACCCAACCCAATTAAAAAACACACACAAAACTTTCAGTTTGAAATAATTTTAGATCTACAGAAGAATGGGAAAAATAGCTTAATTGTCTCTTGGTATCCATAGAGGATTCACTGCAGAAGCCCCTATGGATATGAAACTCCCCAGACCCTCAACTCCTTTAAATAAAATGGAATAGCACAGGGGGCCATCTATATCCATAGGTTCCACATCCACAGATTCGGACTTGAGTCTATGGAGGTAGAAACCTTGGATAAGGAGGACCCACTGTACAGAGAAATCCCATAAACCCTTCACCCAGCTTACCCTAGTGTTAACCTCATGTACAACCATAGTACGTTTCTCAAAATTAAGAAATCAATATTAGTATATACTATTAGCTAAGCTTCAGAATCCCAGGGATGGCGGAGCCTGGTGGGCTGCTGTCTATGGGGTCGCACAGAGTCGGACGACTGAGGTGACTTAGCAGCAGCAGCAGCAGCAGCAGCAGCAGCAGCAGCAGCAGACTTCATTCACATTTTGCTAGTTTTTCCATTAATGTCTGTTTTTTTCTTTCCAGAATCCCACATTGAATTTAGTCATCCATGCCTTTTTTTCCTTTCTTTTTTCCTCAATCATTGACAGTCGCTCAATTGTTGTTTTTCATGACTTTGATACTTTTGATGAGTCTCTCAATTTGGGTGTGTCTGATGTTTTCATTCGTGGCTGATCCATGTCGATGTGTAGCAAAACGAATACAGTATTGTAAAGCAAAACAAACTAAAAAAATAAAAATTAATTTAAAAAGACACAATATTCTAGTAAAAAAAAATAAATAAAATTAAATTGAGGTTACAAAGCTTGAAGAAAAATAGTTCAAGGGGCTAAGTGCCTTTCTAATCACAACTTATCAGGGAACACATAATGTTAACACGATTTACCAGTGGTAAAGTTAACCTTGGTCACTTGTTTGAGATGGGGTCTGTCAAATTTCTTCACAACCTAACTTTACTTTCAGACAGAGTTGTCAGCTTTAGCAAATAAAAACACAGGACATCAAATGGGACATATGTATACTAAAAATTTATTTATTTTTAGTTCGAATTTAACTGAGCATCTTAGATTTTATCTGGCATCCCCACATTTAGAAATAAATTCCCAATAAAAATCATAAATGTTTACTAAGCCCCTCACCTTCATAGAACTCTCCTTACCCTACTTTCTAGAGACATTCCTTGCCCCAAAGACTACAGTATAGATCAGTAACCCTCAAAATCTAATATCCACCAGGCTCCCTTAGCAGGTTGGGTTCTATCACCAGAGTATCTGATTTAGGGGGTCTGGCAGGAAGCTCTAGAATTCGCATTTCTAACAAGTTCCAAGAGATGTTGACCATCCAGGGATCATAGTTTAAGAGCACTGGCATTTATGGAGGGGAATCTACGTACCTGCATTTCCTTCATTTTCCAGAGGATTAACGATCTCCATAACCTGTGCATTAAAAGTCTGCCACCACAACTCACATAGGGTGGGTCCTAAATGACACAACACACTTTCAACTTATGAGTAACTCATATAAAAGAACAGGAACAGGAACTTCCCTGGTGGTCTGGTGGTTAAGACTCTGTGCTCCCAATGCAGGGAGCCTGGATTCGATCCCTGGTCAGGGAACTAAGATGTTGCGTGTTGTAACAGCATAGCCTGAATTTTTAAATTTTTTTAGAAAACATACTTAAAAATAAATTAAAAATTTAAGTTCTATTTTTTTTTCAAGAATAGGAACAAAGATAGAAATCCTTTGTCCTCCAGTTAGAGAGTAGGATTCAGTCTAGATCTCATTGTGGAACTACAGTGGGATGACTCTTGTCTCCTGCAGCCTCTATTGTTGAGAAGGTTCAAGTTTATTCCCATGAGCACCTACCCATCTGTTGTCAAACTTCATCTCACAATGAGAGCCCCTGGCACCATGGAACGTGTCAGAGAACTATCCCCACAGGTTGTGGAGATACAGGTAAACAATTTCTGTTTAGAAATCAGAATGCCCTGTTTCACAGAAAGAAATACTAGAGATGGTAAGCAAGTCAAAAATCAGTCTGGACTATAAGAAAGTTTACTTTGGGCTGGTTTGGGTACTTATCTCATACTTAAAATACTGTTTTACTGTGCTTATAGAAGGCTCTCTTAGACTAAAACCTCCAAGTGCTTCAGCAAAAAACAAGTGGTCCAAAGACTGAAGGTATCTCACCCACCAACACCCTCTTCATTAGTCACCAGAATATTCTGAAATGGAAGGAATGGGCACACTTTTCTACATAACTTACCTGTCTTTGGCATTGGATATCTAACAATGTAGATAGAAGTTGGTTACCTACGGTTTCTCATTGCTAAGCTCAGCTGTTACTTGAATAAGTGGTAAGTGGTAAGTTGAGAAAGCACATGCAGGTCTTTGAAAAATAGCTCATTTGTGCATTCTTCTGGCATCCCACCAGGCACACCATACATAGAATCTCATTAATCTTCACCAAATTATTGTGAGGAAGGTGTTAATGATACCTTTTCAAAGACTGGCTAAGTAACTTACAAAGCAAGTTACAAACCTGGGATCTAGCTTCAATGTTTTAGACATGCCTTTACAATCAATTCCCCATTTAATTTTCAATCAGCCCAATCCAAGCTTCTCCAAGAGACGTAACTTCAATCTCTTAAGCCATCAAGTAGAGTGCTTGGTATCTTTAACTACACATCTATAAACAATTCTACTAGAAGGTTGGTTATAAAGAAAACTTGGGGGGGTGGATCTCTGTTCACCAAACCCCCCCTTAATCTCCCCCCCCAAAAATCCACTTTTTCTTATAATGTTCCACTAGACATACAATTTTCAAAGGAAAATGAAATACAATCCATACCCCAAACCTCTAAAATCCATAAAAGGGGAGACAAAACCTTAGTTATATCTTTCATTGGATTTAAGCCCACCAAGTGTTATTTGCTAACACTTTGGGTTAATGAGGAAATCAATCTAAGGATAAACAAAAATCCAATATCATGTCCAAGCTTTTCATTTATAAAAGCCACCTTTAAGAAAGAGTGATCACCAAGTGTGGTTGTCAAAGGCTGTTTGGCATTTACTTGCTTTTGAGCCACAGATTTCAAAATGAAGAAAACAGAATGGAACATCACCAATCCTGAAGCAAAAAGACTAAAATCTCCATAATTTCTTCTTTATATTCTGAAGACTTCAGTGAATGTGAGATTTCCAGGCTTTTACACACTCAGTTCACTCAGTTCAGTTGCTCCGTCATGTCCGACTCTTTGCAACCCCATGAATCGCAGCACGCCAGGCCTCCCTGTCCATCACCAACTCCCAGAGATCACTCAAACTCATGTCCATCGAGTCGGTGATGCCATCCAGCCATCTCATCCTCTGTCGTCCCCTTTTCCTCCTGCCCCCAATCCCTCCCAGCATCAGAGCCTTTTCCAATGAGACAACTCTTCACATGAGGTGGCGAAAGTATTGGAGTTTCAGCTTTAGCATCACTCCTTCCAAAGAAATCCTGGGGCTGATCTCCTTCAGAATGGACTGGTTGGATCTCCTTGCAGTCCAAGGGACTCTCAAGAGTCTTCTCCAACACCACACTTCAAAAGCATCAGTTCTTCGGCGCTCACCCTTCTTCACAGTCCAACTCTCACATCCATACATGACCACAGGATAAACCATAGCCTTGACTAGATGGACCTTAGTCGGCAAAGTAATGTCTCTGCTTTTGAATATACTATCTAGGTTGGTCATAACTTTCCTTTTAAAGAGTAAGCGTCTTTTAATTTCATGGCTGCAATCACCATCTGCAGTGATTTTGGAGCCCCAAAAAATAGTCTGACACTGTTTCCACTGTTTCCCCATCTATTTCCCATGAAATGATGGGACCGGATGCCATGATCTTCGTTTTCTGAATGTTGAGCTTTAAGCCAACTTTTTCACTCTCCTCTTTCACTTTCAAGAGGCTTTTTAGTTCTTCTTCACTTTCTGCCATAAGGGTGGTGTCATCTGCATATCGGAGGTGATTGATATTTCTCCCAGCAATCTTGATTCCAGCTTGTGCTTCTTCCAGTCCAGCGTTTCTCATGATGTACTCTGCATATAAGTTAAAAGAGCAGGGTGACAATATACAGCCTTGACGTACTCCTTTTCCTATTTGGAACCAGTCTGTTGTTCCATGTCCAGTTCTAACTGTTGCTTCCTGACCCGCATACAGGTTTCTCAAGAGGCAGGTCAGGTGGTCTGGGAATTCCATCTCTTTCAGAATTTTCCTGTTTATTGTGATCCACACAGTTAAAGGATTTGGCATAGTCAATAAAGCAGAAGTAGATGTTTTTCTAGAACTCTCTTCCTTTTTCCATGATCCAGAGGATGTTGGCAATTTGATCTCTGGTTCCTCTGCCTTTTCTAAAACCAGCTTGAACATCTGGAAGTTCACAGTTCATGTATTGCTGAAGCCTGGCTTGGAGAATTGTGAGCATTACTTTACTAGCATGTGAGATGAGTCCAATTGTGCGGTAGTTTGAGCATTCTTTGCATGACCCCTCAAATGTGGTAGCTATTATTACATATACTCTGGTACTAATTTTCCCTAAAAGGACTTAATGGAATGCAACCAAGCATTGGTGTAAATAATCAGATCTACATCCTTCTTCTTAAGCTTAATCAAAGTGTGTCCCTTCTCCGCTGACCATCACTGCATGTGCCACAGGACAATGGGGTCTAGCTGTGTTCACCTGTGTCCTCCATCACTGGCTTTCTCTACCTCTTTGGGTTTCGTCCTTTCTATCTGGGTTGGGAAGATCTCCTGGAGGAGGGCAATTGCAACCCACTCCAGTATTCTTGCCTAGAGAATCCTATGGACGGAGGAGCCTGGCAGGCTACAGTCCATAGGGTCACACAGAGTCAGACACAACTGAGCACACATGCCCGCGTCTTTTCAGGAGTATTTGACAACAAGAAATCCCATCCTCCCTCCCAGAAAGCTGCATGATTTTAATCCAGGATTGATGAAATAGAGAAACTGCTATCCAGAAAATGAATGGCCCAAGAATAGGGGCTGGAATGTGGGGTGAGCTCTGCAGGTGAGGTGATGGGAATGAAGACATCTCAACACACGTCTTACTTTGGGTCCTTCCATGCCCTTGTCTATTGTAACCACGGGCCTGAATGAACTCACAGGCCTCCTGGAGGAAGCCAACTTTATCACCCTTTTGAAGACCCTTCGTTTTAACAAGTGTGGTTATTCCACTGGGGCATTGGGGTGTCAAGGGCCAGAAGCTTTAAAAAGGAAAGAAAGAGAAGGAAATCAGGAAGTGGTGTAACAAAGGCCTAATTATAAGGGAGGAGTATCTCTCTACAGACAGGTCACTGGACGGATGCCAAGGGCTCTCCCACATAAAGAGAAAGATTGTTATAAAAAGATTTTTAAAAAAAGAAGAAGAAGAAGAAAGAGGCATGGCAGTAGAGACTGTGAGGGGGTGGGGCAGAGAATAGGGAAATGAATAAGAATAATGACTTAAAAGCTTTTTTTTTTTTTCTGGTTCTCTGCTTCCTTTCTGCAGATGCTCAGCTGAGCCAGTGCAGCTGGCTTCCTGACAAATGTGGAAAAATCAGCCAATCTGAGCTGGTTGTTAGCCATCCAGGCAGAGGCTCAGATACATGAGGGGCTGTCTCAGGTATGGCAGGCCTTCTGGAGACACTGCTGGGAGATTCTCGGCCAGAGCGTGTCCTCCCAAACTCCAGGAACTCAGCAGCACCTCCTTCCACCTCTAGGCTCCAAGTTCTGACCAAGGTGACATTGAGGGAGGGCTCTTCCTCTGTTTGTTACCCCGCCCCGCCTCTAACATCCTCCCCTAACTGACAAGCTCTCCCTTCAACCTGCTGGGGTTTCTTCCAGCTCACTCAGTGAAAAGCCCGCAACACTAGGACTCTTGTCCCAAGGCATCCTAGTGCACATCTGGTAACATAACTCAAGGCCTCCAGAAAAATGCCTGATGCTCCTCTGTCCATGTGCTTCTCCAGGCAAGAATACTGGAGCAGGGGACCTTCCCCACTGAGAGATCACCCCACGTCTTCTGTATTGCAGGTGGATTCTTTACTCTCTGAGCCACCAAGGAAGCTCCTATTCCTTTTCAGATCACCATGTCAAAGTGCAGTCTGTGGACACCCAGGCAGAATACCCTGGGGTTTCCCTGCAGGATAGGAAGGCCGCTCTGGGAATGGTCACTGGGACCAAAGAGTATGCCACACACGTTGATGTATACATCATGTCCCCACACGGAATATGAACAAGAAAATACATCTGATCGTTCAGCTCAAGACAAGCAATTAATACTGTGAATCAAGTTCAAGACAGAAAGAGTATTAGTGTAGGAGCAGTCCAAGTTCCTTATTAAGCTGTCCACTTTTCCTGTGATTCTTGTTCATGGACTATTTGATAATTAAAAAGGTCAAAAATTAGGAACTAATATACTAAAAGAACTGCTCACATAAGGGAAGTTTCTAGAGGGATGGAAATGTTCTAGATCTTATTTGGAGTGGTGGTTACATGAGCGTAAATAACTGTCAAAACTCACTGAACTGAGTAATTAAGATCTGTGCATTTTGTTTTAATTATACCCACATAAAAATTTAAAATGTAAGGGCTCATGTTCCAGTTCTGTGTCTACAGCTATACCAGCCTACTGAAGCAGCTGCCACTGTACACAAATGCACAGGTAAAACATACACTGTGTCACCTCATCAGTTATCCTTTACATAATGGAATACTTCCAAAAGAAATGGAAATAATTCCTATACAACCCTTAAACACTTTTTAGGAGCTTGTAATAATCCAGCTTGTAAAAATCCAGCTCCGAAAGATTTATTTTTGGAGGGGGAAATGATTATGTTGCATGCTACCTATGAAATGACTAGTTACTGCTATTCTTACAACCTGAATGTGAAGGTTGCCTTGGTTGGTCTCAAAAGCGTTGATGTGGGGAACACCGGCTGGTAGTGTGGAGGACAGAAAAACAAAATGTGTCTGTTTGAACTATTATTGATTTTTAGATGAAATGAGAACACTTGTTTAATCCAGTAAGAGATAAAAAATATTTAAGAGGTGAAGAAGTACATTACTATATGTAAAATAGATAGCTAAGGGGAAGTTGCCCTATAGACTAGGGAGCTCAGCCTGGGGCTCTATGACAACCTAGAGGGTTGGGATGGGGTGGGAGGTAGGAGGAAGGTTCAAGAGGGAGGGGACATGTGTATACCTATAGCTAATTCATGTTGATATATGGAAGAAGCCAACACATCATTGTAAAGCAATTATCCTCCAATTAAAAATAAACTTTAAAAATAGAGGTGAAAAGGCACTGTGTTATGTGGTCTGATTTCCTCATTAATTAACACAGAAATTGAAGCCCAGTGAAGGAAAGCAATTTCCCCAAGAACACGTCGTCATTTTCTGCCAAACACAGATCTTCTGACTCTCAAGTCTGTTTCTCTGTCCAGTTTTTCATTATTCCTGTTTTAAATGCTGTCCTCTAATAACATTTTAAAGCAAGTAGGATATTTATATCAACTCTCCAAAATATAATATTTGTACTAATATTTTAAAACATCTTCAGAAAAATATTTTTCCCCTGAGAGAGGTTGTTTCTCAAACTATGTTCTTAAAATTAAGAGAGTCTAGTGTTATACTCAACTACTCACACTTATCTTCTTAGAAAGCACCCATGTATATCTCCTCTATAATAGTTAGAGCTTTTTAAAAGTCTAGTTCATGTTTGCTGATATCCCATCCCTAGAACAAAGATTCTCAAAAGCAATTTTTTTTTTTTACTGTAAACCCACATTTTTCTCCTGTTTGGAGCCCAGTGTTATCCTTTAACTTTACTTCACTGATTGCCAAGTCATTCTTTTCTCTGTAGCTCTAAGAAATGCCCATGATAAGTAAAAGAATCATATTCTTATGGAAACCAATTCTTATGTTTAATATGAAAAAAAATACTCTTGCTCATGTCTTCAAGATAATGTTTCTAAAGAGAGTGAGTCACAATGAACAGATGCTGATAAGATGGTCAGATCCCCACTAGCCACAATGAAGGTGGCTAACTTCCTTGCAGAGTACATCATGAGAAACGCTGGACTGGAAGAAGCACAAGCTGGAATCAAGATTGCTGGGAGAAATATCAATCACCTCAGATATGCAGATGACACCACCCTTATGGCAGAAAGTGAAGAAGAACTAAAAAGCCTCTTGATGAAACTGCAAGAGGAGAGTGAAAAAGTTGGCTTAAAGCTCAACATTCAGAAAACGAAGATCATGGCATCTGGTCCCATCACTTCATGGGAAATAGATGGGGAAACAGTAGAAACAGTGTCAGACTTTATTTTTTTGGGCTCCAAAAATCACTGCAGATGGTGACTGAAGCCATGAAATTAAAAGACGCTTACTCCTTGGAAGAAAAGTGATGAGCAACCTAGATAGTATATTCAAAAGCAGAGACATTACTTTGCCGACTAAGGTCCATCTAGTCAAGGCTATGGTTTATCCTGTGGTCATGTATGGATGTGAGAGTTGGACTGTGAAGAAGGGTGAGCGCCGAAGAACTGATGCTTTTGAAGTGTGGTGTTGGAGAAGACTCTTGAGAGTCCCCTTGGACTGCAAGGAGATCCAACCAGTCCATTCTGAAGGAGATCAACCCTGGGATTTCTTTGGAAGGAATGATGTTAAAGCTGAAGCTCCAGTACTTTGGCCACCTCATGCGAAGAGTTGACTCATTGGAAAAGACCCTGATGCTGGGAGGGATTGGGGGCAGGAGGAGAAGGGGACGACTGAGGATGAGATAGCGGGATGGCATCACGGACTCAGTGGACGTGAGTCTGAGTGAACTCCGGGAGTTGGTGATGGACAGGGAGGCCTGGCGTGCTGCGATTCATGGGGTCGCAAAGAGTCGGACACGACTGAGCGACTGAACTGAACTGAACTTCCTACCCATACACAAAAGTGAACCCACTGGAGAGACAGTACTTGTTTTGGGATCTAGGATCCAATGTCCAACTATCCTGGATAATACTGTAGTGACAGCACCCCAGAATAAGAAGGGAGTTGAGTAATCTCAAGGTGCAGTGGATTCTGACAGTTTTTGTTTTTTTTCCCTAGCAGAATTTCTTTTGAAATTAAATCTTACTTGGACATCTGACATAGAAAACAAATTTGAGTAATAGCTGTTTGTGGGGTAGTTAAAAATCCTCACTGTTGGATGGAAAGATTCATCTTCCTGTCGGTGGGACCTTAAAACACTGCTGTGGGAGGTTTCCTGGAGTTCTCCTAAAAGTAATGGGGAGCTTAAACTGCTAAGGTCCTTCCCACCACTGGCAACCCAGACTCTTAGAGGATTCCTTCCACAGTACAGAGCTGAAATTTTTCTCCTGGTAGCTCTTAATTCATGGATATTAGTTTACCTTTGAGGTCAAATTTTTAAAATCCCCATTTCACAGGGGGAAATCTTCACATATTCCAAAGGAGCAGGTGGTGTATCTTAGACATGCTCTTCCTAATACAGCACACACCTGTGTACACACCTGTCCTCACACAAGGTGTTCATGCTCAAACCACCTTGCTCCCCACCTCTCCTTGGCCCCAGTCCTACAGTGGCTTCATGTATTTGTGTAGGCTGGGGGCTCAGCTTTCAAAAAGAGCCATGGAGCCTTTGACTGGGGATGTGACAAGAGGAGGAGGAAGGGATTTTGCTGCTGTGTTCTTGTTTTTTCTGCTAGCGTCAAAGTGGAGTCCACCCTTTCTCAACAGAGGACCCTGAAAAATCAGCTTGTGGCCATTTAGAATTACATCAGATTCTGGGGACAAATTCTAAACAGACTTAATATGTTAAAAGAAAATGAAAACAGCTGAACTGCAGGCAAAAAAAAAAAAAAGAATCTGCTCCTCATCCTTCCTCAAAGGCATCCTAAGAGTGAGAACTACTTTGAGGCCACAAGGAAGACTTCCTGTTCAGTAATGTTCAGTGTTTAGAGCAGAGCAACAGCTGGAAAGGCAAACTTTTTTAGCATGAATGTTTCACAGTTCGAATCACTTAACAGATGTAAAATTATAGGATATACTTAGCACTGAGGGTTTTTTTTTTATTATTGGCTAAAGAAGTCTTTTTGGAAAACACATTTGATGTTTAGTCCTTCTTGATGACGATGGCAAGAATTTTTTTTAAATGTTCATTACACTAAATGAAAATGTTCATTATACTAAATCATACTTTAATCAGTTTTACATGTATTTTATACAGGTTTACACAAGATTAACATTTTAAGGCAATAAATACACAAATTTTAAGGTTGAGAAGAGATTATCATACTGACCAGCCAACTAGTAAAAGATGAGAGGCAGCAAGGCTAGAAATGCCATCAGATGCAAAGTAAACATTCAATGAAAGTCACACTGGTGAGAAAAGTCTGAAAACAAGAGATGTCCAGGATCAGAGGCTTAAAGGACAACACTCAGGAGATCAGGGGGAGGTGGTGGCTGGCCACTGCCCTCTATGGAATGTGACTGAGCAGGACCCTATGAGGCCTTCCCAAACAGGCCCCCACACCCATGTTCTCTGCTTGACTTTTGTCTATACGAAAACTTTAGTCAGAGAATAGATTTAAATCAGAGAAGTGAGAAACTGCAGAAAGGAAAACAGTCAAGCAAGACAAAATAATAATACTTTGGCCATTAAACAAAGTCAAGAACATTTAGTTTTTCCTCAAGGACTATAGATAATATTTTGAGCCAAGTCCTTTGAACTGTTTTACAGAGACAAACTCCCACCAGGTTGAAGAAGTTAACTGTTTGCTGCCCACAAGCACATAGACCTCAGACCCGTTGGAACCAGAAGGTTGATGAGGCTGACTTACAATTACCTCACCACCAACCAATCAGAAGAATGTCCACAAGTTGATCACACCCTGCTCCTTGAATACTGTAAGACTCTTTACTATACCCTCCAGGTGGGACATAGAGTTTTCAGGGCATTAGCCTGCTGTGGCCCTCTTTGCCTGGCAAAGCAACAAAGCTATTTTTTTCTACTTCACCTAAAACTCTGTCTCTGCGTTTCTATTCAGCACTGGTGTAGAGGCTGAATTTCGGGAACAGGAGGGGCAGAGGGAGAAGAGAGGATATACTGGAGGCAAAGCTAGATGACTAACTAGATGGAAAACAGATCCAGTGAGAACAGATTAGTGGAATTAGGGTGGTTTTCAGAAGAAAAGAATGGAGAGAGTAGCATGGAAACACATACACTACCATAAGTAAAACAGCCAGTGGGAATTTGCTATATGACTCAGGGAGCTCAAACCGGAGCTCTGTGACAATGTAGAGAGGTGAGATGGTATGGGAAGGGGTGGGAGGGAGGTTCAAGAAAAAGGGGACGTATGTATACCTATGGCTGATTATTGCTGATGTATGGCAGAAACTAGCACATTATTCTAAAGCAATTATCCTTCAATTAAAAATATTTTTTTAAAAAACAGGCTACTTGACTATCAACATTTACATGACTGACTTTTAAAGAGACTTTTGGAAAATTAAGTGAAATCAAGAGAAATTTAGATAGGCATTTGAGGAAGAAGGCTAGCCAACAGGAAAGTGGTGAGTCATGGAATTAGGAGATCTGCTGGCCCCAATGGTCACAAATAAGTGAAGACACTGCAGATAAACATCTTGCTTTCTACAGGCCTCAGTTTCCTTATCTGTAGGGCATGAAGCTGGCAGCAAAGGTTTTTATAAGATCCCTACCAGTTTAAGAGAATATTTTATTTATTTAACTTGTAATCAGTTCAGTTACTCAGTCGTAACTGAGCAACTTCTCCTCTGCCTTCAATCTTTCCCAGCATCAGGGTCTTTTCCAAGGAGTCAGTTCTTCACATCAGGTGGCCAAAGTATTGGAATTTAGGCTTTAACATCAGTCCTTCCAATGAATATTCAGGACTGATTTCCTTCAGGACTGACAGGTTGGGTTTCCTTGAAGTCCAAGGGACTCTCAAGAGTCTTCTCCAACACCACAGTTCAAAAGCATCAATTCTTCAGTGCTCAGCTTTCTTTATAGTCCAACTCTCACATCCATACACGACTACTGGAAAAACCATAGCTCTGACTAGACGGACCTATGTTGGCAAAGTAATGTCGCTGCTTTATAATATGCTGTCTAGTTGGTCATAACTTTTCTTCCAAGGAGCGTCTTTTAATTTCACGGCTGCAGTGATCCTGGAGCCCCCCAAAATAAATTCTCTCATTGTTTATGCATCTGTTTGCCATGAAATGATGGGACCAGATGCCATGATCTTTGTTTTCTGAATGTTGAGTTTTAAGCCAGCTTTTTTACTCTCCTCTTTCACTTTGATCAAGAGGCTCTTTAATTCTTCTTTACTTTCTGTCATAAGGGTGATCTCATCTACATATCTGAGGTTATTGATATTTCTCCCAGCAATCTTGATTTCAGCTTGTGCTTTATCAGCCCAGCATTTTGCATGTTGTACCCTGCATATAAGTTAAATAAGCAGAGTGACAGTATACAGCCTTGACATACTCCTTTCCCAATTTGGAACCAGTCTGTTGTTCCAAATCCAGTTCTAACTGTTGCTTCTTGACCTGCATACAGATTTCTCAGGAGGCAAGTCTGGTGGTCTGATATTCCCATCTCTTTAAGACCATTCCACAGTTTGTTGTGATCCACACAGTCAAAGGCTTTGGCACAGTCAATAAAGCAGAAGTAGATGTTTTTCTGGAACTCTCCTGCTTTTCCGATGATCCAATGGATGTTGGCAATTTGATGTCTGGTTCCTCTGCCTGTTCTAAATCTAGCTTGAATATCTGGAAGTTCATGGTTCATGTACTGTTGAAGCCTGGCTTAGAGAATTTTGACCATTACTTTGCTAGAGTGTGAGATGAGTGCAATTGTGCAGTAGTTTGAACATTCTTTGGCATTGCCTTTCTTTGGGACTGGAATGAAAACTGACATTTTCCAGTCCTGTAGCCACTGCTGAGTTTTCCAGATTTGTTGGTATATTGAGTGTAGCACTTTCACAGCATCATTTTTCAGGATTTGAAATAACTCAATTGGAATTCTATCACCTCCACTAGCTTTGTTCATAGCGATGCTTCCTAAGGCCCATTTGACTTCACATTCCATGACATCTGGCTCTAAGTGAGTGATCACACCAGCGTGTTTATAGGGTCATGAAGATCTTTTTTGTACAGTTCGTCTGTGTATTCTTTCCACCTCTTCTTAATATCTTCTGCTTCTGTTAGGTCCATACCGTTTCTGTCCTTTATTGTGCTCATCTTTGCATGAAATGTTCCCTTGGTATCTCTAATTTTCTTGGAGAGATCTCTAGTCTTTCCCATTATTGTTTTCCTCTATTCTTTGCATTGATCGTTGCAATAACTTGCAATAGTTATTTTAAAAAATGGTTTCCTAAAGTTTTGAGGGTTAACTGTTATAACAGCATATATATTCACAGTGTACAATTTGATTATTTTTAAGAAAATTTAAGTGTAACTGCAATGTTGTGTTAGTTTCATGCATACAAGTGATTCAATTATCCATATATATTCTTTTTCAGGTTCAGATTCAAGAGAATTGTTTGATTAAAAATAACCTAAAAATGAAAATAAAAAAACCTTGTCTCAAATAAGAAGGTTAATAAAGACTATCAAGTAGGTTGCTGACGATTCATTTAAAATTTCCTTACTAAGTAACTTAGTAGTAGTAGTACTAAGTAACAGGTGTCTGAGCCAATAGTTTCTTGAGTATCCTCCCATCATTCTGGTTCTGGGCTGCCTTTCACTGCCCACCCATCACTGCACCAGCCATTGCTGTGATTCAGATGATACTTTCTAATCCATGATCTGTTTGAGGAAATGATGCTTTTGAAAAATGAATTACACATCCTTGTGGGAAAATAGTGTGCAATAGAAAAGTCATTAATAACTCAACTTGGAGCTCAACTTTCCGTTTGCGAACAGCAACCAGTTAATAATATGATTGCTGGCTGAATAAGGATTGGTCTTCAAGAGGCAAGAGAAAGGAGGGTTTGTGTTTCTCTTTCTCTAAGAAAAAGCATTTGGAGCTGAAATTTTAGAACCACAGAATGACACTAGAATGTATCAGTTCTTGTCCTGGGCCAGTTTGCTTGGAATGGATTTAATCTTATGGTACCATGGGGAGATGTGTATTTATTATCTCCACATCCAAGTGAGGGATCTAAAGTTCAGAGGTCTAGAAGTCTGTTCTAGGTCACATAAACAGACTGAGAAGTCACCCTCTCCTTAAGTATCTACCAAGGCCTGACTGTGTTCTAGACATTGGGTACAGTGAGTGGTGCGACCATGGCCGGTACCTGATAAGAGTTTTCATTCTACTAGGGGAGGGGGGAGGAGTGAGCAGCTGTGGACACACCAGCTAACCATATATTCTGTAGCATAAGATATGACAGAAATAAGCCCAGGGAATATGACAGAGTGCGACTGAGGGGCTACTTCTACATAGTAAAGGGAAAAACAGCTCTTTGAAGAGGTGGCATTTAATCAAGAACAGAATAACAAGAAGGACCAGCCATGCATAGATCTGAGCAAGAGTCAGAGCAAATGAACAAGAGACAAGGGCATGGGTCACATGATGGAGACAGCAACATCAAACAGAAGGTAGCCAGAACAGGCAGCCAATGGGCAGGAGAGGCAGCTGGGAAGATGGCTGCTGATAAGCAGGTCCTCTCTCTACTGGGCTGCTGAGGCGGGTCATCTGGTTTCACCCTTGTTTTTTAATACAAGCAAGGAGAGGGACACAAGAAGCCATGTCCAAATTACAGGGGCACCTGCACCTGTGAAGGAGGAGTTCATTGTGGGAAAGCTGGGAACCACATTTTAGCATCCTGAAAGCTTAAAGCCATATTCTGATTCACGTGCCAACTTTTTCTCTCAGCTTTCATCTCCTAGGGAAAGGTGCATCACTGTGTTGGAGTTGCAGCCTCTGATCCTATAAACCACCCCTAAGTAACGCAGAAGCAAGGTAGGAAGGAAAAACATCCCACTGCGATCTCAGCTGTATTTCTTCCACATGGCAAGTTTCATTTTGTTTAATTTAACAATAAACATTATATTAACTCAATTCAATAGAAGCAGCAGGGGGATTTCTCCTAATTTAATCTTGGGTTTTGAGGAGCCTTTCTCGGTGCTAAAACAATGCCATGCAGAGAGATTAAAGGACTTGTATCATTTGAAAAAATACCTTAGAGTTTCTGAGCACAGCCCACCTGTAATTTAGGAACTAGTCAGCCCACTTCTTACTTTATCCAAAGCATCATCTAGTCAGAAAGCTAATCTCTGCAAGCAAATCATTCTCATGAACGATGTCACTGTAGGCTTTAAACTCTGAGAAGAGATCCTTTCATCCTTGGAGCTGATGCTCCAATTTGAAAAGGAGTTATTGGATGCACCCAGCCAGGGAATATAAATATCTTGTGCTTACCAATGTCACAAAATGGGTTTTCTGTAAGTCGTTTGAAAATACAAGGACGTAACTATCTAACATCTATCATTGCATGTCCATTGTGAAAAGCTATATAGTAGGCAGCCTTTAAAAAAGGTTGTTTCTAATGATTAACCATTATAAGAAAGAATATCTAGCCTTAAAAAAAATTCTTAAGGGATAGAAAAGACTATATAATCTGCTGATACTGTGATTTGAAATCTGGAGATGCCACATTCACACACACATACACAATGGCTAGAGACTAGACAATAGTTTTTGTCCCCAGATGGCAAGGAGAATTAACAAACTCATTAATTAGGATCCCGTTGGTGCTGGTATTGAATATATATGAAGGCAGGCCCACTTGAGGGTTCCATCTGGGAGATGGAACTTTTGAAATTCAAAGACAAACTAGATTTATCTTTGGTGCCTTCATATGCTGAGCGTGGTCCTACTGACCGTGTGGGCTGGTGTGTATCTATGAGGCCCATGATTATTTATGGAATCAGGCAAGTTGTAAAGTTTATTTCATGTCCTTTCAACTACAAAATGCAAAACAAGGTCACCATGGGAGGTGGAGGAGAAAAGAGCCAGCTCTGAGGAAGACTTTATCCTTATCCCAGATTGCTTTTAGAAGAAGAAAGAAATGGCTGAAAGATGAGAAAAGGTATGGATAACAGTTTCAGTTCACTCCAGCAGTGGCTAATAAGGTCCAGCCTCTGTCCCTGCTACCAACAGAGGAGTTGGTAGGAGAAAGGCCCAGGCCTGCTCTGGCTGAGGTTTCTCTGTCTCCCCATCTCTCTGTCTCCGGCTCTCTCTCATACAGACGCAGGCTGAAAGTCTCTCTCTCAGCCTCTCAAAAGATGAGACGTCTTTTCTTTAGGTCAAAAATAAAAGTTTTTGAGGGGAGGGGGGAAAGAAACCAATATCCCAACGTGGAAGATCTGAAGCAAGAGGGAATTCTTTCATAGGTTTCAGCTCCCAGAGTGAAGGGAGCTCAGAGGAGATGAGGTTTCAACTCTGCAAAGCAAGAAAAACCCTTCTCACCCTGTCAATTTGCAAACAAAAAGATCTTTGGAGGTTTAGGAAATTTTTTTTTCTATTATTTAAATTCCTTGTTATGTGTTTGCTTTCTTTACTGACAGCACTTCTTGTCATGGGAAAGTGTAATTTGCTGGAAAGAAAGGCAGAGAAAGGGAAAGGGGCGGGGGGCAGGCAGGGTGGGAAGGGAGAGAGATACAAAGACAGACACTAATACCAGAATTCAAACAACACAGTAAGAGGGCACGTCCTATTAAAGGAGTCTTTATGCTTAAAATGGAGTCCATTCTTCCTATCTAAAAATAAGCCTGTGACCTTTTGCATTCTCCAGACCATATGTATTTTTGCAACATCCAGAGTCCCAAGGCACACCAGGCAGTGTGAGAGCTGAGGGCTGTCTGGTCCAGGTCCCCGGAGCTAAGAAGCCCACCTGTCAGAGAAGCAGCAGCCAGAATCAAGAGAAAGAATCCACAGAGACCTGGGGGTGGGGGGCAGGGGGCGGGCACTCTGAACCCAGCTTTCTCTGTCAGTTATTGATTAGACCTCTTATGCATGCACACCAGCTCCAGGAAAGCTGAACTTTAATTTTATGCCTCCTACAGAAAAGAGATGATACAAACTTGGGAGGAAATAACAGTAAGCATCACAAGAACAAACACCTGCACGCATTCTCCATGTCAGATTTGTTTTTTAAGTCCAAAGAAATAAAAAAGAATGTCAAGCCTCACTTATAATCAAAGATATGCAACTAAAATATGTTACACTTTTTAAAACTTATCCAATTAGCAAAGATGAAAAAGAAATATAATACCAATGTTGGTGAGAGTTTATACAAACAGACACTCTCACGTCTATTTCGAGTGGGAATATAAATTAGTAGAATTTTCTGAAGTTAAATTAGGCAACATGTTGGAAATGCCTTAAATGTGTGGATTTCAGTGTAGCAATCACACTTTTAGCAGGTAATTGCATCAGTCATATTCAGTAAGTTGTTCATCCCAGCATTGTTTAGACTAGAAAATGGTTGGAAACAATCCAAGACACCAATAGCTGATAACCGGTTAAGTCAATCATGTTATATGTGTACAATGGACATGATTAAGAGTCATACTTAGAGCAATAAGAACAAATGAAATGAAAAAACTGTTCAGGAAATGTTGCTAACCAAAGTGGGAAAAAGTCTAAAAGAAAGCTATCTACCTATCTATCTAGGCACCCATCCTCCCAACCATCCTGCTTACTGTGTGCTAAGCACTTAGCTAAGATCATCTGCATGACCTCCTGTAACACTTCCAACAATCCCATGGAGTATGTATGTACTATTATCTCCTTTTCACAGATAAAGAAACTGGTAAACGGGAAAGGGAAGCTTAAACTCAAGTGGGGGCTGGTCTCAACCACACAAGCGTACTCTCTGCCATGACAACGACCATGTGTAAACTTAGGAACATGTGTCCTTCCTTGGGAATACATCCACTCTAAACTATCCATAGTCATCTCTGAGAGGTAGGCTTCCAGATGATCTTTGATTACTGCTTTGTGAGAAACCCAAGTAAGATTGTAGGTGTTGCAAGAGGGCATCAGAGGGCAGACACACTGAAACCATACTCGCAGAAAACTAGTCAATCTAATCACACTAGGACCATAGCCTTGTCTAACTCAATGAAACTAAGCCATGCCCGTGGGGCAACCCAAGATGGGCAGGTCATGGTGGAGAGGTCTGACAAAATGTGGTCCACTGGAGAAGGGAATGGCAAACCACTTCAGTATCTTGCCTTGAGAACCCCATGAACAGTATGAAAAGGCAAAATGATAGGAACTGAAAGAGGAACTCCCCAGGTCAGTAGGTGCCCAACACACTACTGGAGATCAGTGGAGAAATAACTCCAGAAAGAATGAAGGGATGGAGCCAAAGCAAAAACAATACCCAACTGTGGAAGAGTTGACTCATTGGAAAAGACTCTGATGCTGGGAGGGATTGAGGGCAGGAGGAGAAGGGGACGACAGAGGATGAGATGGCTGGATGGCATCACTGACTCAATGGACGTGAGTCTGAGTGAACTCCGGGAGTTGGTGATGGACGGGGAGGCCTGGCGTGCTGCAATTCATGGGGTCGCAAAGAGTCGGACACGACTGAGCGACTGAACTGAACTGACCTTGTGCTTTTCTGCGGTTTTCATGATTTCTACAATGAGCATGTATTTCTTTCGCAACTAAGGAAAAAATGAAATGAGCTCTCCTTCTGAGATGATATTCTGACTATAATTGTCTGACTTCTTGAGACTCAGGAAGACTCAAGAAGAGCCAGGAAATAGCAAAGAGACTCTTTCCCAGATGGACTCTGGAGCCAGGCAGCCACTTACTGACCATGTGCCCTGGGCAAGGTCACTTAGCCCTCTAATGTAAAGTAAGAAATAAATGTGCTCAGGCATCCCACATAATATCGGTTCAATAAACACTATTTCCCTTTTCTCTAGCCTGACTGCAACATACCAATTCTAGAAGTGGTATTCTCCGAGCTATGCCTAATACATAGTTGTCATCGTCTTAGGGAAGACCACTGACTCAAAATCAAAGGGAAATATACCCTTCCTGAAAAATGCCTGATTATCAATGTCTGTTAGATTCAACTGACCTATCTTTCTCCTCCAAAATTCCAGCCTTCTGTAAATTATAGTCCTTGGTGTTTTAAAGGTTATTTCTTTCTGTTTTACAGTGGTCTTCAAACTAGGAAATGTATACAAAAGAAGTGTTACAAATATCCTTCCAGGAAGGATGTGGACACACGGGTTAAGAGAATTAACTTCCAGAATCTTTATTTCTCTAAGATTCCTTCCTCAATTTGTCTGAGCTCACCTGTGTTGAGGAGTTCATTCCAGCAGACTCATCAGACCCCTTACTTCTACTTTGCGGCACTGTCCTTCACCTCCTTCTACTTTGCAGCAGAAAGACATCACTCTCACCCATCGCAAATCTATTGTGCCACAGTGCCTGGAGCCATGAACAGCACTGGGGGGCCCTGGAAAGGACCAACTTGATACATGGGTTAAAAGTAAGCCTCCTATCATCAAGGTGACTAATAAAACCAAGGTGGGCAGGGCTCTGGGTTTTTGTAAAGAAGTAGACAGCCCACTGGGCTTCCCTGGTAGCTCAGTTGGTAAAGAATCCACCCACAAATCAGGAGACCCTGGTTCGATTCCTGGGTCGGGAAGTTCCCCTGGAGAAGAGGTAGGTTACCCACTCAAATATTCTTGGACTTCCCTGTTGGCTCAGACAGTAAAGAATCTGCCTGTAATGCAGGAGACTTGGGTCCAGTCCCTGGGTTGGGAAGATCCCCTGGAGGCGGGCATGGCAACCCAAGCCAGTATTCTGGCCTGGAGAATCCCCATGGACAGAAGAGCCGGGCAGGCTACCGTCCATGGGGTTGCAAAGAGTCAGACACCACAAGCGACTAGCGCAGCACAGCACAGACAGCCCATGAGAGCCTAGAAGTGAGGACTACCGGTGGCTGCACAGTCTTCTCATGGCCAGGCCACAAGCTCAGGGTTCCCCAGCTCCGCTCCTCAATCTCAGTGTCTCTCAAATCTCTCTCTCCCTCCTTCTCTGACAGATATTTATTGAATAATTATTCCCGCAAAAAAATAAGAATAAGGACCTACTTTATAGTACAGAGAACTCTATTCAATACTCCGTAATGACTTTTATGGGAAAAGAATCTAAAAAAAGTGTGTGTGTGTTATATGTATATACGTACATATACATATAACTGAGTCACTTTGCCATAGTACAGAAAGGGACACACATTGTAAGTCAATATACTCCAATAAAAAATATAAAAAAAAAAAACCCCTATCCTCACAGAGCTACATTTTAGTCAAATTCTCAGTTGAAATCTGAGTTCAGAAGAGGTGTGGTTATCACAGAGAGGCCTATTAACATATCGAGAAACATGTTCATTGAAAAATGAAGTCAGATTTTTTCTGACACAAAATAAATCTGACTTGGCTGGCTGATTAAATAATGAGGACAGATAATTAGGGTATATTATCTATGCATTGAATGAAGTAAATCTGCAGATCCAAGGTTTGATGAATATGTATTTATAGAATGTGATAAAAAGCATTTTTTACCATAATTATATAAAAATATTGTTTGTCAGGCCAAGGTTTATTGAAATTAGCAACATTTTAAAATTACCAACAGTTTCAAAGTAGATCAAGTTAAGTAGCATATTACTAAGTGAAAGAGTAATTAAAGAATATAATTTTTAGTCATTTAATGTCATAATAACACCGTTCTAATAATATTTTGGGGTATACACTGAGAAAGTTTAATGTTTAACAAATGCTTTTAGAAGCCAGGTGCCCACTAATTATTTGTTTTTTACAAAAATCAAACAAGACCTAACCAACTGAGAGATTACTAAATATCACTGCTGGGGATGGTTTGTTTTCAGTTTGGTTTGGGCTAATTTAGGAGTTAAAGATAGAAATGATACTGGTCTCACAGAACTCCATCTGTGCCATCACATAATATGTAAACAATGTTTCTCACAACTTACATCATAAAAACCAAAACTAGGAATAGAACTGATGTTGAACATTTTAAACAATGAAGGTGAAGTCGCTCAGTCATGTCCGACTCTTTGCGGCCCCATGGACTATAGCCCACTAGGCTCCTCAGTCCATGGAATTTTCTAGGCAAGAGTACTGGAGTGGGTTGCCATTTCCTTCTCCAGAGGATCTTCCCAACCCAGGGATCGAACCTGGGTCTCCCACACTGCAGGCAGATGCTTTAACCTCTGAATCACCAGGGAAGCACAGCAGTAGACAGGTGCCTTTTGAACTCCAATTTAAAGATAGGAAAACCAAGACTCTGAGAGGCTGAGATGGTGAGAAATAGGACCTGATTCTCCCACACCCCCCGTCTCTTTAATTGTGTTGAGTGAGTAATTTCCTATTGCAGAAGTTTATTTAAACAATAAATAATATTCATCCATCTGAGCTACCAAGGAAGCCCAATATTCATCCATAGGATAAACTAATTGGAAGTAAAGCCTCATCCATTTCATTAAGAAAGATATTTTCAATAAATTTTTACTCTGTGTATTTAATAATTATCAAAATATTGAATACACTTATGTTGTTTTCATCAACTTGGTACTAAATGTCACTGCAATAATCAGTCTGGAATACCTTTAATTACTTAGAGCTTTTGATCACAGAACTTCTAAATTTAAATTTATTTTTACACATGCTTATTGCAGAGGATTATGACAGCAGTATCAATAAAAGACTTTTAAGCATAAAAATATATAACAGGATAAAATATCAAAGGGGAAATATAATAGAAATACAAGTTTTTAAAAAGACGTGAAATTTTTGCCTGTTAAAGAACAGCTTATTTGCATATTTTAAAGAATGAATGATGGTGAATATTCCCTGTAAACATTATTTAGATTTCACTGAATGACTTTCAAAGATGATCATACCACCTCACTGGAAAAAAAGTCAATATTTATAATTATATCCTTTTCAGCTATTTAAATCTAAGATAAAGACATGTTAATGATAAATTTCAGATCAGTTCAGTTTAGTCACTCAGTCGTGTCCGACTCTTTGTGACCCCATAGACTGCAGGACGCCAGGCTTCCCTGTCCATTACCAACTCCCAGAGCTTACTCAAACTCATGTCCATCAAGTCAGTGATGCCATCCAACCATCTCATCCTCCGTTGTCCCCTTCTCCTCCTGCCTTCAGTCTTTCCCAGCATCAGGGTCTTTTCCAAGGAAGGAGTCAGTTCTTCGCATCAAGTGGCCAAAGTATTGGAGTTTCAGCTTCAGCATCAGTTCTTCCAGTAATATTCAGGACTGATTTCCTTTAGGATGGACTGGTTGGATCTCCTTGCAGTCCAAGGGTCTCTCAAGAGGCTTCTCCAACACCACAGTTCAAAAGCATCAATTCTTTGGTGCTCAGCTTTCTTTATAGTTCAACTCTCACATCCATACATGACTACTGGAAAAACCATAGCTTTGACTAGATGGACCTTTGTTGGTAAAGTAATGTCTCTGCTTTTAATATGCTGTCTAGATTGGTCATAGCTTTTCTTCCAAGGAGCAAACGTCTTTCAATTCCATGGCTGCAGTTACCATCTGCAGGGCTTTTTGGAGCCCCCCAAAATAAAGTCTGTCACTGTTTCCACTGTTTCCCTATCTATTTGCCATGAAGTGATGGGACCTGATGCCAGACATTTTCTGAATGTTGAGTTTTAAGCCAATTTTTTTACTCCCCTCTTTCTTTCACTTTCATCAAGAGGCTTCTTTAGTTCTTCTTCACTTTATGCCATAAGGAGAGTGTCTTCTCTATATCTGAGGTTATTTATATTTCTCCTGCAATCTTGATTCCAGCTTGTGCTTCGTCCAGCCTGGCATTTCACATGTTGTATTATGCATATAAATTAAATAAGCAGGGTGACAATATACAACCTTGACATACTCCTTTCCCAATTTGGAACCAGTCTATCGTTCCAAGTCCAGTTCTAACTGTTGCTTCTTGACCTGCATACAGATTTCTCAGGAGGCAGGTCAGGTGGTCTGCTATTCCATCTCTTTCAGACTGTTCCACAGTTTGTTGTGATCCACACAAAGGCTGTGGCATAGTCAATAAAGCAGAATTAGATGTTTTGCTGGAACTCTCTTGCTTTTTTGATGATCTAGTGGATGTTGGCAATTTGATCTCTGGTTCCTCTGCCTTTTCTAAATCCAGCTTGAACATCTGGAAGTTCACAGTTCATGTACTGTTGAAGCCTGGCTTGTAATTTTGAGCATTACTTTGCTAGCATGTGAGATAAGTGCAATTGTGTGGTAGTTTGAACTTTCTTTGCATTGCCTTTCTTTGGGATTGGAGTGAAAACTGACCTTTTCCAGTTCTGTGGCCACTGCTGAGTTTTCCAAATTTGCTGGAATATATAGTGCAGCACCTTCACAGCATCATCTTCTAGGATTTGAAATAGCTCAACTGGAATTTTATCACCTCCACTAGCTTTGTTCATAGTGATGTGCTTCCTAAGGCCCACTTGACCTCACATTCCAGCATGTTTGGCTCTAGGTGAGTGATCACACCATCATGTTTATCAGGGTCATGAAGATCTTTTTTGTATAGTTCTTCTGTGTATTCTTGCCACCTCTTCTTAATATCTTCTGCTTCTGTTAGCCCCATACCATGTCTGTTCTTTATTGTGCCCATCTTTTCATGAAATGTTCCCTTAGTATCTCTAATTTTCTTGAAGCCATGTCTAGTCTTTCCCATTTTATTGTTTTCCTCTGTTTCTTTGCATTGATCCCTGAGGAAGGCTTTCTTATTTCCCTTTGCTAGTCTCTGGAACTCTGCATTCAAATCGGTATATCTTTCCTTTTCTCTTTTGCCTTTAGCTTCTCTTCTTTTCTTAGCTATTTGTAAGTTTCAAAATTCTTTATTAGGGGGTAAATGACTGAAAAAGAAGTGAAATTCTATCTACTTCATTTAATGGCTACCCTTTTTCCTCTATGAGACCCAAGAGAATGACATTCATTTTATTGGGTTTTAGGGGCTAAAGAAAACATTCGATTTAGTCCTCTCAAGAGATCTGGCCTTACCCCCTCTGCTGCCACAGGCCAGATGTTGATTGCCTCGCCCATGAAGCAGGTGTTTAGAGTACATAACCAAGCATGTGGCAGCTCTGAGGCCAAGGGTGACATCTAACACTGGGGAGCTCCCTGATGGTGGAATAAATCTGATTCATAGAATGAAAGTTTCCCACCTGTGACTTAAAGTAATAGTCAAGTAATTAGTATTTATCATTTTGGGGAATGGAAAAAATCCTATGGAAAAAATCAGCATGCAGATAGAACTCTCTTTTCTTCATTGCTTTATCCTTGACTTTGTTAGGCAAAAATTCCACAAAAGCATACTACGTTATTTAGGAAGTTGCATGCATGCACCTACCCTCAAGAAGACGTGGAGATAAACGACATAGAACATTTAGTGGGATGCACACATGGCCTTTCCTACTCTCGGCCAACTCTGACTAGGGGAAACTTCTGCAATAGGAAATTACTCACTCAACACAATTAAAGAGACGGGGGGTGTGGGAGAATCAGGTCCTACTTCTCACCATCTCAGCCTCTCAGAGTCTTGGTTTTCCTATCTTTAAATTGGAGTTCAAAAGGACACCTGTCTACTGCTGTGCGTAACTGCTCTGAATGGCAAATTAGAGCACAATCCAAAAGAATAGCATACACCGTGACGGATTCATCATTTTGAGTCTTAAATGCTTTTCTATGCCAACATTTTTGGAAGAACAACCTTAACTCAATATACTCCATTGTCTTCTCTGTCCTGCTATCACCTCATTCTCTATAAAGCAGTCCATCAGGATGGAAGGATGGATACAGAGAGGTTCTGCTGATGTCATAAACACAGACCAAAAATTTACTATAGGGAAAAATCATACCACAGTGAAAGGCTAAAGCTTGAAGCCCTCATTTCACTACAGTGAAAGAAACAGCCACAACACGCACACAGTCATGTTAAACAGGCGCGGTTTGTGTAGATGGATACATCATGATAAAAGACATTTCTACCTTGATTCATCCTTATGACATGGAAAAGAAAACCTGGAAAATAAATTTTCACTTTTCAGGTCAAGACTAAACACTGATTTCAAGTCAGATGGATTGTCTTAATAAAACTGTTAACAACAACGAGAAACCGAAACATCTGATTTGTCCTATGTTTCAATCTTACCAATCTTCAACTGCAATCCAGGAGCCAAGATCACTTAACACTTTCTTTACTTGATTTCTATACATAGTGCCAAAGCTCTCTCTTGAGGTAAACACTAGAAGTCCTAACATTATTAACTCAGACAATTGGCACATAAAAGTACCTAATCCGTTAATTTGGTAACTCACAAAGTTTTGGACATGGACTTCAACACTGGCAGTCTAGTATTTATTAGTAGGAAATAAAGACAAAAATGTAACTGTGCAGATCTGGCCACAGCTTGAAAAAAATCAGGGTTTAAAATTCTCTGAACATGAAAATGAAAAACACAGCTAATAAACAGTTGTGTCGCCTTTTAGGCTTTGCCCCCAACTGAACTGCTTCATTTTTAACATATGTTTATCTGCTATTTTTTATTAAACTCATATTTAGCCAGAGAGGAACAAGCTTACCACATATGCTTTGGGTTATATACTAACAATTCCATGTCAGATGGTGAGTTAAAATGAAAAGACACTGGGAGAGAAGAATTAAATTTATATCTAGCTTATGAAAATCCCTAGCTTTGGGGAGGAAGAGCCTATGGTTGAAAGAATTTCGGATCACTTCTATAGTGAATTTTTTAAGGCACACCACAGCCTGAATCTGACTTTCCTGGTGGCTCAGAAGGTAAAGCGTCTGCCTACAATGCGAGAGACCTGGGTTCAGTCCCTGGGTCAGGAAGATCTCCTGGAGAAGGAAATGGCCACCTACTCTAGTATTCTTGCCTGGAGAATCCCATGGACAGAGAAGCCTGGTAGGCTACAGTCCATGGGGTCGCAAAGAGTCAGATATGACTGAGTGACTCTAATCCTATCATGGAGAGGTTCTGTTTTGAGTACAGTCATCTTGAGCCCCATTGAAAAGGTTCTTGAAGCACTGAAATTATCCCCTTAGTGTCCATCTATAAGCAGTTTCACGCTCTAGACCATATTCCTGGCTTGCAAGGTCCTGGTGAAAACTAGTGACCTGGTAATACTAGGACCCAGTTGCACATGGCTGCTGTGTAACACATAGCAAACAAAAAGAATGATCCATGACTTCTCAGAGCTGGGAAATTAGGAGTGCTGACTGGGAGCAATGAAACGAATTGATTCCTTGAGATGTTTACATTATGAGCCTGGTTCTTCAGTTCTGATTTGCTACATTTCAAGACTCTGACTTAGATTTCATTCATCTTCTTGATTAAGCCAAGCACCTCCACCCCATCATGTCACTTCAACACTCTAAGGCTTGTGTGATGATTCCCATGCGAAGGAAAAGGAGTCTGATGAAGGTCAAGAAACAAGGTCATGCAGACAAGGAAGAGGCAGATCTGGGAATCAGAAACAGATCTTCTGATTTCCAAATATGGCATTCTTCCTCTTGCCTCATTCCACTGCATACACATCTAGCTTCTTAGCCTTTCTTTTCTCTCTCCATTTCCTATTTCCTTCCTTGTCTTCTCACCATTCAGAGCTTTACCTCTTCGTTTATTAGCATCTATCATCTCATTATTCAATCTGTTTCTCTCACTTTGTACAGGTATTAAAGTTCCAGGAGCCTAAGAGAAGGATGGAAATTTGAAAAGAAATTCTAATAATAATGACATCCCAAAACTAAGGATGTCAAGACTAAGAAAATAATAAGACATTTTGCATTTGTTGTTTATTTTTAAATCTTTTCTATGTTGTGTGCTAGACGAGTGGTGTCAAATAGAAACTCCAATCTAAAGAGGAAGCAGAAGTGACATTCCCTTCTATTTTCTCAAGGGAGATATTTGGAAAATACTCTTACTGAAAGTGTATCGGTGAAAACTTTCCCATACACACCCCCCAAAAAGGTTTTAAAGAAGTATTAGCAACCTGACACTTATAAAGTAGATTGAATTATTCCAGCCAGTGCTGGGTACCTTGCATTTACCCAAGTCACTTGAGCTATTCTGATTTATGAGGGTCTAACCCTGAGCAGGGTAGGTTTAACCAAGCCTGCTACAAGTGCCCACTTAAGGATTCTTTCAGCAAACAAGAGGAAACATTCGTAAGCTAGAGTTCATGCCTTGCCAGGAATGATGCATTAACTCCCAGAGAATGTGCCCTCCATTTTCTCCAGTTTACCTCAATTTACATCTCTATCAAAGCTACAGAAAGGCTGAAAGATGACCTCCTCCAGCCAACTGCATGGAAAGACAGGTAGGCAGCCCAAGCTTCTCAGTGCTGTAAAGTCGCTGATTCCCCACTAGGTAATTATAGAAAACTTGGCTGTAATGTGATACCTCCACCATACTTATTATGAGCCTCTGGGCTTCAGCTTCCCTACCTCTAAAATGGACATAAGACAGCATCTATGTCACAGAACTGTTTGGAGGATTAAATGAATTCATTCAAGCACAGCCCTAAGAACATGCACTGGAAGATGGTATTAAGTAACCCATGCTTTAGCAGATATTAATGCCTTCTCCATTCATTCCTACAGGATACCCACATTGGTATAAGAATTTCTCTTTTAAAAAAAATTATTTATTTATTTGGGTATTTATTTATTTAGTTGGGTCTAGTTGTGCCATGCAGGATCTTCGTTGAGTCATGTGGATCTTTTATTACAGCACACAGACTCTCTCTAGTTATGGAGCTGGGGCTCAGTAGTTGCCGAGCACTCGCTTAGTAGCTCAGCAGCATGTGGGACCTCAGCTCCCTAACCAGGGCTCAAATCCATGTCCCCTGCATTGCAAGGCAGATTCTTAACCCCAGAACCATCAGGGAAGTTCCAGGATAAGAATTTCTGTTGACAATCTTCCTCCCCACCCTGAATCCCAGTACTAAAATACTAACTTGTCCTGCTGCCTTTTTCCTCTCTCAATCCTCCCCTTAACTAGCTAAGATTCAGTGCCAACGTGATAACCAGACAAAGGAATTTGTAAGCCACCTAATGTATTTTCTCTCACAGATACAGGAATGCTATAATTCAAATGATATTTACATGTCTCAGGAAGATCCTTAAGGAAATACTTTAGTGGAAATTTCAGGTAAAGCCAGAAAATGTTTTTTGACGAGATACTGCTTCTCAAGAACTCAGAAAAAACTCTTTCACTACACCACGGAGTCACCTAACATCCTGATGCTGCTGCTGCTGCTGCTAAGTAGCTTCAGTTGTGTCCGACTCTCTGTGACCCCATAGATGGCAGCCCACCAGGCTCCCCCGTCCCTGGGATCTCCAGGCAAGAACACTGGAGTGGGTTGCCACTGCCTTCTCCAATGCATGAAAGTGAAAAGTGAAAGTGAAGTCACTCAGTCGTGTCCAACTCCTAGCGACCCCATGGACTACAGCCTACCGGGCTCCTCCATCCATGGGATTTGCCAGGCAAGAGTACTGGAGTGGGGTGCCATTGCCTTCTCTGAACATGCTGATGAGTTGGCTCCAAATGTTAACTGCCATCATAAGCAAAGAGTATCTCGGGATGACAAACCTCTCTGAAATCTTGCTGGGGTCACATCTTCAATTCAGAGCACTGGGTACCAAACTATGAGCCAAGGAAACAAAATTCTCTTTCCAGGGCCATTGTTTACTCACTGAACTGTGTTAGACAAGTCATTTGCAGGCCTCAATGTCCTCATTTGTATCATGGAACAATAATACATCCCCATGATACAGGGAACTATATAGCCTGAGAGCCAAATCTGCTCAGCCACCTCTTTTTATAAATAAAGTTTTATTGGCTCACAGTCATGACCATTTGTTTAGGAACTGCCTATGGCTACTTCCCTGTGCTATTACAGCAGAGGTGACAAGTTGTGACAGAGATCACACGGTCTGCAAAGCCAAACATATGTAACTATCTGACCTTTTTTATAGAAAAAGTGTGCCGACTCCTGCTCTGGAAGACTGCTGTGAGAAACCAATAAAATGACTGCTTTAGAAGTGCTTTGTAAACTGTGATATTTATGTAAAATGTAAATCTTTATTACTGCCTTTTCAGTGTTTATAGGCAATTACTGTGCCACTCATCCTGTGCCTGCATTCTTCCAAGTTAAGCAGTCCCAACCACCTCCAGTCTTTTCCTATTAGGTCAAGTTTAAATTTCTTTCACTGCCTTTGTTCCTGGGTGGGGTATTTTTGGACTTGCTCCAGTTTCCCCTGCTCATTTTTCTTATAAATTTTAATTAATGTATAGTATACTGGAAAGGTTATTATCTGGTTCTCAAGTGAAATTCAAGTTAATACAGCCAAGAACTGGTTGGCTTTTAAAATAACAGCTCTGTAATGAAGCGCTCTTGGTCAAGTAGAAAGAGCACAGTTCAAAACCAGTTAAGTCATTCACAAACTGTGAACACTTCAGCAAATGATTTAACCTCTCTCAACCTTAGCTTCCACAGCTAGAAAATGAGAGAACAAAATTATATGGGGCTTGGAGACTTATTGTAGAGATAGTGTATTTGTAAATAAAACTGACTTATGAAGAATGCCTGGCACATAGTAGGTTCCAGGACAAGACTATGAATGTCTTCGACACCTCCCTGACCTCTCTGCAACAGTAGCACTCACACAGTTTTAAATCTGTGAGTCCATTTATTGGACATAAGAATCCTGCCTTACATTTGTTCCTATTGAACTTAAACTTGCTTTTGATTTATTGAGGTCACTCTGACTTCTCTTTCTGTCTTCTGAGGAGTTAGAATTTATGCCTTTTGGAATTTGTGTTCTGTGAACCTTATTTCCAAAGGATGAAAGAACAAGAGAAAACACAGGTTAACTAGGGTTATAAAGCTAGCTGTCTAAGGCAAAAGTTAAGTGTAGATTTGGTACAATTATTCAAAACCCAATATGACAAAACAGTTTGGCTGTAACTATCAGAGCCTTAAGAAGTAAAATATGTTTTCCTCTCAATTTTTCACTTCACACTGCTAACACAGACCAGACCAAAGGGGCAGAAAGACATGTGGGTGGCCAAAATGAGCAGTAGGATTGGGGGGAGAAATGAATGGGAAACATGTGACTTTTCTCTGCAGAAAGCTCCCACCAGTTTTTAAATGCTGCTGCCTTTCTAAGGTTTGTTTTGGGATTGTTTTAATCTGAGACATTTTATCTACTAAAACCTTAATTTTTCTGCTCCATTTTCTGCATTTTCCTCCAGCATCTTTGATTCCCAGCATTTACAACCAGCACAAGATCTCTCCCATTAGCCTGGAGCTTGTTAAACTACCGCAAAATAAGATATAAGCACCTCATTAATTACCATCATCAAGAGAATTAGTGACCTATTGATAAATATTAAAGTTGCAAGTTCTATCTCTAAAGAATGTATTGGCCATGCCCAGGCACTGGATGCTTCATCGCCGGAGACAGATCTCAATCACAGAAGACAAGGAAAGCCCTGGCAGCAGGTTCTATTTTAATCCGAGGATTTGAGGAGGGGGACTTGCCTGCCAACTGAGGATTAGTTGTGGTGTTTTTCGCCCCCCCCCTCAGAGTTTTGCAACTTTGAAAACCAGCTAAAACCGCCGATGAAAATGCCTAAATCAGCACTGTGGGAATCATTTTAAAGGTGTTGACAAAGCCGCTCCTATAAAGTGATATTAATGCAAAAAATTTTAAGAAACATTAATTTTGTTGAAATGCACAGAAAAATGTTTGGAAGGAAGTCTTTTTGCTCAAGTGCAACTTCTAATTTTCTAATAACAACAATGATTATGCTGGTTAATACTGATTAAATAGTTGTTAAGTACAAGGGACATGTGTGAGAACTTCACCTGCTCATCTGTTGCCCCACAGCTCCAAGAAGCCCATTCTATCATTATTCACATTTTACTCATCAGAAAACTGAAGCTTAAAGAGGTTGACAGACTTGCTGCAGATCACAAACAGCAGTTTTTAAAAATCAGCCACATACATGGGAAGATACTATCCAATTCCGAGAATATGTTCCAAATGACACAAAATAATTATACACTCGTAAGAGAGCCATTGGAAAAGGAAATGGCAACTCACTCTAGTATTCTTGCCTGGGAAATTTCGCAGACAGAGGATCTCGGTGGACTACAGTCCATGGGGTCACAGAGTCAGACCCGAATGAACAACTGTACAACAGCAACAGAGTCATTGCAGGCTTGGGCTGCATTATTTGAATTAAAGGGCCCAGGACAAAGGAGGTGATGCTCTGCCTAACTCCTAAGACCTCAGCATCCATCTGGGTATCTGTGTTCAGGAGTGTGAACACAGTTATTAAATGCAAGGGATATGGATAAACTATGGGCAGAGGGGCTGAGATTATGAGACTTGGTCACGACACCTGAGAAATGACTGCAGAACCTAGCAGTGAGTCGCTTGGACAAAGAACAGGATGGGGCTTAGTGAGAGATCACAGACAGGGTAGTGAGTAAGAGCACTGACCTGGTTTTAAGTCTCACCTCTCTCTCATTATCAGCATAATGTGAAGTACATTATTTAAGCTCTCTAGGTCTCAGCGTTCTCATCTCTTAAGATGACACTACCTTGGCACTTTAACTCAGAGAGTTCTTGAGAAAATCAGATATGATATTGGGGTTGACCAAAAAGTTCATTTGGATATTTCTATAACAATTTATGAAAGTGGAAAGGGTTAGTCGCTCAGTCATGTCCGACTCTTTGCAACCCCAAGGACTATAGCTAGCCAGGCTCCTCTGTCCATGGAATTCTTCAGGCAAGAATACTGGAGTGGCTTGCTATTCCCTTCTCCAGGGAATCTTCCCCACCCAGGGATCAAACCCAGGTCTCCCTCATTGCAGGCAGATTCTTTACCATCTGAACCACCAAGAAGCCCCTATGTTATGGAAAAACCCAAACGAACTTTTTGGCCAACCCAATAATATAAGAAATATATACACAATCTCCAACATCACTGCAGGAAACTGGGTTACCAGGGTGAATAGGTGACATGTCAATAAAGGCTTCCATGGTCCCAAAGATTTGGGAAATATCAACGTAAGGAATATTCAACAAGATTTTTACTCTAGGCATTGTGGCTCTCCAAGAAGTGGTAAAAGCAGGTAACAATTCTCAGACATGTTTGGTTAGAACCATTTTTTAAGAACCTTCCCTAAAGTGTGTGTTCTGCAGGGCAAGCTCTGGGTCCCCTCTCTACAGAAGAACCTACACATCAGAAGCTATGCACACCATCATTTGATGTTGACAAACCACACTCCAGAAAGTCTGCCCAGAGGCTTCGGGACCTATAAGAGGAAAAGAAGGGCCCAGTATGACATATTTGGGAGGTGCACCACTGGGCAGGTTGAAACACAGGAAATGTGCCTGGTAGCCCAGGAATAAGTCAAGAAGCAGCTCATTCTGAAGAAATTGGCAGAGCAGTCCCCTGGTAAAAGGTATTTTTTCAAAGTAAAATGGCCCAGATAAACCTGAGATTCATTAAGTGAGGCCTGAAAATAAGGTTGCCCCATATAGACTCATCCAAACACATATGAATGAAAAAAGAAATGAATGAACACTTTTATTTCAAGGTTATCCCCTCTTTAAAGCATATAAAAAATCATGCCATTATTATTACCATTGATAAAATTATAAATAGCAACAAAAAGAGTAAGAGTGGAGCCTTTCTGTTCCTATCTGAGTAGATCACATACATTGGATCCTTTTGATTCCCATGTCCTTATTTGCTGGCTTAACCTCAAGGGCTCTGTTGGAATGTGTTACACACAAACAAGTTCCAAATAAGAGAGATGTGACAGAATCCAGGACAGGCTTTGGGTAGACATGGATTTTCACATGCTTATTTTCACATGCTTATTCAAAATATTTGCTGTCAATGGTACTTGGTTAAAGTGATTGTTACATACAGCATGGCTAACTTTTTAATGTAAATGAAATGCAAATGTATGCAATGTTATCTTTAATGCAGATATAGCAGAAAGTATTAAGATATGCTGAGAGCCTAATTAGGTCCTACATCAAAAACTATATATAAACTTGACTCCAATGTCTCAAGAACACAAATTGAATCTAGAAATCCCAGTTTGCAAGCTTAAAAAAAAGATGTACATATATATTTTAAACCACAATTCTTTTTCTTCTCCCTTTTCTAAGACTGAGCACTTAAAAGGATGATCTTGGACAGACATTTCAGCTTGAGAGAGAGGGTGTGGAGTGGGTGGGAAAGGAATGACTTTCTAGCAAAAACCAGGAAGCAGAAAATCAATAGCAACACCCTCCCCACCAAAAAAGCAAAACAAAGCTGTCTGTGCTTTCTGTCTTCATATTAAAAATGATGACTTGCCAGAAAAGCATATTTTTGCATTTATTTCCATTTCTAACCTTCCCAGAGACAAACACGGTGCATTCCTTCCTAATTGCTGGTACAGTAAAACCTTATGAATTCCAGCTCTGCTTATTCTCTGTGTTGCGCATTCCGATTGGGGTGGGGCAGGAGCTGACCTTTTACCTATGGGGTAAGTGGGTTGGTAAAAGAAAAAAACATTGTACTGAAGCTCACATATTCCATTCTGGAGGGAATAAGCCTTTCTCCAGCCTCTACAAACGCTGTTACAGAAAAGTGATTAAACTATTCAACTTCCTTTTCTATTCATTACAATGGGTCCCTCCGCTAAAACTCTCCTCTATAATACTTTGTGAACCCCTTATAATTCTCAGTGCATAGCAGGAAACTGATAAAATTGAACTTGTTTATATTTGTCTCTAAATCCAAGCTGCTTACAAACTCAGAGGGGTCCCATCTTCTGATTCTTCAGCCATGTGGAGTGGGGTTAAAGTCATAGCTTCCTGGGGCCTCTGATGCATTCTGACTGTAACTTGTTCTATGTACTCTGATGGCTCAGGGGCCACATAGCATCTGAGAGCTTATTCTCTCTTTTAAGGGACTTTTCTCTTCCCACTGACTTCCAGGATTGCTTTAGGAATTGAAAGAGGGGAAAAGAGATGCTAAAAGAGCTTGAAAACGAATTGAAAGTACCTCGTAAATGTAATATGTCACAGGGCTCTAAACTGTGAACGGACTTGTGTGTGTGTAGTGAAGAAAACATATACCATATATTACTTGCATACATGTATCTTCATCCATGAGTATTTACTGATCCCCATGCATATATATACTAAGCTCATATCACGCCTAGGTATGTGTACAGGTATACATGTATATGCATATACATACCTATGGGCAAATACAGATGTATAAATATACTAACCTTAAAGTAAAGACGTTTATAAGACATATGAATAGATATGTATATGATGTACTAACACAGACCTACTCATACACTTACTGCTCATTAGTACATATATATGCCTATATGTGCCAATTCACACATCACATGTGCATGTATCTGAGCTGATTAACCTTGCCCTTGGCATCAGAGGGACCTGAAATGGCTCAGGACTCAATCTAGACCTCTGTGCCCAGACTGAAGAGCTTAAAGCAAGCAGAGCTTATCCTGCTCTATTCCCCTCTGAGTTTTCTTCCATCTTATCTAATACACCCTCTGAAAGGAAAGATCTTTTTTAGTTCTGCTAAGATCCCCAAATGCTCTGAACATCTCCAAAGCTCTCTAATACAAAAGGACCCAGTTGCTGCGAGGCACAAGAATTGCACTGGCTTCATAGCTCCACGGAACATGCCCAGCGGAATACATTACACACCGCTCGCTCCAGCACGGCTCTTCTGAAATTGATATTGCCGGCATCACTCGCCCCAAATTTCTAACATTGTCATGATAACCCCATTTGTTCTCAGCCTGTGCTTCTCACATTTTAAAGGAACAGAAATTTCCCCATGTCTGTCCTTCATCATGCCCTTTCTTTAAAGAGGAAAAACATCTTCCCCTGGGTTCCTCCTCCATTTGGTGGGCTAATTCCCGGTTGTTTTTGTCACTCAGCTATCAAGTATGTAGTAAACATTACTGTCCTAACAATCTGTGAGATTTTAAGAGACAAGATCAGAGACCAATGGAAGATTCAGTCTTTGGCTGAACGGTTTGGTTCAAATGACAACCGCTATGGATGTTCAGAAGACACAGAGGCCGTTCTGGAATGAGCCATGGGGAGGAGTGGAAAACTGAGTGAACCCGGTGTCCCACCCCTCCCCCGTGAAGCAAGATGCATTCATGCTCTTCACTCTGATGATGAGCTACCTTCTTCAGGAGGTTCCCAAAGGCGTCCTCTCCGGCAGCCTGTCAATCACCTTGTGCCTTCAGCCCCTCCTCCCACGTCCATAGCACAGCACCCTCCAGGGTCCTCTCTCACTTCTCAAACATCTTCTGATTCCTGCTTGGTTCCAAGTACACACCCGTGGCCAACTTCCTGACCTCTGACCTCTCCTCCTTCCCCTACATCCTTCATCATCTCTCTGATGGCTTTAACCATCAGCTGCTGCTGCTGCTAAGTCAATTCAGTCATGTCCAACTCTGTGCGAGCCCACAGACAGCAGCCCACCAGGCTCCCCCGTCCCTGGGATTCTCCAGGCAAGAACACTGGAGTGGGTTGCCATTTAGAGGAATGGCTAAATTGTCTCAGGAGTTCCCTATGCACATTTCCAGGCATCAGCTGAACTCCACCACAGAATGTCCTTCTGTGAAGAATCTGTGAAATCAGCTCTGAAAGCTGCCTCTTCCTTCCAGATCCCTTCGGGGCTACCACTCCCTGAGATGTGTGAGCGCGAAATGCCTCACAAAGCCTTTTTGGTTTTCTCCTCTTTCGGCTCCTGCGTTAGGTCAGCTTGCAAGTATCACCTCCGTGGACGTCCTCTCATGTGTCACTTACAATCCATCCTCTCTCCCACCATTCACATTCAGACCTTCCCACCTGAGGCCACGATGAAAGAGCCCTCTGACTCAGAAGTGAGCCCCATACCAGTGGGAAGTGCACAAGCCCTGGACAAAGATGAACCGGGATCCTCATTCCAAGTTGCTGCCTCTTCACGATCTGGCTTTGGAAACTGTCTTCATGCCATTCGGTCTCTATTCTTCCATCTCTAAAATAGGAACCAGGCACTTTTCTTTTGACTTACAGAAAGTAACGATGCCTGCCTGCTGTACCACCACCAAGGTCTCCCTCCTCCAAGTAAGGTATTTCCCAAACCTTCACCCTTAGAGCTGCTGATTCACAATGTCAACAAAAGCCCCCTCAGTCTGCACTGTGAAAAGTTTCTCAGGGCATCTTGGTGCACAAGTTGATTTTGGAGGCTCTGTTCTAATCCATCATAGACCATGGAGTCAGAATTACCTTCCTAAAGCATAACTCAAGTCACATATTCTCAAGCTAAGAAACATTCAAGTGCTCTGTAATTTTCTGAGGACAGTTTTGTACCCCTCCCCATCTTCTCTACCTACCCAGTGGTAACTGATTCTTGTTACAAATAAGGTTTTTTCTTGGTCACTATCCATCATGAGAACTTAGTTGTAAGTATAAAAATCCAATTGACAGTGACCTAAACAAATTAGCATTTATTTTTGCCTTTCACTTGAAGTCTTGAGGCAGAAAGCTTTATACTTTGTCAGAGGTTCCACAATGTCAGGGCTCCAGGCCATAGACAGTAATTCCCTTGGTCTTTCTCTCACGGAGAAGAAATGACAGCTGTAGCTTCAAGCATCAAGTCCACACTCATGGTCCAAAGCAGGAAAGATCTGCACAGGCAAACTCCTCAAGGGTCCCCTCTCTTCCCTCACTGGCCATAACTAAGCCACACGGTTACAAAAGAGGCTGGGAAGGTGAATTCTACTGTGTAGCCTCGATAGCAGTGGGCTGGAAAGGGAGAAGGAGCTTTGTGAATGGCTTTGAGCAGCCTATCAGTAGAGTTCCCTAAATGTACTCTAGATGTCACTGCCTAACTCAAAAAATCTTCCTTCTACTTAAACAGTTACAGCGAATATTTAGTAAGCCCGGGCTCTAGTAAGAATATTTAGTAAGCTAGGCTTTAATCCTGGTTCAAACACTTTATAGTATTAGCTTTAAGTTTGCACAGTCACCATATGATAAAACTATCAGCACACCCATCTCACAGGTGAGGATACTGAGGCAGAGAGGTATTTAAAGCAGGCAGGCTGACTCCAGATTCCACACTCCTGGCTGCCCTGCAAGGATACAACTTAAGGACAACCTTCCCCATCAAGAGTATCTTGCAAGCAGTCCTCCTCACTAGCTACACACTTTGCCTCCTTCAGCTCTCAAAGGTACTTCTAATGGCTGAGGCAATGATGTCATTCCAAGCAGGGCATGTGTGAAAGCGAATGGAAGCACAAGGAACAACGACACCAGGAAGTCATGCTGTTCTCGGCAAACCAGGATATGCGAACATCTCCCCTCACCCTGGGGTTTTAACCTCCAGAAGGGTGCCTGTGGACATACTACTCGATATCTTACGTGTGCAGTGAGGTCCATGGGCAGGGACTAGGTGTGCATGGTGTGTGCATCTTCGGAATGCTGGCAGGATTTGCTTACGCAAAGGGCCAAAGGGTGGCAGCTAAGAGGAGTGGGTGAGGTATAGGCTCTATAGTCAGACTGCCTGCATTCAAATACCATGTCGACCACCTGTGGGATCTAAGACTTGGAATAACTTACCTCACCAGTTTGTTGCCTCAGTGTCCCTTTCTATAAAATCATGACAACATGAAGACACTTATCCCACAGGGTGCTGGCCACCATTGCATGAACTATTGCATATAACATGCCTGATGCAGATATTCTGAAAAATTTGGCAACCATTAATTAACATGCACATTAATTCATCTGCATGAACAAATGTATTTCAGTAGAAATGTGAGTGGCAAGTGTGTCACATGCTAAGATACTGTAACAAGATAAATCAAGATTGGCTGTGACCACTGGGCTTGAGCTGAAGGGCAATACTATTTCCCCAATGCTTTGATGAGCTCAAGTTTCAGAGGACGTCTTTGTTTTCATGCCAGTATCGTCAATGGTACTCACACAGACACACTGTGCTGATATCTGCTGTAGACTCAGCAAGACGTAAAACACACAATGCACTTAGAGAATTCCATTTTACAAGGCCTTAAAAGTGAACTGAACAAAAGCCACATTTAAATTGATGTCCAGCACTAAGAATTGGTGAAAAGTAAAAGTAGTGTTAGTTGCTCAGTTTGTCCAACTCTTTGTGACCCTATGGACTGTAGCCCACCAGGCTCCTCTGTCCATGGGATTCTCCAGGCAAGAATATTGGAGTGGGTTGCCATTCCCTTCTCCAGGGGATCTTCTCAACCCAGGGATCGAACCCGGGTCTCCTGTATCACAGGAAGATTCTTTACAACTGAGCCACTGGGGAAGTATTATTATTATCTTTAATTATTATTTTGATTGCACTGAGTGGCATGTGGGACCTTGGTTCCCCGACTAGGGACTGAACCCATGCCCCCTACATTGGAAGTGTGGAGTCTTAACCACTAGACTGCCAGGGAAGTTTCCAGACTGTCCACAGGGTGAGAGAGCTCACCACACTTACATCAGTAGGCAACTCCCAAGTGCTGGAGAAGAAAATGAAGAAAATGAATAAAGCAGCAGCCAATGTGAATACACGGATGTGTACAATCATGGCACTCTCCTACCCACGTTCAGTTCAAGGCCCAGGCACACTGCACTGGGGGCCTATTAGACTGGTCTCTAAAGAGTTTATGGGGAAAAAAGGCAGAGGCACGAGAGAAAAAACTGTGCGCATGCCTGGCACTGTATGAAGTTCATAACATACTCCTGATTTTTTGATACACACAACCCCTAGAGAGGAAGGCATGAACCCCACGTGTTGGGATCTCAGTTGAGGACACGAGCCCAGCAGAGGCACAGGCAAAATTTGCGGGGAAATAACTTCATATTCTGAAAAAAATTCATTCAAGTGGCAATCATCTTGGGCAAAAGCAGAAATCTGCTTCATTTCCTGATAGATTCTGGTTGAACTTTTGTTTTGTTTTGCTTTTTCACATTCCATGTTTTTGCATTCGCACCTTTCTGATGTTTAAGATCTCTAAAGTCTTGGTCCAGGCCCAGATCACCCATCGCATAATTCCAGCAGCCAGGACTCGGACCCAGGTTTCTGTGATGCTAAAGCCCCATCGTGTACAAGATGATGAGCCCATGTTGGACTGTGGTTACTCTGGAACGTTCTAATCACTTCCTCAGCATAGCAGCACACAGAAGCAGAAGACCTGGTTTCTCCTCAGACTTCTCATAAGACTCATCTCTGTCCATATGTCAGACAGAGTATCACTGAGCCCTGTGGAAATGTGTCGCCTGAGAGACCTTTCAGCTCCCAGAGAGCCACTCATCCTTTTGAAGGCCAGATTCCCAGGTTGCACAGTTCCGTGATGATACGATGCAGGCTCATCACCTCTCATGTGGTGGGGCAAGCCCTGCTCATTTCTGAGAGTGACAGCCCTTGAGTCTTAGCATTCTTCACAACTTCTAGAGAGGAAAATGTGGTTCACATCATCTCTGTGACTAAAGCATATAACGGAGACCACAGGACAGCCCAGAGCTATGGAGCAGAAGACACACATTTATGAGAAGTCCCTGGGCTAAACGTTTTCAACTCAAAAGAGCCACCAGAGAACGGTTCTGAGTTTAAAAGCAGAGAAATCTGGTCCAGCGTAAATGAAGCTTATTAAGATAAAGAATTAGTGCAGAAAAATTAAATGAATAGATGAAGAAAAAAAGTTTGAGGGAAGAAAACTCTCCCTACTACCTTCTACCAAAGGAGTGTGGGCAGCACGGGAGGGGGATCGCCTTTTGCCAGGCGAGCGGCAGCAACACTGGATGGGGTTGTCTGTGCCCACGTTCTTTCAGGCCCCACAGTAATGCTCCTTGCCGTGTATTTGAATTAACCAGACCCAGAGGATAAAACTTTCAAATTAAACACATTCCTAAAGGATTTCAGGCTCATTGTGTATGCACCAAGGAAACATAACATCCTAAAAATAATACAACACAGAGAAGCACATTTTCCACGAACATTAAAGTGGAATATGAATTATGACCCAGCTCATGGGAATAGACATCTGATTACATGCAAAATGTAGCTTTTGTAAATAACATCAGTCTTTGTGAGCTACCACAATTATTATCAACCATTTAATTTTACTCCCTAGCAACTCATCCATCATTGTTCAAAGTGTCCACTTTTGTTTTTTTCCCGTCTGATTCATGAGGCTCCAAATTTTATAAAGTTCACCATGAAAGCTGTGTCATTTACCAACCCAGCAGTGAAGAAGTTCATGAGATTACGAGATTCACCAAAGCATATGCTGCATTGTGTATCTGCTATTTCGGGATGTATTCTGCTGGCGAATTGCTAGAAGCAGCACAATTACAGCAGTAGCCATTCTGTTAGATTTTTATACAAAGGAATTGTGAAAATGTGTTTATGCTTTGGGTATTTGGGTATTTAAGAGCAAACTGACTCCCAAGAAAATAGGGTATACTTCATCTCCTTGTCTCTCTCGCCCTCAATATTTGACACTATGCCATGAGTTACCATCCATGAAGCCAGTTGGTTTATGTCATATTTAATATGCTTGCCTTATGAAGAGTGAAATAAGTCATGAAGTAAGTCAGTTGCCAGTCTCGCAAATTCTATTTTACAACAAAGCAGTGAGAAATGTCTATCAATAGAATTAAACTTTTCTAGCTGGCCTCCAAATTTGTCCTTAGTCTATTTCTGTTTTCAACTCTTAAAAACCAGACACAGGACGTACCTATGGCTGATGACCTTGTGTTCCTATAGGAATTGCTAGGGGGTACATCTGAGCAATGCTGTCCTTTACACCCAATAAAGACTTGGCCTCACAAAACATGTTGCACTTCCTCTCCCTTGAAATTACATTTAAGTAAGAGGTGAGGATTTTTCACTGGCTTCCAGAGGCCTTTGAGTTTTAACTCCATCAGAAGTGAGCTTAGAAAGCCTTCTGGCCTGCAAAGTGTTAGTTGCTCAGTTGAGTCCAACTCTTTTGACCCCATGGATGGTAGCCACCAGGATCCTCTGTCCATGGGATTCTCCAGCCAAGAATACCGGAGTGGGTTGCCATTCTCTTCTCCAGGGAATTTTCCTGACCCAGGAATCAAACCCAGGTCTGCATTGTAGGCAGACTCTTTACCGTCTAAGCCACCAGGGAACAAAAAACTGTTGTCAAATATCCCCATTTAGCTTCAGTGGCATTTGTCATAGTAAGTGAGCTGTATTTGGTTAAACTATAAATGCCTTTGTGTGTGTGTGTGTGTGTGTGTGTGTGTGTATCCTTTGTTGGATATGAGTTCAGTGTAGGCAAAGCACCATTACTACCAAAAGCACTTCTGTGCTCAAATAGCATTAATTGAATTGATATTCAGGGTGAAATGAATGAGAAGAAATATTTAAGAAGAGAATGCAAGTTTCTAATAAACATATTAACTGTTCAGCAGATAATTTCTTTCCTGTCATGGCATGAAAAAGAATTAACTGGAAGGCCTGGGAAAATATTACGCTAAAGGAATTAATTTGCATGTAAATATAGAAGTAGCAAAAGAAATAAGAAGTGGCTTTTTTTTCTTTTTCTTTTTAAGCACCTACTTTGTGTCAGGCATTGGCTTGGAGTTTTGTTTGTTTTGTTTAATCCCTAAGTATCCTATCACAATTGATAATAATTATTCTCACTTTTAAAATTAGGAAACTTGGGTTCAGGGAAAGCAAATATCATGTTCAACTAAAAAAGGGTAGAAGTGGAAGTTAAATCCAGATCCATGTAACTCCAGAGTGCAAGCTATTTCCTCCAGTCTGTTACAACAAAGTTTTTAAAATTCAGCCATAATCCTTAATGGGACTTACCTTGTAACTCAGACAGCAAAGAATTTGTCTGTAATGCAGGAGACCCAGGTTTGATCCCTGGGACTGGAAGATCCGCTGGAGAAGGAAATGGCAACCCACTCCATTATTCTTGCCCAGAGAATCCCATGGACAGAAGAACCTGGTGGACTTCAGATGGCATCGGATCACAAGAGTCAAACACAACTGAGTGACTAACACATAATCCTTAATAATTTTCAATATTCAACTTTAATTCTCTACTTGAAAAGCTGTAGTTAAAAGGAGACCCCCAGATCTGCCAAAATGAATAGGCAGTGTCTAAACTTGTGTAAGTTTACATGAGATTTGATATCAGAAGAACTGTGGGATAAAGCCCAAGTTATTTTTTCTCTCAAAGCCTCAGTTTACTCATCTGTAAAATGGTTAACTGTAGTGCCTGTCTCACAAGGTGGTTGAGACAATGAAATTAACATTCACACCTGAAGCTCACAGCACAGCACCTAACCCAGTAATTCAGGAAGCAGTTTGGGAAAGGAGGTAGCTACCGTCATTCCAGCAAAATGCCATTCAAGCAAAATGTTGACCATAAACTATTTCCCACACTCCAGTGACAAAGAGGAGACTCACGAAAGGAAAAAAACAATCCCACAGACAACTGACAGAAGCCTGCCCCAGTAATAATTTCTTTTCTCTTCCCACCTGCTAGTTACCTAGGCCACTTCAGCTCTGGGAGTGCCTAGCAATGCGTTAACTTCTGCACGCTTCTCTGCTTCTGCCTGTCATGGTTACTTCCATATTTTTGCAACTTAATTCAAATAAATACATACAATAAATGCTGAATTCTATTAAGAAATACAATTGAGTAAAGGCCTGCTGGAGGCAAGAAGAAGAACAGAATGGTTTATGGCGGGCCCTTCTCATCTAAAGCACAATAGAGGCCATGCCAGGGAAATTCATACAAATGACTCAAATATCTCCACTGCCAGATGCAATCTTGTTTCAATGAGCAGAATTAGGATTTATTCATTGAACAAGTATCTAATGAGCTCCTACTGTGTGCACAGCCCTGTGTTAGCGGCTGGGAAACCTTGGTGAGCCTGAACAGATATGATCCCTAGCTCCTCTAGTTGAGAGTGAAAAGATCAGCATCCCATTAGGCCAAGAAGTGTGCAAACAAATGTAAAGCTGGAGCTATGAGAGACACCAGCAAGAGAGAGAAACAGTGCAGTGAAATCCAATCCAGCCTGCTTCCACAGATCAGGGAAATTCTCTGAAAAAGGGATGCTCAATTCAAGATTTGAGGAATGGCCCCAGTGTCCATCAATTGATGTATAAAACATGTCAGACTCTTTGCGATCCCATGGACTGTAGGCAGCCAGGCTCCTCTGTCCATAGGATTTTTCAAGCAAAAATACTGGAGTGGGTTGCCATTTTCTTCTCCAGGGGATCTTCCTGACCCGTGGAGCGAACCCAAGTTCCCTGAATTGACGGGTGGATTCTTTAACGCTGAGCCCCGAGAAAAGCACCACGTATCCACCTAGTAGAATATTATTTAATTGTATGAAGGAATAAAGAAGTGCTTCATACTACAACATGGATGAACCTTATACTAAGTGAAAGAGGCCAGTCATAAAACATAATGTGCTGTAGAATTCCACTTAATTCAAATGTCCAGAATGGAACATCTAAAGTGACAAAAAATAGATCAGTGGGCAGAGTAAAGAGTAAGTGTGAGTGGGTATGGAGGAGGAGTACTTACTAACAGGTATAAGATTCATTTTGGACAGTGATGAAAATATTCTAATATTAGATACTGGTGATGGTTGCAGAACCCTGCTGCTGCTGCTGCTGCTGCTGCTAAGTCTCATCAGTCATGTCCAACTCTGTGCGACCCCATGGACTGTAGCCTACCAGGCTCCTCCATCCATGGGATTCTCTAGGCAAGAGTACTGGAGTGGGTTGCCATTGCCTTCTCCTGCAGAACTCTTAGAATATACTAAAAAAACACCAAATTTTATACTTGAAGTGCATGTGTTGTATAGTATGTGAGTTTTATCTCAATAAAGCTATTTTAAAATATTGGAAGGCTGAGAAGATGAGTGGGGAAGCAAAGGGGCTGCATTTGGTGGAAGCATGGAAAGCATGGTCAGAAAAACAGGAAGAAGGCCAGTGTGGCCAAAGCAGAGAGGGTCAGACATGGCCAGTCCACACAGGATCCCTCAGCCAAGTTCATCCAGTCTGTCCTAAGCACACTGGGATACCATCAGAACGTTTTAAACAGGGCAAGGGGTATGACACAATCAAATTCACATTCTTAAAAGATCACTCTCGCTAAAATAAGGAGAATACACTGCAGGGGGCCAGAGAGGAGTAAGTATGATACATACACACAAAAGAGTTAAGAGGCTGTTAAGCGTCCATGGCAAGTGGACGGGCTACTGAAGGACGCAATGAACAGCTTAGCAAGGTGTTTAAGATAGTCAATCAAAAGAACAAGGTGGTAGATTGGTATTTAGTAATGAAGAGAAGAAACTAGGGAGAGAGTGGTTCTAAGGTTCCACAACTCACTGGAGAATGTTAAGCCTGAGATGTGAATTTGTGAGCAACATAAGAGAGGGATAAGTAGAACAATGCGTGTGTATGAACATGGCTCAGGGAAAAGATAAGAAGGCCTAAAACTGAGCTTTGAGGAATTTCAACACTTAATAGGCTGATACTTCCCACATAACTGGAATCTAATTGTAAGACAAACCCAACGTAAGTGTCATTCTATGAACTAGTGAGTAAGTGAAGTGAAAGTCGCTTAGTTCAGTTCAGTTGCTCAGTCTAGTTCAATTCTGTGTCCGACTCTGTGATTCCATGGACTGCAGAACACCAGGCTTCCACTTCATCACCAACTCCTGGAGCTTACTCAAACCCATGTCCGTTGAGTCAGTTGAGTCCATTCAATCATCTCATCCTCTGTCATCCCCTTCTCCTCCTGCCTTCAATCTTTCCCAGCATCAGGGTCTTTTCCAGTGAGTTAATTCTTCCCATCAGGTGGCCAAAGTATTGGAGTTTCAGTTTCAGCATCAGTTCTTCCAATGAATATTCAGGACTGATTTCCTTTACGGTGGACTGGTTGGATCTCCTTGCAGTCCAAGTGTCTCTCAAGAGTCTTCTCCAACACCACAGTTCAAAAGCATCAATTCTTCAGCATTCAGCTTTCTTTATAGTCCAACTCTCACATCCATACACGACTACTGGAAAAACCATACTTTGACTAGACAGACCTTAGTTGGAAGTAATGTCTCTGTTTTTTAATATGCTGTCTAGGTTGGTCATAACTTTTCTTCCAAGGAGCAAGTGTTGTGGCTTCAGTCACCATCTGCAGTGATTTTGGAGTCCAAAAAAATAGTCTGTCACTGTTTCCATTGTTTCCCCATCTATCTGCCATGAAGTGATGGGACCAAATGCCAACATTTTCTGAATGTTATGTTTTAAGCCAACTTTTTCACTCTCCTCTCTTACTTTCATCAAGAGGCTCTTTAGTTCTTCTTCACTTTCTGCCATGAGGGTGGTATCATCCGTTTATTTGAGGTTATTGATATTTATCCTGGCAATCATGATTCCAGCTTGTGTTTCATCCAGTCCAGCATTTCTCATGATATATTCTGCCTATAAGTTAAATAAGCAGAGTTACGATATACAGCCTTGACGTACTCCTTTCCCAATTTGGAACCAATCTGTTGTTCCAAGTCCAGTTCTAACTGTTGCTTCTTGACTTGCATATAGATTTCTCAGGAGGCAGGTAAGGTGGTCTGGTAAAAGACTTTTTCAGAGTTTGTTGTGACCCACACAGTCAAAGCCTTTGGCATAGTCAATAAAGCGGAAGTAGATGTTTTTCTAGAACTCTCTTGCTTTTTTGATGATCCAATGGATGTTGACAATTTGATCTCTGGTTCCTCTGCCTTTTCTAAATCCAGCTTGAACATCTACAAGTTCATGGTTCACATACTGTTGAAGGCTGGCTTTGAGAATTTTGAGCATTACTTTGCTAGCATGTGAGATGAGTGCAATTGTGTGGTAGTTTGAGCATTCTTAGGCATTGCCTTTCTTTGGGATTGGAATGAAAACTGACCTTTTCCAGTCCTGTGGCCACTGCTGAGTTTTCCAAATTTGCTGGAATATATAGTGCAGCACTTTCACAGCGTCATCTTCTAGGATTTGAAATGGCTCACCTGGAATTCCATCACCTCCTCTAGCTTTGTTCGTATGCTTTGTTCAATGCTTCCTAAGCCCACTTGATTTTGCATTCCAGGATGTCTGATTCTAGGTGAGTGATCACACCACTGTGGTTATCTGGGTCATGAAGATCTTTTTTTAAAATCTTTTTTTTGTAAAGTCACTCAGTTGTGTCCAACCTTTTGCGACCCCATGGACTATACAGTCCATGGAATTCTCCAGGCCAGAATATTGGAGTGAGTAGCCTTTCCCTTCTCCAAGGGATCTTCCCAACCCAGGGACTGAACCCACGTCTCGTGCATTGCAAGCGGATTCTTTACCAACTGAGCTACCAGGGAAGCCCCAACCAACCTATAATCTCCAACTGCATTAGGGTCATGAAAGTCAAGAAAGATTGAGAAACTGTTCCACATGAAAGGAAACCAGAGACACATAACAACTAAATGTAATAAATGATTCAGTAGTGGAAACTTTTGCTATAGAGAGACAATTTATTATACTATTGATATTTTATTTACATACACATACATATGTACATATATTGAAAGGATTGGGATAACTGGTGAAACTTAATGGGGTTGATGGACTTGAAGATTATAATGTATCAGTGCCAATTTCCTGGTTTTGATGGTTATGATCATAGATAGGCAGGCCCTTGTATGACAGGGATTATATATACTAAAGTATTCCAGGGTAGTAGGGCAGGAGGTTGGAAACTTCTCAAATGATTCAAAGGAAACTTAAGTTCTTTGTACTAGTCTTACTACTTTCTTGTATGCCAGTGGGCACGATGCATTTGAGACAAGGTTACAGAAGAGAAAGGACAATCAGTGGTGTACGGATCCTGAGAAGGAAGTTTGAGAAGACTTGATAAGCAAGAGAATGAGATTGCTAGGCAGGTTTGGGGCTCATTATCCAAATGGTGATTATGGACAAAGCCACATACCTTTGAACCACATTCAAGGACTCTGACAATAAATCATTTAAAACTGATTCCTTAAGCTAATGGTCCCCAACCTTTTTGGCACCAGGGACCAGTCTCATGGAAGACAATTTTTCCATGAACAAGAGCAGTG
>SJXQ01007754.1:252994-362921 GCA_006408695.1 Aepyceros melampus
GTGGGGGGGGAGGGGTTGGGGGGAGAGGTTTCGGGATTCAAGCACATTACATTTATTGTGCACTTTATTTCTATTATTATCACATCAGCTCCACCTCAGATCATCAGGCATTAGATCCCAGAGTCTGGGGATCCCTGCCTTAAGTGATATGTATATACACTTAGAAAACACATTTATTTCTAACAACAAACTATATTTTAAGCTGTCTTTTCTTCAGTTTTGAGGGGAACTCAAACTAACAACTGTAAAAGATGTTAGGAAAGATAGTTGGAAACTCACAAAGCAGTAAAATTCAATAAGAGTTATACATATGTATGTATTAATGTATACACACACATATTTCATTTTAACAAATTATTCCACAGGTTGTGTAAAACACTTACTTCAAAACCAAAACCATTCAATAAATAGTTTCTAAACCAAACCAGGTCTATTCACCAATTATTAATCTCTTGACAGTTTTGGGACAATGGGAAAGAAAAACAGTTGCATAAAAACATGAAATCCCAAGTTGTTTAGCCAGCTGAAACTATTATATAAATAAATTTTCTCTAAATATCAAATTCATTGAAATGAGATGGTTACAAAGTGTAATTTATATTCTTCCTTCTCCAGATCTCACTATCCTTCAGGTAAAGTGTAACTTTACTTTGACACATCTTCACCTACAATCTATAATGTTCGCGAAACAATGCATCCCATTAGTTTATTTCAGTTATTGCCTTTCTGGTCTACACAATGGAAATACTCTTTTTGTTTTAGCTTCGATGCATTTTTTGAACTAATCCTTGACTTGGAGTTAGCAACCCCCTGAACTACTATCAAGACTGGGAATATAATGTAGTCGCATGTTTAAATTTCCACATAGGAGGCTGTTAAAGAGCTAACAAATTAGAGGTGAAGGATAGAATTAGAACTGGATCTACTGAATTTTTGGTGTGTACATGACGTACTATGAAATTGAAAAAATAAAAAATGTGTGTAGCATAATTTTATTTCCATATCAAAAAAACTCCCAGAGATAGCCCCGTAAATTATGTCCATGTATGTCAGAAAGGAGAAAAAGGTTTACACAACAGTCTACTATTACTGTTCCATCATGATCCAGGGTGTGAAAGCATGAGAGTGGAACCACAGAAATGGTTATAGAACCTTCTTATGTAAAATATTACATACAGATGTTCTGTGTAACAGACAAAGATGTTCACAATTTTGTTCTCAATATTAGTGCCCTCCCTTCTGAAGAGTTCAAGGATATTTGTCCCTCCCACTCATCCTGCCAAGAACAGTCATTTTATCATCAATTATCAGAAAAGGTTTGCCTTTGGAACAGTGTCTTTTTGTGTCACAAGAGAAGTACACCATGAAAAGGATTACATTTTACGTAAGTGATGTACGTCAAATTCAGCAAGTGCTCTGCCCACGAAGAACACTTCAGTAAATTGACTGGTCTGCAAAATTACATGCAGGGCACTTGAAGCTAGTGGAATTACAAAGAGAAGCTTTCCAAGTGGCTCACATCACATTTACCCAATTGCGGTCACCACTTTTATGGATCATAAAAGAAGTTATAAAATGTAGCCCCAATGTCATCTAAAGAAAAGAGTTTTGATCAGAATGATAAAGACCCTCATTTCCCTCTCCCAGCAAATGAAAGAGAATCCTGCAAATCAAGTCTCTCTGGCCCAGAGGAGGAGTCTATGGAATATTTTGCTAACTTGCAACCTTTAGAGAACACAAAAAATAAAAAGTTGGTTTCCAAGTAAACCCCAAGCCCCTAAAAAGTAAAAACCCAGAATTTCATCTATATTTGGTAAACAAGAGTAGACCAAAGCATGCCTGTCCTAACTTTTCAGATGACGACCACAAGGAGTTTAATCACAAAATAATACACTCAGGCTGGACCAAGTATACATGTTTAAGACATTTTACATTCACAGTTTGAAATCATTCTGAAAAAATGAAGAGAGATAGGAGTTTAACACTTAGTTTTATAACATAGTCCAGATATCTACAGATTCCTGCCCTAGCTTCAGCAAGAAGTACCTTCATACAGATCATAAACTGGAGAACCTAGTTTTCACTCATAGAGCCTTACAAGGAATCTTCCTGCACAGGGTCACAGTGGCAGCCTGGAAGAGTAACTCAGTATGGGACCATTTACTATGTCCACAAACACTTCATAGTTATACAATACAGTGCGTAATAGCTGTCATTTATTGCCTGCCTACTATGTGTCAGACACTCGGCCAGGTGCTTTATACACTTTTTAGCATTTGCTCCTCAAACAACTCTGCAAGGTAGGCACTATCTTTGCTGCTTACAGAGCTGGAAACAGGTTCAGATCTGCGATTTGCTTCAAGTCACCCAGCTGTTCAAACAGAGGACTCTTCAATTTTCCAAGTCCACAATCTCTTGGCTCCACCCCAAGGACTCTGTGTGTGTTTATCACTAAGCTGGGAATAGGGTTAGGCTCTAGGCTGTGGGTACAAGACAAGGCAACCAGCGTCTTTGATACAGCAGGAGTAGCCTCAGGAAAATAGGAGAGAGGAGTGCTGAACTTTCCTGTAATTCTCACATTCCTTCTGTTCTGAGATTGAAGGTGAAGGTGAATTTGCTCAGTCGTGTCCGACTCTTTGCGACCCCGTGGACTGTAGCCTACCAGGCACCTCTGTCCATGGGATTCTCCAGGCAAGAATACTGGAGAGAGTTACCATTTCCTTCTCCAGGGGATCTTCCCAACCCAGGGATCAAACCCAGGTCTACCGCACTGGAGGCAGACACTTTAACCTCTGAGCCACCAGATTGTTTGGCGAGAAGTAATTCTTCCCAATGTGATCCTTCTAGTTAAGATCTAGCTCATTCCTAATCAGAACATAAGCCCAATAAGAGAAGACTTTCATACAAGTAGAACTCTAGAGCCCCAAATGGATAGCTTTATGCTCCAACAAAAGCAAGTTATGCTACCAGTTGGACCCTCCAAATCTACAGGACCTCCTACCATATACTTTTCTCCAACTCCATTGTCAACCAAGGGAGAAGCAGAGGTTGATACTTCCATTATCTCCAAACTGACCTAAGAAGTGGCTCCATCTAAACAAGACACTCAAAGTTCCAGAGTCTGACTTTAACACCGGGTTCTCTCCAGGCATCATTTACAGTTGTGCTGTTCAATGTGCTCACCATTAATCCATAGAGCTAATAAGCATGTGAGATGAGGCAAGTCAAACTGAGCTGTGCTCCAAGTGTGAAGTACACACTGGACTTCAAAGACTAAGTATGAAAAAAAAAAAGTAAAAATATATTATTAAAATTAATTTCTTCTGCTTCTTTTTGCTTTCTTAAAATATGACTACTAGAAAGTTAAAGTTATCTATGCCACTTGTATAATAATTTTGTTGGACAGTGTTGGTTGAGAACAAAGTCTGGCCGCTGCTCTATAAAGACTTGCTACCATTCTGAAACACAGACAAATTTTCTTGGTTTGTTTAGTCTTAAAAGGAAGAAATGCAACTATATTAAATCTTGGGAGGACTGCAACTTAGGGGGAAAATACATAAAGTAGGCGAATTTTTAAGGAGTGAAAGAAGGGGAAAGAGAAAAGGGAGAAGAAATTGTTTTCTTTGAAAAACATGATTGGTGATCTGTTGGTTGGTATCAAGTGATTTTCAAAAGAATATCAACATCCAGTTGGAATTAAGTTTCTTCCTAATTTCCAAGGTTGAGTCAAGTACAGTATATACAGAGGTTATTCCTGGACCTTCGCTGAAAGCTACTGCCTTTCCAATTGTTTAGCTGATCACTTTTGAATGATAATTATAGCTCATTGTTGTTCCATCTTAAAAAGCATTGACATCCATCCAAAAAATTACAGCTTACAGTTCAGGGAATATTTATGTGATATTTATAGCCTGTGAAGAAAACCCTGGGGAACTGCCAGTAGGGAGGATTATTTATCAATTTCTCATTCTTCAAGTTTGAGTCTTCTTGAGATTCATATCCAAAGGATATTTTGTAATCCTATGGAATGCTAACGTGTGAATATAATTTGGCATATGGGTCAAGTTCAAAGAAAAATTCATTTTCTTTGAAAAATGGTGCAAACTAGTATAGCCTCTATGGAAAACAGTGTGGAGATTCCTTAAAGAACTGGAAATAGAACTGCCTTATGACCCAGCAATCCCACTGCTGGGCATACACACCGAGGAAACCAGAATTGAAAGAGACACGTGTACCCCCATGTTCATACAGCACTGTTTATAATAGCAGAACATGGAAACAACCTAGATGTCCATCAGCAGATGAATGGATAAGAAAGCGGTGGTACATACACACAATGGAGTATTACTCAGCCATTAAAAAGAATACATTTGAATCAGTTCTAATGAGGTGGACGAAACTGGAGCCTATTATACACAGTGAAGTAAGCCAGAAAGAAAAACACCAATACATTATACTAAGGCATATATATGGAATTTAGAAAGACAGTAACAATAACCTTGTATGTGAGACAACAAAAGAGACACGGATGTATAGAACAGTCTTTTGAACTCTGTGGGAGAGGGTGAGGGTGGGATGATTTGGGAGAATGGCATTGAAACATGTATAAAATCATATATGAAACAAATTGCCAGTCCAGGTTCGATGCATGATACTGGATGCTTGGGGCTGTGCACTGGGACAACCCAGAGGGATGGTATGGGGAGACAGGAGGGAGGGGGATTCAGGATGGGGAACACGTGTATACCTGTGGTGGATTCATGTTGATGTATGGCAAATACAATACAATACTGTAAAGTAATTAACCTCCAATTAAAATAAATACATTTATATTAAAAAAAAAAAAGAAAAATGGTGGCGATAGTGGTGGGGAAACCTAGCTGATCCCACCTAAAACACAGCAGACCCAAAAAAACACACTCAAGGAAGTAGTGTTATATATTTGAAGAATTTTCTTAAGTTAGCCAAGAAAAATAAAGTAAAATCAAGGAGGGAAAGCTGGAGTTTCAATTTCTGGAGACTACTTCCTGGTGATATGAAAACAAAAGTTAAATTCAGAGAGATTCAACTCTGAAGTTAGTTTCGCATAAAAAACAATCGAAAATATTTAACTATGTGCATATGTTTGTACACAAACAGAAATAGATATAAACAGACCTTAATTAGCGTTGTAGACTTTAATTATCTTTGTACAGTAATTGGGAATGGTTTTGTTCTGATTTATTCCATAACGCTTACTGTGTTCTGTTAACAACTCTTTTTTTTCCCCTACAGCCCGTAATAGAAGGCTTTTACTGCGCACTTTATTGCATCTGCTTTTCATTTAATGACCATTGTTCTGGTCTGTCAGAGCAAGCAGCTACACAACTTCCCAAATCTGCAAGATTAAGCAAATATTTTGACAATGCCTAGACTTTTTTCTCTCCTTTCCTTTTTTTTTTTTTTAACTGAATAAAATTAAAAAGAATTTTTTACTTCCCCACACAATGGTAGGCAAGTTCTTAGGCCAAAGAGTACAAAGAATCAAGTGGCAGTTAAATGTGCTTTATGTGGCAAAATACATTAAGTCATTTTCTGACTGTTTCACTTAAGAGTCCTAAGGATCCGGCCTGAACCACACAGCTGAGGTTGCCAGAAGCCTCCCTGGACAACAAGGAGGTCACTGGACCCCTGTGGCCAACCACCTGGAGGCTGTGCAACTATGACTAGCTTCTGGAACAAAACAGAGGTCTCCTGGTCACCTTGAAAGGCCATGGAAGGTAAGCTGAATGGCAGCTGTCCAAATCACTAGAAGACATCATTAAAAAATAGTTTAGATAACATACAAAATTCCAATACCGATTGCATCAAGATAGGATTATGACTCTACCCACAGAAGGTGGCTACACATATAAGAACAGAAGCATTTCTAAGAGACCAGGGAAACAAAGTTGGGGAAGGAGAGATGGGAAAATCCATTAACCTATAAGCATACATTTGTTTTATAAATATTCCAATAGTAGAAGGCAGAAGATACCTCCAACCTTCAAAGAAAAAAAAAAAGGAAATGCTACTAAGTATGTGAGGCAATGGATGCCAACTAAACCTACTGTGGTGAGCGTTCAGCAATATATGTGTGCTCAGTCACTGAGGCAGGTCCAACTCTTTGCAACCCATGGACTATAGCCCTCCAGGCTCCTCTGCCCATAGCATTTCCCAGGCGAGAATATTGGAATGGGTTGCCATTTCCTTCAGCTATATATATATATATATATATATATAATATATAAAATATTATACCTTAAACTTATAAATGTTGTGTGTCACTTATATCTCAATAAAACAGGGGCATGGGAGAAAGAAATAAACAAGAGGTAATGGCAGCCTTGGCATGTGGTGATGGCAGTGCTTGTTCCTGGAGTGAGGGACAGGGTTAAAAATAGAAGAACTTAAAAGAAACAGTCTCTGCCCTTCAGTGTAGTTTATGAAACCAGGCACAGAAAGGTAACTAGCAACATAAAACAAGGACTGAATTAATCCCAGAGATATAAGCCTCTTAAAACTTTCACGTAGGGGATTTCTCCTTGGATGCAGCACCTGGCAGGGAGAATTCTTGCTAGGAGGGCAAAACTCTGCTAGAAAGAAAGGAAAGATGGCTTGACATGGATGAGACACAGAAGAGCATCAGCAAAAATAAAGCAAAGATCAAGAGCCCTCTAGAGGAGGTAGAGTTGTCTTGCTACTACTGGGTGTGACATACTGCCATTGGTTTGCATTACTGCTGCTGCTAAGTCGCTCAATCGTGTCCGGCTCTGTGCAACCTCATAGACGGCAGCCCACCAGGCTCCTCTGTCCCTGGGATTCCCTGGGCAAGAACACTGGAGTGGGTTGCCATTCCTTCTCCATTTGCATTTACTACAGTGAGGGAAAGAGTACAAAGCTGGATGTGTACTTCAGAAAGATCTAGGGGAAGGCCATCAAGTTCAAGGGAAAGCCATGGGCGTGTTGCCTAAGGATTCCTGTGGAATGTGCCCCTGGATACTCCCTGCAGTGCTAACACCATTGGCTGAGCCCTTAACTAAGACAAGTCTTTAACTAATCCTTAACTAGTCAAGTCTTAACTAGGACATGACTTTTAATGAATGCCTTGAATGAGTTCTCAGACTGTTCCATTAAACACTCATTTTATCAGAAAAGTCTGATAATTCTCTTTAAAATTGTTTTCATGTTATCACTGATGATTATTTCTAGAGTTAAGCAGTACAAAGAAACAAAAATCCCTAGAGTCTTGGCTTTCACTTCCAAGTCTCAAGGAGTGTATCTACCTTACAGCAAGATTAAGTTGTGGTATTGAAATCTCTTGTCCCTCCTCCTCTCAAAACAAGAACACAAACTAGTATCAAAGCTCCTGAAGCTCAGAACAGAATAAAACATCTTAGAGCAGATTCACTGGCCTTAGTCAAAAGAGTCTGAATCAGCAGATCTGGAGTTATCTGTATTTTTAACAAACATGGGAGGTGATTTTGACTTTGGTTGGATTACTCTATGTGATTCTGCATATTTTGCTGCAAGTGGTTGAGTAACTAAATGCTGAAGCTCTTTTACCAAGACACAACATCATAAATTCCAAGAGCAGGGTTTGGAGCCAGACCCTAGGCTTTACCACTTCTACGCTGTGTAACCTTAGAAAAATTACTTAATCACTCTGTGTTTTAGTTCTTTTCTCTTCAAAATGGGACAATGATAGCTGTGAGAAAGAAATGGAAAAGATTTCAAGGACTAAGCCTAACACCAGGCACGAGGTAAATGTTCCAATACCTTAGTTGCTATTAATAGTGTATTCCTCCAAAGGTGCATTCAACTAATGAGCCAAATGTGAGGGGAGAGGGTAAGTCGAAGCAGAGTCCAGTAGAAACAATAAACAAATGCGGCTAAGCATAAAATTTCATCCTTATTAGGTATCCTCTCATTATCATCTCAGTATGGTCAGTGCTGTTCTACAAGCTGTAGGAAGTCATTAAATTATTCATGGGAACTTTCCTTGTGGTCCATTGGTTAAGAACCTTCCTTCCCATGCAGGGGACACAGGTTCTATCCCTCATTGTGGAATGAAGATCCCATATGCCTCAAGGCAACTAAGTCTGCAGGCCTCAACTACAGAGACTGCATTCTGGAGGCCATGTGCCACACCTAGATAGAAGCCTGCACACTGCAACTACGACCTAACACAGCCAAAAAACCAAAAACAACAAAAACTACTCATGTATATGGAAAGCTTTAGCTATAACATGAACCTCTTATAACACAAGATTTCCTAGCAACCCTCTCTGGCACAGACACAGCTACGGGACAGGAACAAAGCCAGTGAACCACCAGGCACAGGTTCCACCACCTCACTGTATGGGAATCCCGTTAAACACTGGTCTCAAAAGAGATGAGCTGGCAATGCAAACCCAGTTCATTCAGTTCACCTAGCATTTATTGAGCCCCTGTGATGTATCAGGAACTCCACGAGATGCTGAGGATGACATAAAGAGTAAAAAGAAAATGAACCTGTCCTCAAGGAAGTCATAATCTAGGGTGTGAGGGGATGTAGTCATAAGGTCCAAGATGAACACTGTAACACAAGATGGAAGAATGCCACGTGAGCAGAGAGGAAGCAGTAATTAACTCTGATGGGGGCAGTTAGGAAAGGCTTTCCTTAAGAGCAGACGTAGCATGCCATTCTAAGAGATCAATAAGGCAAGTCTGTGAAACAGTTTAATGACTTTTTCATTCACAGAAACAACTCAGGAAAAGCCTGAGGGACCAGTCCTGTCTCTGTAGTCACAGGAGTGTGATTTGATTAAATGTTTGTTGTTACGACATCACATTTAAAAAAATGAATATGAACATTTATCTACTATTCCGTCTTCTTCAAAGAGAAAAAAAATCCTATAATTCTTTTTCAAAAGCAAATCCTCTAAAAACAATGCAAGAGCAGTGAATTAGTGAAGGTATCACCTACTAGTTGGCCAAAGCATAACTGAACAAAGCCCACATTTTATGTAGCAATAAAACCTAAGGGTGTTTTTTTTTTCCCCCCTTATAGATGGCTGCTACTTTCTACCTGACTACAATCACTAATAATTTCTTCAGACCAGCACAGGAAACAGGTATTGATCACAATAAGCCACCACATCCACAAACAACTGCTACAGCAGGTTATGGTCTCCATGGAAACCCTCCAATAGAACCAATCTGAATTCAATTTCAGAAGTAATGAGAGCAGATAATTTTACACTCGATCAATCACTGTCAGCCGCCGTTATCAGCCAATCAGTCATCATGTCAGTCAGTCACACTCTCGACAAACTTCTTCTGTGGCGTGGTCAGACGGAATGTTTTGACATCCAGGAGCAACGCGATCAAATTGGCTTGTCTTCCTTGGCAGGAAGCCAAAGACACAGCGATGCATTGTGTTTGCAAAGGCAATAAAGAGATAGGGCAACCAAAATACAGTGATTGTGGAAGCTTCTAGGCAGCAGTTGCAGTAATGGTTACAATACTTTAGACAGAAAAGTACTTTAGCCCCAAAGGTCATAGAGTTTAATCCTCTCATTTAAACCTGAAAAAAACAGAGGATCAGAGAGGTTATAATATCTGCCCAAAGCCACACAGCTAATGGGTGGAAAACCTAAGAGAGAAAACATGTGCTTTCTCCCAGCCCAATGCCCTTCCAGGATGTCAAGCTGCTGTTATTAAATGCCTTCTTTTTTTGTAAGGCAAGTGGGATATTTGAAGGTGAGGTTCCAGCTCTAAATAGAGTACCCAGAGCCTGCAGGAGACTCACAGGATATTTGTGGGGCTTGTGTTTCAGAATCATCTCAAGCCTCTCTGTTTGGGGTTAGTTAGTCCTTGACCAAAGGCAACTTTCAGTTTCTAAGTGGGGAACAAAAGACATTGAAATACTACAGGGCTAACAAATCATTGTTACAAAAAATACATTTTGATGAATTTCAGGCAGGACTATCATGAACACAAGGGTTGCATTTCCTTAAAAATGCTGGGTTAAATTTGAGGGGGCACTCTGCTTCTGGCAAATATATTTGGGCTCTTGTCAACCTCAAATATTAGCAAAGTTATCTTGGACTTCTCAAAAACCTACAAAGCATTTGGTTCAGCGATTCTTTGTAAATATAAATTTCATCGTGAAAATCTCAAATATTCCAAGATTCTTCTGTATTTTCTCAAAGAGATGTTTTATTAGTTTTCTTTTTTTCTTTCCTACTGTATTATTGCTGTGCCCATTCCTCAGGGAGACAATTTTCTGAGGTTTATGCTTACATTCTTTCTTGGTAAAATGGATTAACTTAATGGTTCTCAAGCTTCAATATGCATGGGAATCCACCAAAGTTGTTAAACTGAAGATCCCCAGACCCTTCCTCGAGAAATCCTCATTTAGCTGGAGTGGGAGGGGGCTGGGCCCAGGAATCACCTTTTCATCAAGGGGCCAGGATGTACTTCCTCTTCAACCATCCTGGAAAACGTCAGTAACTAATGCTATCTGGAGGCAGATTTGCACGATTATTTTGATGATGACTTTTCATGCACATTTCTCCCCAGACATTTTCAACTTCATCACTGTATCACTTGTATCAGAAGAACACAATTTTAATGGCCTCTGATCACAAGCTTTTATAATCTATAACCATTTTCTATCTGTTGTAAGTAGGCATTATCTTGGGCTTCCCTGGTGGCTCAGGCGTTAAAGAATCTGTCTGCAATGCAGGAGATGTGGGTACAGTGCCTGGGTTGGGAAGAGCCCCTGGAGGAGGAAATGGCAACCAACTCCAGTATTCTTGCTGGGAAAATCCCACAGACAGAGGAGCCTGGCAGGCTATTGCCTGTAGTGTCACAAAGAGTCTCACGTGACTGACTGACTAAGCACACACACATAAGCATTCTCTTAAACAGGTAGATGGTATACAAGGCACTAATTCATCCCATCAAAATCTGTCTAAGTCAAATGAGGTGGAAAAGCAACATAGATTTGGGTGCAGGCTAGATATGAGACCATTAATTAGAACAAGAGTCATCTGGCCACTTTAACACGAAATGGCTGTTGTATTTCTCTAGTCTGTTTGCCTGATCTGGTCTCAAAATTCCTGCTTTATCTTCTTGCAAAACTGATATAAGGTTTTTGTTTATTTCCAGATCAGTAATACTGATTCCTTCCCTGAATTTCCTTCTCAGTTCAGTCTTTGTCTTTTACTTGTGTGTTTCAGGACAGTTCATGTTTCAGGAGTGTGTGCCAATGACAAGTATGTTGTGTGTACACTAGGTAGATGGTACACCCTGTGAGGACAGACACAGCTTTTTTTCACACTTGCACCCTCTGAACATGGCAGACTGCCTGGCACAGAGTAAACACTCAGTAAGTTTTGTTGAATAAATAAATCAAACGAAAGATGATTGGATGATATGCAGTAAGTAAAAACTCACTTGTTTGGATATTGAGTGAATAAAGCTAGTTTTAAAAATCAAGTTTATCATATTAATCAATGACTACTCATTTTCTCAAAGGTTGCTCTTACTGATGAAACTTAGTTAGGTGCTGTTTATCCCACAGAAACCAAAAGGAAATGCAATATTTTAAACATGCTCTCCTTTGTAATACAAGCTATCATATAGATTTTTCTTTGCAGTCTTGAGCTTGTCTCATTTTTGTTATGACTTAACTGTGTTTGAGTGTCTCCTGTGGAGGTACGGGTCAGCACTGGACTGCTGCAGGGGCAGGGGCTCTGGGTGCAGAAGACCTGGTTATGGCAATAAGTCCTCTTGGAAGAGGTCACCATTAACCCCATCATAGAGCTGCCAGACCTTACACAGGACTGGGAAACAGACTCTTGGAGGGCATGAAGAAAACTTTGTGTGCACCAGGACTCAGAAGAAAGGAGCAATGACCCCAGAAGAGACTGACCCAGACTTGCTCGTGAGTGTCCAGGAGTCTCTGGCAGATGTGTGGGTTGGTGGTGGCCTGTTGCAGGGTTGGGGGCACTGAGTATAGTAGTGTGTGCATGGTACCTTTTGAAGGAGGTCACCATTATCTTCATTACCTCCACCATGTTTGGCCTCAGGTCAAATAACAGGGAGAGAACACAGCCCCGCCCATCAACAGAAAATTGGATTAAAGATTTACTGAGCATGGCCCTGCCCATCAGAATAAGACCCAGTTTCCCCCTCAGTCAGTCTCTCCCATGAGGAAGCTTCCATAAGCCTCATACCCTTCTCCATCAGAAGGCAGATAGAATGGAAACCACAATCACAGAAAACTAACCAATCTGATCACATGGACCACAGCCTTGGCTAACGCAAAGAAACTATGAGCCATGCCTGTAGGACCACCCAAGACAGGCCATGATGGAGAGTCTTGACAAAACTTGGTCCACTCGAGAAGGGAATGTTACCACTTGAGTATTCTTGCCTTGAGAACTCCATGAACCATGTGAAAAGGCAAAAAGACAGGACACTGAAAAGATGAACTCCCCAGGTCAGTAGGTGCCCAATAAGCTACTGGAGATCGGTGGAGAAATAACTCCAGAAAGAATGAAAAGATAGAACCAAAGCAAAAACAACATCCAGTTGTGGATATAACCAGTGAAGGAAGTAAATTCTGATGTTGTAAAGAGCAATATTGCATAGAACCTGGAATTTTAGGTCTGTAAATCAAGGCAAATTGGAAGTGGTCAAACAGGAGATGGCAAGAGTGAACATCAATCTTTTAGGAAACAGTGGACTGAAATGGATGAATTAAACTCAGAAGACCATTATATCTACTACTGTGGGCAAGAATCCCTTCAAAGAAATGGAGTAGCCATCATGGTCAACAAGAGAGTCCAAAATGCAGAGCTTGGATCCAATCTCAGAAACAACAGAATGATCTTTGTTTGTTTCCAAGGCAAACCATTCAATATCACAGTAATCCAAGTCTATGCCCCAACCAGTAATGCTGAAGAAGCTGAAGTTGAATGGTTCTATGAAGACCTACAAGACCTTCTAGAACTAATATCAAAAAAAAAGAGATGTCTTTTTCATTATAGGACTGGAATGCAAGGAACAAGAAATACATGGAGTAACAGGCAAATTTGGCCTTGGAGTACAGAATGAAGCAGGGCAAAGGCTAATAGAGTTTTGCCAAGAGAATGCACTGATCATAGCGAACATCCTCTTCCACCAGCACAAGAGAAGACTCTACACATGGATATCACCAGATGGTCAATACCAAACTCAGACTGAGTATATTCTTTGCAGTCAAATATGGAGAAGCTCGAGACAGTCAGCAAAAACAAGACTGGGAGCTGAGTGTGGCTCAGATCATGAACTCCTTATTGCCAAATTCAGACTTAAATTGAAGAAAGTAGAGAAAACCACTAGACCATTCAGGTATGACCTAAATCAAATCCCTTACAATTATACAGTGGAAGGACAAATAGATTCAAGGGATTAGATCTGATAGAGTACCTGAAGAACTATATAGATGGAGGTTCATGACACTGTATGGGAGGCAGTGATCAAGATTATCCCCAAGAAAAAGAAATGCAAAAAGGCAAAATGGTTGTCTGAAGAGGCCTTACAAATAGCTGTGAATAGAACAAAAGCAAAAGGCAAAGGAGAAAAGGAAAGATATAACCATTTGAATGCAGAGTTCCAAAGAATAGCAAGAAGAGATAAGAAAGCCTTCCTCAATGATCAACGCAAAGAAATAGAGGGAAAAAATAAAATGGGAAAGTCTAGAGATCACTTCAAGAAAATTAGATACCAAGGGAACATTTCATGCAAAGATGGGCTCGATAAAGGACAGAAAGGGTATGGACATAACAGAAGCAGAAGATATTAAGAAGAGGTGGAAAGAATACACAGAAGAACTGTACAAAAAGAGCTTCATGACCCAGATAACCACAGTGGTGTGATCACTCACCTAGAGCCAGACATCCTTGAATGTGAAGTCAAGTTGGCCGTAGGAAGCATCACTACAAACAAAGCTAGTGGAGGTGATGGAATTCCTATTGAGCTATTTCAAATCTTAAAAGATGATGCTGTGAAAGTGCTACACTCAATATGCCAGCAAATTTGGAAAACTCATCAGTGGCCACAGGCCTGGAAAAGGTCAGTTTTCATTCCAATTACAAAGAAAGGCAATGCCAAAGAATGTTCAAACTACCGCACAATTGCACTCATCTCATACGTTAGTAAAATAATGCTCAAAATTCTCCAAGCCAGGTTTCGACAGTATGTGATACATAAACTTCCAGATGTTCAAGCTGGATTTAGAAAAGGCAGAGGAACCAGAGATCAAATTGCCAGAGATCAAGTCGGATCATCAAAAAAGCAAGACAGTTCGAGAAAAAACATCTACTTTTGCTTTATTGACTACTCCAAAGCCTTTGTGTGGATCACAACAAACTCTGGAAAAGTCTTAAAAAGATGGGAATAGCAGACCACCTTGCCTGCCTCCTGAGAAATCTGTATGCAGTTCAAGAAGCAACAGTTAGAACTGGACATGGAACAACAGACTGGTTCCAAATAGGAAAAGGAGTACATCAAGGCTGAATATTCTCACCCTGCTTATTTAACTTATATGTAGAGTACATCAAGAGAAATGCTGGGCTNGAAACAGTGTCAGACTTTGTTTTTTTGGGCTCCAAAATCACTGCAGATGGTGACTGCAGCCATGAAATTAAAAGGCGCTTACTCCTTGGAAGAAAAGTTATGACCAACCTAGATAGTATATTCAAAAGCAGAGACATTACTTTGCCGACTAAGGTCCGTCTAGTCAAGGCTATGGTTTTTCCTGTGGTCATGTATGGATGTGAGAGTTGGACTGTGAAGAAGGCTGAGCGCCGAAGAATTGATGCTTTTGAACTGTGGTGTTGGAGAAGACTCTTGAGAGTCCCTTGGACTGCAAGGAGATCCAACCAGTCCATTCTGAAGGAGATCAACCCTGGGATTTCTTTGGAAGGAATGATGCTAAAACTGAAGCTCCAGTACTTTGGGCACCTTATGCGAAGAGTTGACTCATTGGAAAAGACCCTGATGCTGGGAGGGATTGGGGGCAGGAGGAGAAAGGGACGACCGAGGATGAGATGGCTGGATGGCATCACAGACTCAATGGACGTGAGTCTGAGTGAACTCCGGGAGTTGGTGATGGACAGGGAGGCCTGGCGTGCTGCGATTCATGGGGTCGCAAAGAGTCGGACACGACTGCGCGACTGAACTGAACTGAACTGCCCGTTGGAAGAAAAGTTATGACCAACCTAGACAGCATATTGAAAAGCAGAGACATTACTTTGCCAACAAATATTTATCTAGTCAAAGCCATGGTCTTTCCAGTAGTCAGGAGTGGATGTGAGAGTTGGATTATAAAGAAACTTGAGTGCTGAAGAATGGATACTTTTAAATTGTAGTGTTGGAGAAGACTCTTGAGAGTCCCTTGCACTGCAAGGAGATCCAACCAGTCCATCCTAAAGGAAATCAGTCCTGAATATTCATTGAAAGGACTAATGATGAAGCTGAAACTCCAATACTTTGGCCATCTGATGGGAAGAACTGACTCACTGGAAAAGACCCTGATGCTGGGAGAGATTGAAGGCAGGGCGAAAAGGGAATGACAGGATGAGGATGAGATGGCTGAATGGCATCACTGACTCAATGGACATGAGTTTGAGCAAGCTCCGGGAGTTGGTGATGGACAGGGAAACCTGGTGTGCTGCAGTCCATGGAGTCTCAGAGAGGCAGACACTACTGAGTGAATGAACTGAACGGACTGAAATAGAAACATTACTGGAAGCTGAAATTACTTGTAGATACTGGAGGAGTAAAGGAAATTAGGAAGGGGGATGGAAAGATTAAAACAAACAAAAACAAAACCTTTACAACGTTATTTAGCTTCCCTGATGGCTCATATGGTAAAGAATCTGCCTGCAATGCAGGAGAACCCAGGTTCAATCCTTGGGGGGGGGGAAGATTCCCTGGAGAAGGGAATGGCAACCCACTCTACTATTCTTGCCTAGAGAATTCCATGGACAGAGAAGCCTGGTGGGCTACAGTCCAGGGGGTCACAAAGAGTCGGACACGACTAAACAATTAATGCTTTCAGTGTACTTAGCATTTGGTGATCTAAAAAGCCTGTAAAAATTCAGGTCACTTTCAAAACTCTCTTTACTACCTCCATTGCAATCACTCCCAAGCTTTTGCTTTCTCTCCATCACTCAGATGACAGAGACAACCCTTGGGAAATTTACTTATGGGCTTCACAGCCTGACTGAAAACAACTTTAAATTTTGCAAGAAACAAGCAAACTAGAGGAGACATGCACCCCGTGAGCTATCAGAGATTCTTCTCATCCCATTGGTTCAGACATCATTGACACCTGGGTACCACATTAAACTCTTCACACACTTGATCCTAATGGATGCTCACTGTTTCCAAGAGGCAGAAATCAGTAAGCTCACTTTACAGGGAACCATGGTTCAGAGTGCTCCATCCCAATGGCCAAACTGCTGAAGAACAGTAAAGCTGAGACTAAAATAATAGCAAATATTTACTATGGGCTTAGTTAACATTAGTCATTGTTGCACGTGCATTAATTATTAACTCCTCTGATCCTCGTTTCAACCTTATAAGGTAGGTACCTCGATATCCTTTTTACGGGTCAGAGAATAAACACAGAGAGATTAAGAAACTTGCCCAAGTAGTCACAGCTGGTAAGTGGCAGAGCTGAGATTGGAACCCAGATGGTCAGCTTTGGACCATGTGTCTTAACTACCAGACCCCATCACTCTCTATAATAGGGTCTAGGTTGGCTTTTTCCAAAGGTCAGATTTTTTTCCAGGATACAACGTTGATTATATCACTGGAGAAAACAAACAAACAAAAGGCATACCTTAACCAGAGCCGTATTAAGACTCTGCCAATATTATAAATCATGTGTTCTTATTACACATAAAGACATCCTACTTGTAATTAAAGGAACCATACAATTCATTGTCCAATCCAAGACTCATCTGAGAGTGAAAGGGTGTGCTATTAATAATTATCCAAGGACTACAGTTGTAACCTGGCACCGTCCCAGGTGCACAAGGGTGTGTGTTTACCCAAGTAATGAATATGTGTCCACACACGCGATGTGATATAGTCAATTTCAAACCTTCTGATAAGCTTAGCTGGATGACAGCTGTGAAATCAAATGCCTTCTGACACTGCAGGCCCACCCATTCTCTCACTCCAAGAGCTGCTAGCCCTTGCTTTACCGAATGTGTTTCTTTTAACTTGTGTGCTCACAAAAGGCTGTGTGTAATTGGTCAGCCACGAGAGATTAATTTGTACTTAGCTGGCTGAGCAGATGCCGTGATAACTCAATAGCGGATGGGGCCGGCGCACGGATCTGAGGCTGCTCTTTAGAAGCCTTCCCACCAGCTCTTCACCCTTCACACCATTCCTCCCAAGCCTGCCTCTGTGGAAGTTATCAGCCAAGCCCTTTACTACCTCATTTTTGCCTGCCTGAATGAATTCTGATGTGTAGTTTTCAATATTCTCGTGGGCCATTTTAAAAATGAAAACACCAGTGAAGACACCCAGATTCTCCCTTTCTAAAACAATGTAAGAAAGAACCAAGCAATTGGTGTGCATAACGTGCAGGAAAGCAGAACAAAGCAAGAGCAACGTTACATAGACCTTTCTTCTCTTTCATGCTATTTACAACTATAATCAAGGTATTGGAGAAGGAAATGGCAACCCACTTGAGTATTCTTGCCTAGAGAATCCCATGGACAGAGGAGCTGGCGGCTTACAGTCCATAGGGTCACAAAGAGTCGGACACGACTGAAGTGACTTAACACACGTAATCAAGGTATACACTTACCTGTCAGAACTTTGTAAAAATGAGAGAAGTTTAAAAAGTTACATAAATCAAAAAGTGCTATATAAGCGCTAATTGGTATCATTGCGTCAACCCTGAAACCTGATTTCAGAATTTATTTTAATCAAATAGAGGCATTTAAAGTCAAGCACCAGGCGCAGGGCCTGAGAAAACTCGACCTAACTATGGAAATGCATCACGTTCTAGGTTCATACCTGTAACACAGGTGTCTCCCAGAGCAGCCGTACTGGCCACATCCCAGGGCATTGTCACCAAGGGTAAAGTCCCTTCAAAACACTATAGAAGCAGAGTACTGGGGATGGGGAATAGAGGAGAGAGCAGGTGAGCAAGGTAAAGATTCTGTTTAAACATCCTCCAGCCTGGTCCTTTCGCTCTGACTGGCGGAACCAGGAGGTGGAGTGGGGATTCATGAGCACCATGCATTGTGCTCTCATCTCACGTTTTTGCCACGCCGGCCAGGGTATCAAGACAACCTACAGTGGTGCACAAGGTACAATTTGGTGCCCAGAGTAAAGCTGTGTTCAAAAACTTGGACAGCAGGGACTTCCCTGGTGGTCCAGTGGTTAAGAATCTGCCTTGCAACGCAGGGAACACAGGTTCAATCCCTAGTCAGGGAACTAAGACTCCACATGCCAGGGAGCAACTAAGCCCTTGAGCCACAACTACTGAGCCTATTTTTCACAACTAGAGTCCATGCACCGCAGCGAAATATCCTGTCCAATGCAATGAAGATCCCATGTGCTGCAACTAAGACCCAACACACCCAAATAAATAAAATAAAAAAATCATAATAAATTTAAAAAACTACACATCAGACACAAACCTGGACAGAGTCAGGATGCGGCCCCAGCTTCTCCTGTCCCCTTAACTCAGCAGCAGTTTGAGGAGAGTCCATTTTAATGGAGCAGGATGGGCTTACTAGGTAAGAGGGAAGGAAACCCCATCCACCCACGAACAGTGAGCATTCTCTGATAGGAGGACAATGGGTTTGTACACTGGGATTTCTATTTAGTTATGCACATGGGATGGGAAAGGAGCTGGTCTATGATTCGTATCACTGAGGCTGCTCCTCATGAAAGGAGGCCTGGAACTGGAACTGGAGCTCTGGCCCAATGGTGGCACCATCTGCCTTTCTCAAAGTCACTGTGCTGCGCTCCCCAGTGATGAGGGCAGTGCCTGGACCTGCCCCGGGTCACACAAGAGCCAAATGCTGCATGTGAACTTGAGTACTTGGAATGTGGCTACTCCCACCTGAAATGTGCTCAAGATGTGCAAAACCCACACCTGCTTTTGAAGACTTCATGTGTGTCGCTCAATGCCATTTATGTTGATTACTTGCTGAAATGACAGTATTTTGAACACACTGGGTTAAGCAACACAGTCCTTCAAAATCCATTTCACCTTTTCTTTTCTTAACATGCCCATGAAAACATTTAAAGTTGCCTTTGTGGCTAATCAGGCCTCCCTGGGGGCTCAGCAGTAAAGAATTCACTCAGGTAGGACGTGAGTTTGATCCTTGAGTCAGAAGCTCCTCTGGAAAAGGGAATGGCAACCCCCTCCAATATTCTTGCCTGGGAAATCCCATGGACACAGGAGCCTGGCAGGCTACAGTTCACAGGGTGAAAAGAGTTGGACACAACTTAGCTACTAAACAACAACATGTGGCTAATATTTGTAGGTCAGGCTATGTTTCCTATGAAAAGCACTGGTCTAGACCCTTATCAGCTGTGATGTGCTCCATGGAACAGCAACACCATCAACTGGGAGCTTGTTAGAAACAAAGAATGTTCAGTCCTGCCTCTTGACCCACTGCCTTTTCATACGTCCATGGGGTTCTCCAGGCAGAGAATGCCTGACGTGGTTTGCCATTCCCTTCTCCAGGGGACCATGTTTTGTCAGAACTCTCCACCATGACCCATCCATCTTGGCTGGCCCTACACGGCATGGCTCGAGTTAGACAAGGCTGTGATCCATGTGATGACAGAGGACTAGATGGTTGGATGACATCACCAACTCAATGGACATGAGTTTGACAAGCTCTGGGTGAAAGACAGGGAAGCCTGGCGTGCTGCAGTCCACGGGGTCGCAAAGAGTCAGACACGATTAAGCAACAGAACAACAACTGACCTACTGAATCAGAATCTGCATTTTAACAAGATTCCCCAGGTAATTTACATGAACTTTACAGTTTGAGAAGCAGTGTCCTAGGGCCTAGAACACTGCTTGGAACTCAGCAGGCACTTGAGAAATATTTGTTAAATGAGGAAATGAGCTATCTCTAGGAAGTGGCTGCACAGAGAACACTTGGGGCAGAAGGGAAGGTCCTCTCCTGGCTTTCTCTTTAGCTCATTATAACTGATAGCTTTGTCAGATTAATCACCTTTCTTTTTAGCAGGCGCATAGTATCAAGTCTTGAGAAAAACTGTAGTCTCTACATCCCTAGGTCCTAGGAGCTGGTCAGAAATTCAGGATCCTGGATCTCTCACCAAACTCTATGGTTTGGCATCAAGACTGTAAATAGACCTCCTAGGTAAATGGTAATCACAGTACTGAGAAGCTAAGGGCCAGCTCTCAATAACTTCACAGAAGCAAGAAAGCAGAGATCAGAAGAGAAGGACTTAAAGGAACCAAACTGCAGCTTGCTTCTCCGGGCCTCTCAAGGCACCCAGAGCATCCCAGGGGCAGCACAGAGGAGAGGCCTTAGACAGGGGAGATGGAGCAGAGTAAGGGGACAGGGCAAGGACGGCCCCGCGCCACAGGGCACACGACAGTGTCTGGCCAAGCAGAGAACTGACAAAGGATTGCTCTGCAGCCCAACTCTGCTCTTCATTCCTTTTCTAGACCTAAAATCCTCGACACAACTGGAATGTCTGATCATGTTAGCTATAAAAACACACTCGTAAAGCTGATTTTTCTAAATCAGAAGCAAATGCTCAGGGAAAGGGACGTCATGGCCTGCGGAGAACAAAGTCACAACTATTGTCTCTGCCTCCTGGCATTCACTCCCAGACATCCGCAACTCCCCACCCAGCCACCCTCAGGCCAGAAAAACAGGGTCTGGGGCAGGTGGTGGGTAGACAGGAAAAATAGCAGAAGCAAAGAAATCGGGGAACAAGGCAAAAGATGAGGAAAAGAGACCTTGAGAGAGAGAGAAAAAAAAAAATGAGGTCCTGAAAATGCCATCAGAAGCTGCAAACAGATGCTGGGGAGAGACGGAGAAAATGGGGGTGGGGCAATATAAAGCAGTGTCTTTTAAAAAATCTCCCTGTTAGTGAGCAAGAGGAGGAAGAGCAGTCCCTGTGCGGCCAGAGGGCGCACAAATAGGGCTGGCACGCCTACAATCTCACCTTTCCTCCCCGCCTCTCCTGTAAAGCATCATCTGCTCTTTCTTAGCTCTGACAATTGTCCCAGGGGATGGGCTCCCCAGGACAAGTGGTGGGATACAGTCTGTAGGTTTCTACTAGAGATAAGCCTCGTGTGAGGGGGAAGGTGGACTTGGGCACACAGAACGTACATCATAGCCGACTTGCGGGCCACCACACTAGGGCAGCTTGGAGTTCAGCCTGCCAGAGCCAGAGGAAGCCAGAAAGGTGCTGCCAAGGTGTTCACGGTGAACGGAAGGTGTTCCCCACCTCCCAACACCAAGCAGCAGGGCTCCTTTGCCAGTTGTGTTTCATGTTTCAATATCTTTTTAAGAAAACCAACCAACCCCACTTGGCCTGGGTGCAGTATTATGCACCAGGCTCCAGTATTGGCACTGGAGAAAAGGAGCCAGAGTTGCTCCTAGCAAGGACACCATCCAGATCCATGAACTCTGAGCAGGGAAGGAAGGAACGGCCTCATCAGTGTGAACGCTTCTGGGTTCCTCCGACTTCGAGGCTGCTCTGATGAAAAACAAAGACCCTCTGGGGCATTCAGAGCCAGCTTCTTGCCAGACAGCACATCTTATCAAGGTGGAGTTGGCATTTTCAAGCTCAAGGACTTCTCTTCTTTGAGAGCACCTTTTACTTCAAATGGTATCTGGGTCTGATGAGAGTGCTAGGGCAGTCAGATGGGCAGTTTAGGTGACTCACTCCGCATTCTTGCCTGGAAAATTCCATGGACAGAGGAGCCTGGTGGGCTACAGTCCATGGGATTGCAAAGGAAGGACAGGACTGAGCACACATGCATATACACACCCCCAGAATACCACCTTCTCCAAAGGGCAACTGGAACTTCTCCGTGGAGTGCTTCTCACTGTGTCCTTGAGAAATAAACCAGAATGAGGGTCTTCAAATTGGTCAAGGAAAATCCAGTGAAAAATTCTCAGGCATCACTTTCCTTTCACTGTGTTGCTCCTTGTCAAGAATGACAGTGTTATATTTTTCCTTTTTTGTATGTCTGATACTACACAAAATATCCCACTCCATTGTTGCCCCATAACTGTTCATATCCTGAATAGACTTGGAAAGAAAAGTAAAGTTGGCCACAACTTTTTGCCGTGGTTTCCCCAACTATAAAAAGAGAACAGAGTCACTAATTCGGCATTTCTTGCAGACCCATTTGCCAGAATGGACCATCTTAACCAAAATGCTTATTGTCATGGTAACAAAATGAGGGACTTTAAAATTCTCCAAGCAGTAGAAGTGATGCGTGTGTTATGTAATCAGAGATTTAGACACGGCTTAGGAAATGAGCACTGGCCTAAAGGGGGATACCGGCATCCAAATAGAATGTGTGATCCATGTGTTCAAAATGGAGCTGAGCTTCATCTGACATACTGCATTTTAAATCAGCATCCTTCATGAAGTCTTCCTTGTAAACTGTATTAAAAAATAAATAGCACCAAGAGCACTTTAAAGTCAGATTATGATGGCATCACTGGTTAAATCATATGCAGGTCTGTTCAGCTTGTTCTCATCCATAAGATTGTGAGAACTTGCTCCGAAGTCACCCAGTTCCATTGATCTGAGTGTACATGCTCCCCTAGCAAATGAGAGCTGAAGACTTAATCCTACTTTCCTCCTTCCCATCATCCAGGCCTCCAGGGAGGTCACTGGCTCAGCCAGACCTGGGAACAGAGGAAGGTAGAGACGTCTTCTGACACAGGGTTTCCACCTCTGTGAAGGGTCATAGGGAGAAGAGGATGAGATCCCTTTGGGGGAGTTGCTCCCCTCTTGCCCACATCCCAGACCTCGTAGTGGCCTTTGCCCCAAAAGCCCAGTGAGCATCAAGGCTGAGCAGCCTGCCTGTTTCTGGTTATTCTCAACAGAGACAATCTGCTGGCATGCATAGTTTTAGAAATTTCATCAGCTCAGGACACAAGGAGATTTTGACGTCAATTCCAGCAAAACCCATATAGTCCCCTCAAACAATTCTCATCTGTGTGGGAGGCCTAACAGAGGTTTTAAATAGTGGCTGGTGGTGAGAGTGGGTTTTGGCCTTACTATTTACAGTTTCTTCTACTTAAGACTCAGAGCACACACCTTATCCTGAAGCTTAAAGGGAGACAAGACCCACTTCTGGCCGCAGGTGCAGCCAAGGGTCACCTGCTGCAAAACACAGACTCACCTTTGAACTCCTTTCTTCACATCAACTTCCCCTTCCGGTCTCCATTATGTTTTTGCATGGTGGACCAATCTCCATTTACAAATCCTTACTTGGAAAAAAGAGGCCCATGGAGGCAGCCACTCCGAGGTGGCCCCTTGCATACTCCTTTGGGTCTGAAACACCACATCCTAACATCACATCTGCTGAAGTTGACCGGACCTGAAACACTGGCAATGCAGTGTTTTTGGAGACTGTGGAGAGTTCTCTTGCCACAATTCTCTTGTTGTCATCAAAAGCAATTACATGTTTCAGATGATGAAGAGCACTGTTATGAAAAGCTGGCATAGCAGCCAAGGAGACAGATGTATTAAACCACACAGCTTCTAAGAACTCCCACTCAATGCTGGAGCTCAACACAGGGAGTGCACAGCCATATCCCCTACTCCAGCATCCTCCCATCTGGATTTAGTGCATCTGGCCCATCTTGGATGAGCTGCTAACTTCTTTTGGTGGACAAATACAGAACTGTAGAAATCAGTCATCATACAGGTCCATGGCATCCAATGAAAGTAACACTTCTGTAAAGGGGAAACTCTACCAATAAAAGACACAGTGGTTTGACTGTAGTGAGTCAACACCAAGAAATCCAACATTTCCAACTGGTCAGCAGGACATACTGGTAGGTAAGAGGTTAATTAAGTGACATCCTATGAAAAAGGCAGTCTGTGCTCACAGAAGAAGGGAAGCTGGAGGTTAACAAGGTGAATAGTGTTTAACTGCAGGACTTCTTAGAGCTCTTAACATGGTACTAGGTGTTGTGAAGTTTAAGAGACTCAAATCAGTGTATATATGTATATACTGTGTGTATGTAGCTTAATACTACTAATACGTATTATTTTTTCCCCCAAACCTTCTTAATGCCTTCAAAGTTGATCACATGGCACCATCACTTTCTACCACCCTAAATACCTCATTCCTCCCTTCCTTCTTTTATCCTTTAATACCCAACTCAGAGGCAGTCCATTTGCATTAACTACTCAGTAACCTTCCCACCACCTGAGGTGCCATGGTGTCTGCCTTTCAGTTGTTCAGAGCAGAGTGTCAGAGCTTTAAGTCCATGAAATGCTGCGGCATGTCTGTGAGCAAGGTGTGTTGGGACAACTTGCCACCTCAGAGAAGTGCTGAGGTTAAGTAATATCCGTATGGGGGAGCCACTCTAACAGAGTGGTCACTTGTCACACATTCCTGATTTGGTCCTTGTTTATCACTTCCTAGGTATATGCTTTGTTTTCATAAGCTAGTTAACCTGAAACCTTGTTTCCTCAATGATAACCTGGGATCACTATACCACTGTGATAAATATTAAAGGAAATTTAAACAATGTCAAAGAGTTGAGAGAGTTCCTGGCACATAGCAAGTGCTTGATAAAAAGTAGGTTTTTTGGTTATCACAGGTTAAAGTGTTATAGCTCAAACCAAACTCCAACCTTTTGGCTTAAATTCCATGATCATTTCCCTGATTCACCCGCCTGCATTCTCTTCACTATGCCAGGTTGCCTCCTCGTACTGTTGAGAACACCCACTGGCACCCACTGGTCTACGCCTTGTGCTCTTCTTACATATATGCCCTCCAACCTGGTGTGTGAGCTCCTTAAAGACAGAGACCATATACAATGGCCTAGTGTCTTCCCATGTTATTGTCAAAATGCTTTCATTGTCAACAGGGAGGTTATTTACTATAGTTATTAAACAAATTTTACTAGCCACGGGAAGTGTCTCAATGTTGACTTGAAAAATTTGTTAGAAATATTGATCCTAGGAATGAAGTGGGTTTCCCAAACTGTTATCTAGAGGGCAGGAGTCAGCTATGCTTTCAGTCAAGGACCAGAGAGAAAATATTTTAGGCTTTATGCATCATGTGTTCCTGTGTCAGTGCTTAGCTCTGCTGTTCTGCCAAAGTAGCCACTGACAATGAACAAAACAACGAGGCTGGCTCTGTTCCAGTACAACTCAACAGGCAGTGGACAGGTTTGCCCCATGGGTGGTGGTGGTTTTCTGACCTCAACTCTAAGGATGGTAAAAGGTGTGGTTCAGGGAAATGGGTCAGTGGTCACATCAAATGTTGTATACTCATTTGAGTCTTTTAATGTCATAATGCTCATTACCATACGTAAACACACCTGCATGCAGACATGTGAAATGAAAGTGTTAGTCGCTCAGTTGTGTCCAACTCTTTGCAACCCCATGGGCTGTAGCCCACAAGGCTCCTCTGTCCATGGGATTTCCCAGGGTTGCCATTCCTTCTCCAGGGGGTCTTCCCAACTCTGGGATTGAACCTGTGTCTCTTGCACTGCAGGTGGACTCTTTACCTCCTGAGTCACCAGGGAAGCCCACATGTGTATATGTATGTATGTATGTATATACATAGTTTTTCCTAAAATCTCCCTCATCACTTCAAGGTGGAGGATATATGTATGAATGTACACATATTGTTTGTGTGGGGGTCAGGTATGAGCTGGTAAGGATGAAGCAGAGACATAGTCTTGTGGGGCATATTGATCATGAACTTGAAAGCCTGAGCTCTCGCAGCAACTTTGTTTCAGCAGCAGCCTGAACAGGATGAATGGTGGTGTGCAAGGTTTACACTTAGGATTCCTAAACCATAGCTTCTCTTTGACTTGGAGTCAATCCAGTGATCCGCTGCTAATGGAATCTTCTGTTTGACCCAAATGAATTGTATTGATGCCTCTGGATAGGTATCCTATCAGGTATAGCATCAAAGAATCCCACCGCAGTTACAAGCTAGGCTCCACGAGAATAATACACCAGGGCAGCTATGCCACCTAGTGATGCTTGCATGTACTGTTCTTATCCCGAAGAGAGCTGGAAAGGCTTCTGGGAGGGCTGGCATTTGCTATTTCTGGCCAACACTTCCACATGCAAAGGAGTCCGAAACCTCATCTTGACTTTGAAACATTCCTTGTGGCTGCATTAGCCATTTGCAAAGCTCAGAGGATATGATTGGCTTCTTGCTAACAGGGAGCAGCCCAGTTTTGCAGCACAAATTACCAAGGAATTTACAACACACACACACACAAACTCCCATCCTGCCCTTCAACAGAGAAGGAAGATACATCTTCTCCTGTATATGAATTTGGCTGCAATACCCTGTTTTCCTGATTGTACAGCCTCAAAGTCTTCTGTATGCAGCATTTGCTTTCTAAACTACACAAAAATGCTATCGTCTGTGCTAATACAGTCAGAAAGAAAAGACACAGGATCGGTGGTGAGGATTTGTCCACCGTTCCAGACTGGCAAGCATCAGAGGTCCTGGGTATTAGTTCCATGTGGATGTAGCTTACGCAAGCAGAGAAGTATCAGTGTTTTCATAAAATGAGACCACTCCTCCACCGAACCTAGTGGCAGAGGGGAAGATCTTTTGAGCCTCACTAAGGTTTAGGAGAAACTCTGGCCAAATCATACTTTTTCTCTCCCTTTCATTTCAGATTCCGGGTAAGAAGTCTACCACACAGCTAGAGTTCTCGAAATCTGGATGGCCAAGCTTCATGCCTGTTTTTCATCCTGCAAAATACAGTGAACCGCAGCAGTAGCACTAACACAGCTTTCAAATAGTGGTTCGAGTATCATACGAAGCTGAATAATAAGCTATGACTGTGTGTTTTCCATCAGGAAGGAAAACATCAGTCCAGGAGAGAAATGGAGGATGAATGACATTTATCAGATTGCAGTTCCTGAAAACGGATTTGCTTCACTAGATCAAAGACAGCCCATTTCTACACATCATCATCAATTCTGTGGGAACCATCCCAGACACTCTAAGCGTGTGTTTTGAGACAGGGTAGCTGATTCTCCTTCTGATTGTTTCTACTCTGGGACATTCTTGATGGTCTCTGTACAGTTCATCAACAGAAAAGCACAAAAGATGTGCACGCATCTCAACAGGGAAGAGAGATGAAAGCTCCAGGCAGCATGCCATGTGTGCTCGGTCATGCTGTGCCCAGCACGGAAATGTCCAGTCTGTATCCCACTTACCCAGTTGTGAACCTGGTACAGGATTCCAGAAGGGACGTCTTTTTGTCTAATTCTCCTTAAGTGTCTTTTGGGGAATAAATGGTAGCATGGTATAAATAAAGCATCCTAAAGAAAAATAAATCTCATATTCATGCTCACTCATTTCCTTTATATGATCAAAGGTTTAACCAGGTCTATCACCCCCGCTTTTGTCCTTGGAATCATCATACCTGTGTGGTCAGGAAGAGACATGTTATTGGAACTACTCAATCACTTGGTCCCAGATCACTTGGTTTTCATCCAAAGCCAATAATCTAAAATCCTCATATTTTAAAATGCTCATCGAAGTGGACTGTTACTCTCTGCATACAGCTGTCAGCTGTGAAAACATTCTTTTTTGGACACAAAAATCTGGCTTTTGCCCCCTTTCCCCCCAAGACTCGACGGTGGCCTACCGACTCACGCTGACAAAAAGGACACAGATTCCCTGTGCACAGGTGACCCCTCTGCTTCAGAGAAAGCTCAGGGAGAGGTGTCATCGCTGGGAACACAGCTTCATGACAGCCACCATACAGACTCTAAGCAGTTACACACGGACAGACCCATGGACACTGTCCTGAATCTCCTATCACAGTTGGCTCTGAAGTTGTGTCTGGGGAAGAGCCCCTTCAATAAAGCTGGATGTACCGCCTTTGAGAATGGCTCTCGGAAACAAAATTCTTGCTTCTCCCTTTTGGAAGGGCTATGGGGAGACAACACAGCTGATGGTTATTTTTGTAGCCAGAAAACAAGTAGAATAAGAGTTAGGCATGTGTTCAGACAAATGTGCTCCTTCAAGGCACTCCTCAAGCTGCAAGACAGTGGAGCATGCTTAAATCTCATTTGTGCCCTCAACACTCCCAAAGCATAATATACCTATTGCATCCGTGGGGAAGATTTCTTTCTACAAAAAATTTCAAAACTTATAGAAAAGGGAGAGTAGGGAACAGCCTACTTCAGTTGTTCTGTTTCCTGCAAAATTATTTCTTTAAAAGGAATCCTTTCAAAGTAAAATAGACTACATGACATTTTTATCCCAAAGCTGCTGGGTGGTAGGTGTGACTTGGAAATCTGCAGTTTGTTGCAAGCAAATCCACTTGGGTTGAGCATGAAGGCAAAAAAAGCAAAAGGGATGGTGATGAACAATGGCAAGGTTTAGGATGGACTTAGCATCTTCACACTTAATTGTTGATTTTACATGTATATAGTTTCCCCTGAAGACAAGAGGTCATGTATCATTATCAGGTGAGGAATAGAAAGAGTAACGCAGAAAGCAAACAATAACCACCACTGTGTGGTCTCCTTGTGCGTGCACACACATGTGCTCAGTTGTGCACGACTCTTTGCGACCCTGTGGACTGCAGCCTACCAGGCTCCTCTGTCCATGGGATTTTACAAACAAGAATACTGGAGCGAGTTGTCTCTTGGGAGTCTCTGAAAACAATTGAAAAGAACTTCTGCTTTCCAAACAACTATCTTCCCTTAGACACAGAAGAGTCTACCTTTACCACCTGGCACAGCCATATTCTATTTCTGAAATGCCTCAAACGATGTCTAGCATCTCCTCACAGAGAGGGAAACGAAGGGTAATGTGGACAAGGCTAGGGGCCCAGGATCATGATGAGAAGCCCAGACTTTGTCTTTCTCATCCCACCAAGACTTAAGAAACAGCTGCCCTGGGACTCCCCTGGTGGTCCAGTGGTAAAGACTTTGCCTTCCAAAGCAGAGGGTATGGGTTCCATACCATGGAAGCTAAGACCCCACATGCTTCATGGCCCCCAAACTGAAATAAAACAAAAGCGACACTGTAACAAGTTCAATCAAGTCTTAAAAACAAAGGAACAAACAGCTGCCCTTCTGAATCAGGCTCCCATCAATACTCAGTGTTCCAATAAAGTCCCTTCACTGAGGGTTTATATATGTATCAGTAATTATTTTAAATACTCTATTTTTGAGGAACTTGAAGCACAAGTATGGGAAAATGATACCATCAAACAATGCACTGTTTATGAAAAAGGCCAAAGTCTCTGGGCTGTACTGTTAAAGTAATGACTGACTCTCCCATGAACTTTCTTCCATATAAGTCATGGTCCTTAGCACTGGGAACCATATAGTCCATATCTTGTGATAACCTAAAATGGAAAAAAATCTGAAAAGTAATACATAAATTTTTTTCAGATTCTTATATATAACTGAAAAACTTTGCTGTATATGTGAAGCACTGTAAGTTAACTATGGGCACTGTGCTAAGTTACTTCAGTTGTGTCCAGCTCTTTGAGAAACTAACTATACCTCAATTCTGAAAACACACACACACACACAAAGACACAGTCTTCATGGCCTTGCACTTTGTCTGAGTTCATTCGGTTATCTATGCCACCCCAATCATCCTAAGCTTTCTCTGCTCCTTCCCAGTTCTCTTTTTAAAAAATCAGAAGTCAAAAAAGAGTGGATAAATTTATACAGACAGCTGATTCATTTTGCTGTATAGCAGAAACTAACACAACATTGTAAAAGCAACTGTAACCCAATAAAAATTAATTAAAAACAAAGAAAAAAAATTAAAGATTGGAAATCTGAATTTACCCTTTCTGTAGTAAAGTTTCATGTGATGGGTTTTAATATGTTTTCTGGGTTGGTTTTCATTCAGATTTCCTTCATCGTTCCTCAGAGCAGTTCCTGAAGCAAGCATGGCTTCCCTGAGTGACCAGGGCCACTGTGAGGATTAATATTTATTTTGCAGCTTCTGTTTAGAGAGCACCTAACGCTATTCAGCAGAAAATCACTTCATTTCCCGAAGAACATATTTTTGCCTACTTACTCCCCTAGCTTGTCTCTGGCAATATGCGCAGGTGTTTCAGCTTCTTAAGGTGTTTTCAGATAGTCAGGTCATCTGCTAGGCCATTATTAGGTCCACCATAAAAAATAAATTCAGAAAGAAAAAGGCTGCTTCAAAGATTCTAGCTGGTGCTTAAAAACAAAATTTAAACAAGGTACACAGGCAGAAAAGTTTGATCATCCTGAAATATTACCACCCATCAAAATGTCCCCTCCTGTATTTTTAGAACCATGTCTATGACAGTGTAGAACAGCACTGCTAATGTCTATAGGCAACAAATAGAATCATTTGGGTTTGGGAAATGTTTTTTTATAAAAAGTGGCTTTTTTCTAGTAATTAACATCAGGGCATTCTTCCTCCCTTCTGTATCTAGTAAAGTAAATATCTCTTGACAGGGAGTATTCCTTTATGGAAGCCCTAACTCCAAACTTCAAGTTCAAGGTAACCGCACTATTATTAAAAAGTGTACTTCAAATACAATGTCTCAGAAAATCATAGTTTATAACAACAAATATTCAATTAATGTTACCAACTTAATTGCATTAAAAGATTTATGTGCTACTACTATCTTTGGAAAAAAAGTAAAGGAAAAGAAAAATACTAAGAAGGAAAACAGAAAAATAAAAGAACTAATCAAGAAAATGGAGGCCAGTTTTGGACAGTAAACACTAACTTGCTGGCTCCTACATTAGATACGTTTATATGAGTTTTCTGATTTAGCCTAAATCCTATAGTAGGTATCAACAACCTTGTATCAGATGAAGAAAACAAGGAAGGGCAAAAGCTCTAACATAGAAAAGCCAGAACTTCTCTCTGAATCCCATGTTCCTGTCTTCTTCACAGTGACTCTCAAACTGAAGACAAGAAGGGGAGAAATTAAAGCCTGATCCATCCAAGACAACAAAATCTAGGATTACTCAGAGACATTGAATTAACCATATTTTGAGTAAATATGTGTTTTCCAGCCATTGGATCAACTATGATGTGATTCAAACTGGCTTTTCTGAAAGCCAAAGATACCAGATGGACCGTCTTTCAATCTGGTGTTTTTGTCATTTAAACACGGTCCTAGAAATCAAAACAAATAGAAACATAAAAATCTTAAAAAAAAAAAAAATATGGGCAATCTGTACCCCCGAGTAAAGACAAAGGATGACAAATAGTTACCAAAACCAGTCTTATAAGAGATTAGGCCTAAATCTATGATGAACCTAGACAGTGTATTAAAAAGTAGAGACATCACTTTCCAGCAAAGGTCTGTCTAGTCAAGCTATGGTTTTTCCAGTAGTCATTTACGGATGTGAGAGTTAGACCATAAAGAAGGCAGAATGCCGAAGAATCGATGCTTTTGAATTGTGGTGCTGGAGACTTTTGAGAATCCCTTGGACAGCAAGCCGATCAAACCAGTCGATCCAAAAGGAAATCAATCCTGAATACTCATTGAAAGGACTGATGCTGAAGCTCCAGTACTTTGGCCACCTGATGTGAAGAGCTGACTCATTGGAAAAGACCCTGAAGCTGGGAAAGATTAAGGGCAGGAGGAGAAGGGGGCGACAGAGGATGAGATGATCAGATGACATCTCCGCTTCAATGGACATGAGTTTGAACAAACTCCAGGAGATAGTGAAGGACTGGGAAGACCAGTGTGCTGCAGTCCATGGGATTGCAAAGAGTTGGACGGGACTTAGTGACTGAACAACAAACAACAACCATAAAGAAAGGCAGTCACCCCTCCAGTTTCCTCCTGCAAGAGAGTCATCAATCACTACTTCTGCTAAAGGTCCCTGGACGTGGGCATCCAGAGGGCTTCTGACAGCACTTGGCCTGCTCCACCTTCCCGTCTGCCTTCCCTCGTGGCCCTGACTTTTCCAGGTATGTCACAAAAAAGCAACAATGCCTTTAATAATCTATACTTGACAAGACTGGAAATTAACCTTTTAGTGAATCTTTCACATTGAATGTGAAACAACAGAAGCAGTGACACTGTGACATTTTTGGTAGGTGAGCACATCAAAGGCGCCTGCCTCCAACCATCTCCCTGAACACCCAAGGATATCTCCGGCTGCCAGGTCTCCTTAGTCTCGACAGGCACGAAGCAGAGAGGAAGGAAGCCTAAGCGAGTTCGCCGGATCCTCCACACAAAAGGGAGGTATTTCAACCCACTTCTACTTCAATCTTATGCACTTCATTATGCCTGGCTTTTTAACATTTAGGTAAAAAAGGGAAAGACAAGATGAAAGACAAAGAACATTATTTCTGACTGCCAAGCCCCCAAATGCAGGAATACATGGACATGTGACTTCAAACCTCTACACACTCCACCTTAATCTTTCTGCTGGCAGTTTTCAGAATGATATGTTTAGTATTTTCTGTTGGGAAGGCAAGTGCCTTCAGCATTTCTTCAGATGTCAAGAAGCATTTTAAAACTGAAAGCACATGAAATCTGGAATCAGCTCATAACACTGTCATATAATAATGAAAGAACAAATAATTATGCTCATCTCTAAGATGCCCATGTTCTTGCATCCCCATAGTTAGTGTCTAAGGGCCACAGTGAGTCACACACATGTAGAAACCTCCAGTTTCCCTCCCCTGTCACTTTCCTTAATACCAGAAACACAGGCGAAGAAACCACACAGAAGACATTGATCCTTGTACAAGGTCACCTTCAGGATCCATCACTGACAGAGCAGTCATTAGGCTAATAATAGACATTTGGGACTCGACAGTTCTGAAAATTTCTCTCTTCATTCATGGATCGAACCAAAACACTAGTTAAAATAGACCACCATGGATGGGGAAACTTGAAGGATGCTTGATTAGTTCTGAACAAAGTTTAAGGAGAGATTCAGTCACAGATTTAGGTACTAAGGGTTTCATGGCACTTCTTCCATGAGTGTGGTTTGTTCCTGACTGGATAGTGGGTTTTCTGTTTTTTCAGTTCTGCCCCCTTATGGCTAGAGCAGTCAGGGAGGCCTCACGGAGGAGAACTTCAACTGGACCACGGCTGGGGTGGTGGGTAGGCTGTGGCAGCGGGGAGAGTGGGGTTGTGGATCTGGCGCCCTGGTAGGAAATGGCAAGAACAGAGGAGGAGAGGACAAGGTATGAGGAAGGAGAAAGCATTGCCTAGAGGGCCCATTTTTAGAGAGGGGAGATGAAGGTCAGACAGGCACAGTGCGGCCAGACAGGAGGTTGGGCTAAGGTTCAGAGTTCAGCCCCAAAGCCACAGGGAGCTTCCAGGGCTTCTCAGCACCTATTAACTGTTTGCTGAATGGCTAAATGTGCAGGAGACGAAAGTTCAGGAGGAAGGACATGTCTGAAGGCACATTACTCTTGCTGCCAGGTCTGGGATGGATGTGAAGGGGTCCACGGGCAGGAAACAAGGAACATGATGTAGGTAAGTGGGAGAAAGGCCCTGTTTCAGGCAGTGGCAGAAAAGAGCCAGGTGGGTGATTTTAGGAAACTCGGGAAGGTTGCAGACAAATAGAATATCAAAGGGTGAGACTGGGAAGAGAGGACAAAATTGTGGATAACGGGGTGATTACGCTGAGGAGACCAGAAGAATAATGACAGCACAAACACAGAGTTCATGGTCACTGGGCCCTGACTTCCAGGGTCTATCACTTTGTATTTTAACCAGATAAAATACCTTGCGTTACTATTAGTCAGTGTTGTCCATTAGACAATAATCTAGACAAGGACAAGGCCTGCATCTTACTTGCCTTCATCTGTTCCAGGTTTTGGAAGTGCAACATCTGACACACAAGAGTTCAGATGCTCAGAAAATCCCAGCAAGTACAGGAGACTCTGTTTGGGAGAATGATGAAGTTGTCAAAACTCAGGTGAGTTTGTAGTGACGAAGCATTTCCATAGTCATGACTAATGGTGACACTGGGGATAGAAGGCTGTCTCTGACTTCTTTATAACTATGGGCCTTCTCCTGACTAGAAATATCCCGCACCTTCTTACTCCTGCATCTTCCTTCCTAATGTCTATCAGGGGCATCTTTTGTTTTCTAAGGTGCAGATGAATGTTCTGGCTATCAGGATACACCTCTCTCCTGGAGGAACATAGAGGAAATGAAAAAGCCAGTAACTGAACCTCGAGGGTGCCTCCATCTTGGCAGCAGGAAGAGCAAGATAATCTAGTTGTTTTAAGGAAGTCAGAACAACCAAGATTCATGCCTATGGAAGGAAACACTTAAAATGCAGGCCACCTAAACCACTGGACCTCAGAAGATGTTCACTGCATACCTCCGAGTGATGCTTACTCAGCTATAAATCCTATTTCACACACTTTGAAGGATAGTTCACTTTCTGATTCCCTGCCTACCAAAGAGTTATTCATTTTTATTTATTTATTTTTGGCTGTGATGGGTCTTCATTGCTATGCAGGCTTTTCTCTAGTTGCAGCAAGCAGGGGGCTATTTTCTAGTCATGTGGGGGCTTCTCACTGTGGTGGCTTCTCTTGTTGCAGAGCACAGGCTTGAGGGCAGCATGTGGGCTCAGGCGTTGTGGCTCCCGGGCTCTAGAGCACAGGCTCAGTAGTTGTGGTTCACAGGCTTAGTTTTTCCTCCACATGTGGAATCTTCCCAGATCAGAAATTGAACCTATGACTCCTGCATTGGCAGGCGGATTATTTACCACTGAGCTACCACAGAAACCCACCAAAGAGTTATTCAAATGTGCCTGTTTACTACAAGCCCATTGTATGAGCAATTGCCTGTTTGTGTCTGGAGGAACAGAAGTTTGCAGTTACCTTCCTTACTCCATTCAATATCTGCTTTGAGATATGTTATTCTGATTTCTATCAACAGAAACCTTTCCTTCATAGGAGAATCAGAGCTCAGGATTTCCTACTACCTACGGCATATAATAAAAGATTCTTCATCGCAATTTTCTTTACCTGTCCCCTAAGAGGGCTTCCTTGTGGCTCAGCTGATAAAGAATCCGCCTGCAATGCGGGAGACCTGGGTTCCATCCCTGAGTTGGGAAGATCCCCTAGAGAAGGGAAAGGCTACCCACTCCAGTAATCTGGCCTGGAGAATTCCATGGACTGTATAGTCCACAGGGTCACAAAGAGTCAGATGCGACTGAGCAATCTTCACTTCACTTAATAGGGATCAGTCGAAAAGCTGAGCCAAGGACAGATGGTATCAAAGAGAAGAATTAAAGTAGACACAAGGCTCTCATTTGAGCAGCCAATAACTCTAATCAAGAGAAGGGGATTTGGTTACATTCAATAAACCAGTCCATAAAATATAAAAGATGGATCAAAAACCCTTCTGCATTTGGGAAAAAAAAAAAAACAATGCCCTTCTGATAAGTGCCACTCAATGATTAGTTCCATGGAGGCAGGAGGAGGCAGATGTCTGTATTATTATCTGATTAATCCGAATCACCTATTGCAGAGTATAGCTCCAGAGAGGTACTCCATTACCTATTTGGTGAGTGAAGAGACTGTAAACTAATTCCTTGCAGGGAGAGGCAAATTTCACCCTTCCCAGGCTCTCCCCCACCATAGCTGGCATCATGCTGCATCAAGTGAGCACGTGATAATCATGTTCGCTGGTCCTCTGGCATCCAGACCCCTGTCTCACTGTTCTCCTGGCCCACTTCCCCTCCCCATGGTGCTCTGTCTACGTCAATGCACTGTAGGAGCCCCTTCTCCCTGGCCCAGTCCCAACTGGTTGCCATGACAACCCACCCTAACAGCAGGCATTTGACAAGGGCCTTCCCCTACAGCTCAGGACGAGAGGCAGTGTGGAGACCCTGAGACCCACGGCAGGGGAGGAAATGAGGAAATCACATCCCCAGTGGTCATCACCTCCCTTGGTCAGACTGCTCAGTGGCTCAAGGAAAGCGGGGACCTCTGTCTCTGGAGTTTCCACCTTTCCATCCCAAAAGCCTGTGGGAGAAACAGGATGCATCAGTGGTCATGTCAACTAACTCTTTTTATTAAAACAAGCAAAATGGCTAAAATCCAGCATCCTAGATAATTTAAATATCCAGCCTGAATCTAAAGGCAGGTATCCCCAAAGTCTTTATGAGGAACGAGGTGCTATTTTCCACCCCCCCAACCCAGAATTTGGTTTTGAAGGACAAGGCAAGAAGTGAAGTCAAGGTGCGGGTACAGGCGTATCTCTCGTGTGTGAGGATAGGCAGCATGGTTGATGTTGTTGGGTGTGGGTGGCACCTGGTACACAGCCTTCTTGTCTCATTCCTCACTCTAAGGTGTCATTCTCTAAGTTTCCTTCCTATGCATAAGCCCTTTATGATTTATTCATCACACTTATATTGAAAATAATTCAAATTTACATAGCCTTTCTCTAAATTTCAAGAGTTTAAAGGAAACTTACGCTACTGCTTTAGCTGCTGGGCAGAAGGGAACTGCAAAGAGTATGGCATTATGCACAGTGCATCAGCACCTTGCATACAGTAGGTACTCAATAAATGTTGGTGGTGGTTTAGTCGCTGAGTTGTTTGTGACCCCATGGACTGTAGTCCAGCAGGCTCCTCTGTCCATGGGATTATCCAGGCAAGAATACTGGAGTGAGTTGCCATTTCCTTCTCCAGGGAATCTTCTCAACCCAGGAATTGAAGCCAGGTCTCCTGTACTGTAGGCAGATTCTTTACCAACTGAGCTATAAGGGAAGCCCAACACTAAATAAATAAATGTTAATGAATTAAATAGAAATACTAGAAGTGAGGCCAGCACCCTGCACCAAGGGCTCTGTCCCCCCTTTTACTAGGTCTTAGTTCCTAAATCCTGACATGGCACCAGGGTAACGCCACGGCAACAGCAGAGACAGAGCTTGCCCACACAACACTGCTGCTGGCCAAACCTTGGGCCATGCTTCCCACTTCTTGTGTCTTTCTCAATCCTCTCCTCAAGATCCAGTTCTACTTCCCTAAGGCCTCCTGTTCTTAGGGACTCCCTGCTTCTCGACAGCGCTACACAGTTAATTCACCTCATGCAGAACTTAAATCAGAATAAGCACCCCTTTTACTTTCTGAGAAAAGGTGTGGGGTTTGGGTGCTAAAGCCTCAGGAGAGCCATGCAGTGGCTTCCAGCCAGTCATGCTGAGGATCCCCATCTCTATACCCAACCAAGTGGCCCAGACACCAATGAAAGAAAGAAAAGTCGTTACTTCTGCTCCCTTGGCTGGAAAGGGGCCTTTCTCTGGACTGGTGTTCCCCTGGAGAGGCCTCTGGGAGTCCTGAAAATCAGGTCTGCTTAAGAATATGAACCACTCTAAACCAGCATTCTGCAGAAGCTTACCAAGGTCAGCAGAGAGCAGTGAGGAGGGGCTGTGCTGGTCGGGATGGAGGCAGGAAAGAGGTCTCAGAGGAGGAGACCTGGAGCAGAGTGTTGAAAAAAGGAGGAGTAAACTCAGTGGAGAAGATCCAAGAGGGCACTTCAGGCAGAGGGAACGCCTGGATAAAGGCTCTGCACGTTTGTGACCACTGCTTCTTCGATGAGCAGCCGTTAGGCATTTGCAGGCAGTAGGTGCATTTCACGTGTGTATCCGTGCATGTGGTGTCCCCATGGCATTGCTACCTGGAGTGATGACAGTGGCATCCCCTTTCATCTCCCTCATATGTAGGGCAGGGATAGGAGTTCTGTGTCTACAGGGAAACTGTCCTTGAGGGTGAGTGTTTCTACGCTTACTACCAAGGTCTGAGGACATGCTCCCTTCAAAAAGCCTGTGACAAAGTAAAACAAGGCATCCTCCTTCAAGTGAGCTCTCCTTCCATACTGGACTCCTAATTTATCACAATTATCTGAAAGCAACAGAATTTACAAAGCTTGGGTAAATTCTGAGACAAAGATCCACAAACAGACCGTAATGTAAAAAGGTCGGGAGTGGGCACTCAGATCAGATACGTTCACCGGTGTGCCTGCTGAGCGGCGGGACACATCCGTGAGCACCAGGGTGGCCACGCAGAGCCCACCCATCATGACACGCTATTCAATGGCACTGCCAACAACAGAGCTCCCCTTAGAGACTAACGAGTGTGGTATCCAGTGCCTTCACGTGTGCAGCTGCTACTGTCCCTAAATAGAAATTCAAGTTCCACAGAAAAAGAGATTCCCTTCATCATGGGTTATCTTATTTCACAAAAAGGAAGCTTGTTAAGAAAGGCGGGCATGGAAGGAGGCAGGGAGAAGACAGCCACAGCCCCATGAGACAACACTAGGGTATTTACACTCTATCAGTGTAACCTGATAATGCAAAAGTTGTGTCATTCAGAACCTGGTGCAAATGTTGAGCACACTTTATATTGTATTATCTAAATGTAAAGAGTAATTCAGATAATGTTCCCTGGCCTTGTATTTGTACAAAAGAGAATTTTTGTACATCAACATAGTCAACCAATAGTTTGGTAAAATAAAATAATAACCTGGAATCAGACTGGCCTGACTGAAATCTTTGGTCTCCTATTTACTAGTTTTTGTCCTTGGAAAATCTTCACTATTTCAAAAGCCTCATCTTGAAAATGGGGATCTTCACCCTCATAGGCCTGCTGAGAGGCTGAGATGGTTAATGTATATCAAGTGTTTAATGCACTGTCTGGCACATGGCATGTAATCAATAAATATTAACTATTATGAGTATAAAAGAATAGGAACATTAAATGATACCTTTTCAACTTAAGAATCTTAGCTGATTCCAAACTGAGTTTCCTATGAGAACAGTAAAAAATTAGCCAGTATTGCTTCTTTGGTTGCTCAGTGGTAACGAATACACCTGCCAATTCAGGAGGTGTAGGTTCGATCCCTGGTCTGTGAAAATCCCCTGGAGAAGGAAATGGCAACCCACTGCAGTATTCTTGCCTGGGAAATCCCATGGACAGAGGAGCCTGGTGGGCCACAGTCCATGGGATGGCAAAAGAGTTGGACACAATTTAGTGCCTAAACAACAACTAAACAACAATGAAATTGCAAAATAAACTAAGAACATGTTGGCCTAGATGTTAAACTATGGAAATCACTGGGGAAGTCAACTTCTAGTCCTGGTCCTGAACTGCCTTTCTGTATTTGGCCTTCCACTAGCTTCAGAATAAGCTTTGGTAGAGTTTTTGCTAGATAATGTCTCAAACCCTTTCCAGATATAACATCCTGGAGTCAACCTTCAGGGCAGCTGTGATGGCAAAGGTCAACTCAGTACATTTCATAAACCATAATTAGAGGACAGTGTGATGGGGCCTATTGGTTGTGTTATGTAATTAGCCCTCTGCCTCAAGGGAGGGAGTGCCTGTGTACAATTATGCAATCACATTCCAAAAGGAAAGGCACTAAGGCACATCAAATCACAAAGAAAAACAACTCTCATTCCTTGGAGCCACAGTTTCCACCTAGGAATGCTGTCCAGGTAATTTGAGTCTGCACCTTCTTAGCACCAAATATTTGAACAGCTCTTTATTTTTGTAATACCTGGCAATACAAAGGGCACATTTACATGGCCCGTTCTTATTGCTTTATATTAAACTGGGGAGCTATATCCCATTATACCTGTGCTGTAACCTGGCACTTGCCGCTTAGCCTAAAATCCTAGTGCAAACTTTATGGTTTTTAAACTTTGGAGTGTGTAAGATTCACCTAGGGAGCTTGTTAAAAATGCAGACCCTCTCCCTCCATACTGATTCTGCAGGTCTACTGTGGAGTCCAGTAATGTGCCATTTTCACAGCCTCCCCAGATTCTTGACATCAGTGATGCCCTCTGTGAAAAGCACTCTAAGATTCATTTTGAGTAGCTTTGGGGAGACCATGTGAGTGGCTAAGCAACCATCACCACCGAAACTGAGACTTCGGCACTTCACCTCACTTTCAGGTAGCAAGAAAAACTAAAATGCCATCTGTCTCCCCTTTCCTGGCACAGAAGTGGAACTAGAAATTTCTAAGATTTAAAACAACTTGGGAGCAGTGCCTGAATCTCTTTATCATTTTTGAAACCTTCATCCCACCCATTCTCAACTTCTTAGATGAAGGGTATCAGATACATGTGTTTGCTCTTGCAGTATATCTAAAATCTCTTAGCTCCTTTATCCCTTCCCAAACCTTCCTTGGCTTTGTTAGGTTGTTCTTAAGGTATATTTGTCCAGCTGCAGATCATAGTATAAATGGCTTTTGATTTTGATTCCAACACACTCCACAATTACACCCAGCCTGCCTTTTGGACCATAACCACAGTTTGGTCAGTCTTTGGAGAACTGTCCACAGTAACATGTAAACCCACTTACTGGGTTATCACCTATAATTCTGGCTGCTCACCTCCAAGTGCAATTTGAGTTATCTTTTCCATGTGCTTTGGTTATACAGATGCTCTTTTGCTTCTTTTCTGCACATGTGGCTCATGTCAGATCAATATTTCACTATTACATCCAGAAGTTTCACTACATACAAGATTACATAAAAGTGAACAAATGGACCAGTGTCTAGAGGCCTGCGCTGTTTATAATCTTCATTCAAAGAAATGACATTGTCTATCTACCCATTGTTCCTGTCTCTGAGATAATCTCCACCCTTGAGACTGTTTCCTCTGATACCATGTTCATTAACAATTGTAGGAGGAGGACATATCTGGAAAAATGTGCTATGTCAATTGCATTTATTCACCAAATTCTCATGACAATTGCTCAATTGTTCCAGGTTCTTTGACATCTTAGCCTTGACTCTGACTTACGAGTATTTCATTGTGCTGTGCATTTAAGTCTGCAAGCAAGGCAGAGTAAAGTGCTGCCCATTGTCCTGTAAGCCTGAGTCAGTCATTCAGTCAGTACAGACCTTTCTGGGAAAAATGAGATTACCTCACTCACATCAAGAGTCTTAGCTTTTGGGAATGACCACACTCAAGCATGTACCTATCTGTGCAATCCTATTCTTCAGTTTAGCTCACTTAGCCCTGGATTTACAGCCCATCACCCTATAAAGCAACAAAATTATATTGGGCACCCAAACAGTTAAAGCCTTTCCCCTACTGAGTAAGATGCAGAAACAAGTACTCTTGAAAAACCAAAGAGAAATTAGTCTGATAATGAAAAACCACTGAAAGCAATTTACAAACCATTTCCCCTGACAGTATATAAACTGTTAATATAATGTACATAATTCAGGGTCGGTCCTTTTTGTATTCCTCCCTTCTAATCATGCATCTTTCTAGCAGCAATACTGACACTTGAATCTCTTCTCATAGTTTCAGAAGGATATATGGTAGCAAACATAACTATGCATTGAATGAAGCTAATGGTTTGTATTGTTTATTCAATGGAAATGTCTCTTGTAATTAAAAATAAAGGTTGATCAAGCAACTGTGAAACCAAATATTCACAGAATCCAAGCATTTGTGCAAAGCCTAAATTGGTGCTCTGCACCTTTAAATAAACAAACTAGGGGATCACCACAAATAAAAGGGAACTTAAGTGGTAAAACTATTACTTCCTTAAAAAACTATGCAAGCCAAGAAAGAAGTTTTGCAAAATAAAATTGGGGGGAGGCTATAATAAAGGGGGAGCCCTGATACCCAAAGAAGAGAAAAGCAAAAAGAAATTTCAGAAAGGATAACAAATTAGTTTAGCAAAGTCACAATGAGAGAGGGCAGAGGATGCAGCATCCAAGGAAAGAGGAAGGGGCGAGTGGAAACAGCTGGAATTGTTCAGCTGTGTCAACATTCGGCTGTTTCACAGATTGACTAGCAAAGTGTCATCTGAAACCAATTACATTCCCAAAACCCCACGGACCCAGTTCATAACATTGATTAATCCACATTGTGAAAAAATCCCCAAGCAAGACTAGAACAGCTGTCAGCCCTTGGAGCTCAAAACACACACATACACACACAAAGTAGCAATTGCTTAAGAAAAAGAAAGGAAGAAAAAGCTCCTCTTGAAATTTTAGGGGTTTTTCAGAAGGTATGCCTACTGAAATAGAAAATAGATTTAAAGCTGCTTCTACCAGTGCCTGTTTGAGAACAAACGACTATAATTAGAAAAGCAGGGGTTACATTAAAATAAACCGAAAGTCCACTCCCAAAATCAGAATGAGCTGCCTCCAAGTCTAGAATACCTTGTGTCTTTCTGCTCCTTTTTGGGTATAACACTACACATTTCATTTTTCTTAAGTGCTTTTCTTCCTTCTCATTATTTTAAATGCATTGCTCCTATCAAAATATATATTTACCATATTTTCTAATCAAGACATTTTTAATACTTTTGTCCCATTTCACAAAGGGAGAAGCAAACACAAAGTCCTTGATTTGCAAACACGCAACTTGTTCTTGAGTCAAATATACAAACGGCCACCACACCCCCTGCCATGCCTCCTCTCCTTGTACGAGAGCCTGTTAAGGTTTTCATGAAGCTTTGGCCTTGCCTCTGGAGCTAGCATGGTTAGATATCCAGCCACCAGGCACACAGCGGTGACCTGGACACTACCTAAATGGCTATGAAAGGCCTTAAGAAGTTTCCAATTTTGTACTTGGTCTGCAATCTCCACAGTCATACCATAGAAGCTGTAAAAGTCTGACATCTTTTGGATAGATTTTTTCCCCACAGAAATAAAATATAGGCTTACTCATTTGTTCACTCATTCAGCAAACATTTGTTGAATGTTTACACTGTACCCAATACTGGGTTTCAGCATTTGCGTTTTATATATGTGCAAACGCACTGAAAGGTTCAGTGACCTGCCCAAGGCCATACAAAGAGATTATGCTCCAGTCTGGACCCAAACCCAAGGCCACCTGATACCTAATTCGGTTCTTTCTAAAAAACCATGTTACTACATTATGTTTAACATAGATTTTCATAAGCTAGCTAGGGAGCCCCCAAAGCAAGCAAACTATAGTTCCTACAGGGGAATGCGTTCCAAGATACAAAAAACAGTACAAATAAGACTTTAAGAACATAAGCAGTTCATATATTCAGATTACACTCTAATTTTGCTTTCTTCCTTTCTAAGTATCCCATTAGTAATCTAATGGTCTCCTCTGTTGAAACGCCACTCTGTAAATTTTATGAAACTGAAGTATGCCTTTGATACATGGATCCTTTTGCTTGTGTTTCATAGACTAATCTCTATTACTAGAATTAACTGTTTTTCTGTAACTCAGACCTTTCAGAGAAATACAAACCTTCAATCCATTGATATATCCTTGGATTTAAAAAACAAAGGAAAGCAAACAAACCACAATTTACTGTGTCAGGCAAAGGAACCTCGGCTTATTCTTTGAATTTCAGAATTGGAAGTCCAACATTAACAAAAGCAACTTATTTCAGATGTAAAGAAGTCATGTTACTAAATACTGTTCTCCAAACCATAACATTCTCCAAGCTTTGCAGTAGGTAACACCTACACTGAATTTTGTAGGATTTAAGCAAGTCCAAACTCAAAGTAATTGGGGTGGAGGCAGGACAAAAACAGAGCAATAAGAAAGTCTCTAGACAGACTCTCCAATTCTTTCCACTATTTTTTTTTCACTCTAGAGGATATTTATAATTATTGCTTTTTAAATGCTCATGATGTCACAGATAACAAACACCAACTGCTCCCCACAGAACTCTTACTAAGTACGTGTTTATAAGAGCAAATTACTATTTATACACAGATAGGATTATAAATGAGGGGAAGAACATTACAAATTACATGTTATTGAAAAAAAGCCAGAACATTTCCATTTCTTGCTTTTCATGAAAAAACATCATTACCTGGATCATGCCGCCTTCTCTCAGTTCCCTCACTGGACACTGGCATGGATAACCCTACAAGATTAGAGTAGTAAGTTTATGTTTTTATGATATGATTTTAGAACACAGGGTAATACCCACAGAGATAGGAGCAAAATCACTCACATTTCCATATTTCAAACTACTCTACGAATCATTAGAGTACACAGATTTTAACTTTAGGTGCTGGACGAAGAGATCATCCATCCCAAGAACTATATACGTCTAGGACCTTCAAATAAATCCCTCCTAAAAGACTGATCATTTAACATTTAGAACTGAATCTTAAAAGAACCTGAATGAAGTTTTGTACAAAATGGGGTCTTTTCTCTGCACGTTTAGATTAATAAAAAGTAAGTGATATTGTTTTTACTTTCTTATCAATACTATCTACTTTATGAAGTGTGCTCTGCTCCTGGAAATAGTATTTTTGTGAACTAACATAGGGTCAAGTTATATATCTACCTCAGGCTACCATATGACCTTAAAGAGGACTGAAAGATCACAGAAGCAGCATCTTTCTTTTCAGTTCTAATACTATTTGGAAATGAGTTAATACACATCAAGTCCTCAAAACAGGGTATGGACCATAGTAAAAGTCTTGGAATAATGTCACATGTTAGTGTTTCCATTCCATTGGAGTTCCAGGAATCCACGTCTAGGCAGGCCCAAAGTGGTTCTGCAGCAAATGAAGGAAAGACTTTTTTAAAGGTATGGCTTCCTATCCACTTCTCTCCACCATCGAAGGCATCTTTTCCTAACTCACTGCAGAAAAGGAGTTGAAACCGAGCAGGCAGTTCACCTGTGCTCTGAACTACAACTGGCAGAGACCTGGAAATGGGGTCTTCCCCATTGCTTCTATGCTTACATGGCCCTCTGAACAGCTTTGTGAGATTCATATGCTGAAAGACTCTTGTTTGATTCTGAGGCAAGGGTGAGGCAGTATGCACGTGCACCATTTACCACACAAGCGTCCTTACTGCTCCTGTTATTTAAAACCAAGACACTCACTGACCCTGTAGGACTATGAACAGCTCACACCTCAGATGCCTAGACGCTCTCAGGGTTGAGATGGGTATTAAATGCTGTCTAGGCCCACCACCCAGCAGCACTGTTGGGCACAGCTCAGTGCTTCAGATTTCTCAAATGGCATGAACTGCCTACCAGCGGCACCACTGTTTATGTTGCAGGGCTGTTAACTTCCCTTAACCCAAGAGAGTTTCAAGGATCCTGGGCCCAGGGGATAAAGGGAAACAGACATGTGGAGAGCCCCAAGAAAAGCTCTCATCTCTATTTGTCAGGTATCAACTTAAAGCGAATATTAAGGGACTTGAAGGGAATGGCAACCCACTGAAGCATTATTGCCTGGAGAATTTTCCATGGGTAGAAGAGCCTGGCAGGCTACAGTCCACGGGGTCACAAAGAGTCAGACACGACTGAGTGACTTCATACCAGACCTGGTGGTCCAATGGCTAAGACTCTGCATTCTCTTTGCTTGCTATTATCATGGGAAGCAAAGCAAGCTCCACCAGGACCTCCACAGTCATGCCAACACACTTTGATCTAAAAGCCATTCATAAAAAGAGTAACGTAATTTGAAAATATACATTGAGCACCTACTCTTTCCAGACTCTGCCCTGAAGTAGTCAAAGGCCCACTGAATGAAACAGACATGGAAATAGACACGACATACAGGGAATTATTTGTTACTCCAGAAAGAAACCACTGCTTCTTAACTAAAGGCAGCACATTTACAAATGGTTCCAAAGGAATTCTTGACCTGGAATTGATTCTGATATTGAAATATCTTTAAAGAAACAGATCGTGTCTACTAGTTGCTTACAATTTATCAAAATCACCTTCCCATTTTTGAGTAAAAATTCTCATATCTACTGGACTATTTCAGATAAATATCATGAAGGTGGTAGAGTCCTTCTCAGTGTTGAAGACCCTTCTCCTTTGCTTCAGGTGAGGTAGAGGCTATGGTTCCCAAGCTGTGGGACTGCAACTAACTCACAGGAAAGCTATGGGATATTTTAAAAAGTCAAGGGTAGCACAGTCTCTGTCAGTAGCAGACACTGCTACTAGTAAGTCGAAACTATTAATATATGGAACTTTTGCTATTTCTCTTGGTCTAGGGAGTGAAAAAATTACTGAGACACAAAGACACCATGAGCTGAGAATGTTTGAGAACCTTAGGAATTGGGCAGCGGGTCGGGTGTGGGGGGTGGTGGTTCTCTCCATCATATCTCAATAACCTCAGATAGCAGGCTTAAGAGGATCTCCACTCTTCAAAGTCACCTTAAAGGGAGGTCCTAAGAGAGATTTAATAGATTATCACTGTGTAACACGTCACTTCTGATTTACTAAAAAGAGATGGTCCTGTGGAATTGTAGTTAGCGGAAGTCTTAAGATGTTCTTCAAACATGTATATGCCTGGCATGTAACATATATACACATATATATACACATACATATAGATAAACACACACATTCTTTTCCATTAAAAACCCTTCCATCAAGGAGTTTGGGTCTTTTGAGCATGAGCTGCCCATTCTCCTTGCTTGGTGCCCTGTAATAAATAGTATATTCTCCTTCACCACAACATGGCAACAGTAGCTTAGCTTTGCCCCATGCTGGAGAAGCAGATTCAAATTTGGTTCTGTAACTGGGGCATGCCCAATGTGATGGGTTAGAGCCTGGCTGTCACTGGACATGATCACAATGGCAAAATTGTTGTCCTCTCACACAGCCTCGTAGGCTCACCTTCCTCTTTTACTGGCATCTATGGATAAGACATTACTTTGCCAACAAAGGTCCGTCTAGTCAAGGCTATGGTTTTTCCTGTGGTCATGTATGGATGTGAGAGTTGGACTGTGAAGAAAGCTGAGAGCCGAAGAATTGATGCTTTGAACTGTGGTGTTGGAGAAGACTCTTGCGAGTCCCTTGGACTGCAAGGGGATCCAATCAGTCCATTCTAAAGGAGATCAGCCCTGGGATTTCTTTGGAAGGAATGATGCTAAAGCTGAAACTCCAGAACTTTGGCCACCTCATGCGAAGAGTTGACTCATTGGAAAAGACCCTGATGCTGGGAGGGATTGGGGGCAGGAGGAGAAGGGGAAGACAGAGGATGAGATGGCTGGATGGCATCACAGACTCAATGGACGTGAGTCTGAGTGAACTCCAGGAGTTGGTGATAGACAGGGAAGCCTGATGTGCTGTGATTCATGGGGTCACAAAGAGTCGGACACGACTGAGCAACTGAATTGAACTGAACTGATGGAGAAGACTCAACTCAGGTTCCTGCCTTTATCTGGTCTTCACACCCTGACATTGGTCACAGGCTTGGGGTTCCAGCTGCTCATGCCTGGGCTGAGTGGGTAGGTATCAGGATGGGGAGTCTGACCACAAAATGGAGATGGGAGGACTCACTTAGATTAACATGACTCAGCCTCGTCTTTATCACCCCTTACCAGAAAAGCTCTACAGTGTGTGTATGTGACTATGTAAATATATCTGTATAATAAACTAACAAAGTGCTCTGTCCCCACTGAGCGCTGATTTTTGCTGGTAGGGCACCTTCATCTTGGAGTCTATTTGAGTGAAGTGATTGAGTTTGGGCAAAAGCCCATCTTGACCTGTCTCTCAATTGAGCAGAACGTCCTATGAAACAGATAGGGCAGATATAATTAGCTCTGGCTCTGAGATGAGCAAACTCAGGTCCACCTGAATTTAGTGAGGTTAATGGATTTTCCCAGAGTCCCTAAGCTCCCAGAGCAGGGCAGTTCCTTGACCCAAGTCTTTCACGTCTAAACCACCCTCTCTCTTCACACCACTGCAGCCTTGGTTTTGAACAAGAAATCAGTGCCCTTCTCTACCTCAACATGCATACCCAGTGGAGAAACAAGAAGACATCCTCTTCAAGGCAAGAACATCCAGTTTCACCCATACGGTTCTGTGGAACTATACTGGGCTTCCAGGCAGCCCTAAGACATCCAAAGGCAGAAGTCATCATGTTGACACCCTGGAAGGCTATGTCAAAGTTTGTCCTCGTCTCTAGGAAGCTCAGTCCTCACCCTTCTAGTCTTGCTGGTATTCCAAGTCTCCTTTCCACAAAAGAAAGTCTGCAGAGGCATTTAAGAGCCAGGAAGTGTGCAGACCTGTGCTCCTCATACATGAGCATGCATCAGAATTACAGGAAAGCTTGTTAGTGCATCAGTTGCTGGGCCCAAGCCCTAGAGTTTCCCAGGGTAGGGCAGAAGAATGTGCATCTAACCTGTTCCCAAGTGATACAGAGGCCGTTGGTCAAAGGACCACTCTGAGAACCACTGATATGTAGTGAGTTGTCTCTCCAAGGGCCTGGGTTATTGGTCCACACACATCAAATGCTTCTTGAGACATGTCCAGGAGGGCATTCACTGATCATCTTAACAAAATCATTTAAGTGGCTTCTCTCTTCAGCTTTTAGACCCAGTGCAATAGAAGTTAGATAAAAGTCTCTGCCTTTTAGAAACATAGAAGCTAGACATGGACAAAATTCATGTGGACAGGCCTAGAAAGATAATACTACCATATTCTGATTATGATAACTCTCCCAGAATAAAAACAAAAAGCTTACAGTGGCGACTGCAAGTTTCCTTGGGGCAGGGGGGTCTCCAAAGACTGCTTCCTAATTTTCAGTGATACCATCATGATCCCAAGGATCATTAAGCAGCTGTTACAGCTGTGTTTAATCACAATCCTACCGTCATATTGAGTGGCTCTGACCTACTGACATGCGAGTCCTTGGCCTCCATGGAGTCGCTCTGACAGGCAGAAGTGGCTGCAGAAGGCAGTGATAGAAATGGGTTTAAATGCTGAGACTCATGGCATCAAAGATCTGTGAACTGTTGAGCTACACAGAGGAATCATCAGAATAATGATCATTTTTTTCTACCCCCTCCCTCGCTTGTTAAAGAAAAGAGCCCTTAATTGCTTCTTGAACTACACACAAGTGGGCCATTGACTGTGACTGTAATTCAGCCGAGAGGCAAGGAAAAGTCTAAAATGGATTTTGTTGAGGCGATGTCTTAAACACAGAAAATGCTGCAGAGAGCTTGCCACGCACAGGACACTGCTAGGTAAAATTGAGAACAGCTTGGTATATATATGGTCAGCAGTCAAGGCCATCTTTCATTGTAGATGATACCAGTGTGGTCAAGGGAGATGTATTTTTTTAAGTGGAGAGGGGGTGAGAGAAAGAGAGGGAAGAAAATGGAATAGAAGTCATATTAGAAGGATATCCCATTACAGATGACCTAACAAATTCAGATTCCTAAAGATAACACTGTTTAAGGAAACTGAATTCTGAATTCAGTTGTTTACTATTTACCTGTCTCTCTACACCCACATCCCAGGTATACATGACATCTGAAGGAGTCTGAATCATTTCCTTCCTTCTGGAATGCATCAACCTAGAAAGGGTTATGGACTTAGGCAGTGACTCTCCGCCCATACTGTCCAGTTTGCCAGCCATTCCACTCAAGGTCATGGCAACAGGGACTAAGAAAGGGGCGCCAGCAACTGAGACACCTACTGCCAACTACATGCCTACATGCTTATCTAGGAAGAAAGTGGCCCTTCCAAGGAAATCTCCTTTTCCAAAATGTGCTTTTCTAACTTCTCTGTGCCATTAGGCCCCTTAAATAAAAAGTAATGCCTAATACTTCTCTGAAGCCTCTCATCCCACTCCATCCAGAGATCTCTTTTTTTCCACACAGGCCTTTTGCACGCCCTGCTGGGTAGCTCCTCCATTCCTCTACTCGTCCGTGGAAACCAGCCCTCTCACTGCACCTACATCCCCCTGCACTGGGGGAGGTTAGAGGGAGGGCCCCCACTTCTGCTCTGCAGAGCAGCTAGGTCACATCCTCATAACACTCAAGCACAATCCTGTTTGCAAATAAGTCTCAGTGGCGAGAGCAAATGAGCGATACTGATTCCTAGTAAAGCAACCCCTGGATAATCAGAAGAGTAGGTGATAAAAATGAGCATTGATTACTTACTATGCTGCTGCTGCTGCTGCTAAGTCACTTCAGTCGTGTCTGACTCTGTGTGACCCCACAGGCGGCAGCCCACCAGGCTCCCCCATCCCTGGGATTCTCCAGGCAAGAACACTGGAGTGGGTTGCCATTTCCTTCTCCTACTTACTATGCATTGAGTCCATATTAAGGGCTTTAAACACTTTCTCTCATTCAATCCCAACAATAACTCTCCAACCATGATCCCCATTTTAAAGAGAAGAAAATTGATGCACAGAGAGAGTGAATAAGTTACAGAAGTCATAGTGATAGCTGTAAGCTCGTGATGTGAATCCACATCTCTGAGTTCAGCGTCCAAGCTTTTATAATCTATTTATGACCATAAACGGGGCACATGCTGTGCTGGGACAATCTGACATTCTGGAGGGTATGTGTTCTCACCTATTTCATAGTCATACACTTACATATCTACTACATGTTGGGCAAAGAACTTGATGCCCTTTACATATTACTTGTACACTTTACAATTCTAAAAGGTGAGCTATTTCATCCTCGTTTAGCAAACAAGAAAACCTTGAGTCCACGTGACAATAACTCACCTAAGTTTCTCTGGTGGTAGGGCCAGGATATGAAATTTAAAATCCCATGTGCTTTTATTAACTCATGGCATATGTATTACCATCATCCTCCTAATATAAAAAAAAAAAATACTAACTATAATCCAGGACTATTTTAAGACAATAACCTTGAAGGATCTTCTGAATTCTACACATCAAAAATGATGCCACCAATTCATTTAGATGGTGTCTTCAAATTTTCATATAAAAGGTACTCACCTTTTAAAAAAGCAATAAAATGGAAATTTATTAATAGATCAATTAAAGAGATGTAAGTCACTTATTTCATTACCAGATCTCAGATGTAGTTCTACACTGTTCATCTAGTTTGTCTAACTTTTTTCCTGACATAAGCCTGACTTTATTCCCTGGTGGCAGGATACACTCTCTCCCTCTCAAGCAATTATAATGCCACTTGCATAACTAAGTAGCGTACGAAGATTTCAAGGGTCTCTTAACAATGGCTAAATTTCTCATACAGTCACTCGTTCATCTACTACTGAGTCACGTACCCAGTTTCAGAAGAGCTACGTAAAAAAGGCCCAAGTATAAATGTCATGTTGAATTCCTTCCAAACTCATACAAGAAGGACAGAAAAGGGGGTAAGAGAGAGTAGCCCCTCAGTTAGCAAGCATTGATTGAGAAGGTATAATGTGCCTGCTCCATCCTAGGCAAGGGAAGGCTACCTGAAGAATCACCCTGCTTCTGATCCTCAAAGAGCTGGCTCAGAGCTGGAGCGGGGAGATACTCAGACAACACAATGTGGCTTATTGGGTTTCATGGGCTTCCCTCTTTCTGGCTGGGGCACTTCTGGATGGAGGCGCTAAAGAGCTCATGTTCTGAGTTAGACTTGGTCTAAAACCTGGCTCTGGTGCTTTCTTTCCTGTGCATCTGTGAGCAAGTTGCTTGAACTCTTGCAGACTCTTGTGTCCATATTTGTAAATGGAGATGACAGTACTTATAACAGGGCAGGAAGGAGGAAGCCAGTCTTGTAGAAATGGGTCAGCACATGACCAGCACATGGCCAGGACTATTAAAGTTAAGGGCAGCACAAAGTTGGCAAGAAGGGAGCTGGCTGGTCCTGTCCCATTGCAGGTAGCTCAGGAAGCCACTTAGCTCCTGAAAGCTTCCCTCTCTTATTTCTCCAGGGTTTGGGACTCTTTGGCTTGGTTTCAACTCCCACTTCCCTATCCCTGAACCTCGTGCAAACTTCACTTGGTTAACCTGTATTTATATTTCAGCCCAACCTGAACCTCCCTTTCCATTTCTCACTGAAACTCCCACTCCATCACAAGAGGCATGAGTCATCCCTGATGCTCTCCTAGCACCTAAGCTTACCCGTAACTCAGCAGCTGTCACTCAGAGTCCCTGTGTGCCTGCCTACACCCCTACCAGAGTGTATGAAACTAGAAGGCAGGACCACACACCCGGGGCTCTCTCTCAGCTCATTTGATAATGGACAGTAGCAGGTGCTTGGGAACCATTTGTTTAGAAGACGCATGAATGAACGCAAATAGACACCATGTCTAAACCTGCACAAATCTGCCCGTAATAAAAAGCACATGGCTCAAGTGTGGCATCGAATTCTGCTGTCCTGTCTCGCACCTGGTGTCATTACATCTCTGGATAAGTAGAGACACTTATGGTGTCACTCTGAGGCCTTTCTAATACGACATCAGCTGCTTTTCCTGCACATGGTGGGCAGAGTTACGAGGTTTGGCCAGCTTTCTCTTAGTCAGTTCACCATTGGTCAACAGAGGTGTTCATGTAGATGCAGTTAAGATGTTTATGCCAATGTCGGGCACAAATAAATGTGGAAAGAATTCAGGTCAGTCCAACCATTAGTAACAGTATCTTCTTGCTCTCCTGGGAGCTGTTTCAGATTTCGGCTGCATCCCTACCCTTACATAGAGAGACTGGGAGAGGACTGCAGCTTCTAGAATTACAACCATTTTGTCAACTTGTCATTTGCCTCACTGTCTGGCTGGTGCCTCTCCCTCTGGGTCCAGAGACATTTTGCACAGGAAGAAAGCAATAAAGTGAACACAGGGCCGATGAATTCTCCAATCTTCAAAGTACCTTGTTCTGTCCCACAGAACACACATATTTCTGGCAAGCACCATGGAGAGCCTCACATTTGTTACCTCCTGCTCTGCTGGGAATCAAAGCATTTACCCCCCATGAGATGTTTTTTAAAGGCCCAAGGGCACTGGGCCATCTTATCCCCACTCCCTTGGTGAGCTTCCCTGACTACATGAAAATACCTGAAAAGGCTAACTTTGTCTGTTCCATATTGCCTTAAAAATAAGAATACTCTTAACCTTTAGGGATTTATATTTGGAAAAAGGAAATGAACTAGATACAGCTTATAAAAAAAAAAAGGCAGGAAGGTGAGTCATTTTCCAAATATTTACAAATTTGGGGATGGAAAAATACATATATATTTGCAGATATTGAATATGATGAACTGATTTCTTTCATCATTTCTCAGTGTACCATACCTTTGTTGGTTATATTTTACTTTCCAAAGAAAACTGAGCAGGGCCCATAGCAGGTGCTGAAAACCAACTTGATTAACAGAGTAGCCGGAATTTACAATCCATAATTAGTTAGAATTAGCCTGGGGAATAATAACTAAAATTCTAGAGAATTGAGAGCCAGAAGATCCATATTTAGATTTCAGCTTTACCACCTACTAATCATTCCCGAAACATGGGCATAACAAACAGTCCCTTCACAGAGCTCTGTGATAATCAGACGTAACAGAATTTTGTAAAGTGCTGTATGTCTCAGTAGTAATGGAAATCTTTCCAGTCCCTCATCATGATTCAAGGGCAAATGTCAATGGGGTTGCTCTTTCAGAGAAAGTTACAGTAAGGTATTTTTTTAACATGTCAAATCATATTTATAAATAAATCTCCGTCAATGGTTTCTTTAGGTTTCTTTCGGCGAGGACATTCTAGAATCCTAAGGGAAATGACACAACACAAGTCATTGACCTGGTCAGTTTGATACTGGCTCAAAGAGTTAGAAAGTGTTCTCATTAGAAGAAGTATAGGCAACAACTAATTCTAATCCAACCTCTTCATTTGACCATTATGGAAAGGGAGGTGAAGGGAGGCTGAATAAATTCCCCGAGATGACACAGACAATCATGGAGCCAGGTTTAGATGGGAGGGTTCCTGACTCCTGCAGCGTGCCCCATCGTCAATGCTCCATGCTAAACAAAACCTTCCTTTTCAGCTTTCCACATGAAGCTGGCATCTGAGGCCACAAAGGCAGCCCTCTCAAAAAGGTGTAGAATCGCTGTGAAAGCCGAGTCTGAAGGTTGCGGATGGTACCCGAGGGCTCATTGTGGGGTCCTTTCTCTGTATGTCCACAACAGGCAGACAGGACTCACACTCCCTCCCTGAGGCCTGACCTGGCTTCCTCCCCATCCCCTCCGTATCTCAGTGGGTCAAATCAGCTTCAACCACAGCGACCATGTTATGAAAATCCCAGGCAGAGTAATATTCCACTGCATATACGTGCCACATCTTCTTTATCCATTCATCCATAGATGGACATCTAGGTGGCTTTCATAAAAAAATGAAATTGTGTCAGTTCTAGTGAGGTGTATGAACCTAGAGCCTGTTACACAGAGGGAAGTCAGAGAAAAACAAATGTTGTATATTAGTGCATATATATGGAATCTAGAAAAATGGTATTGATGAACCTATTTTCTGGGAAGGAATGGAGACACAGATGCAGAGATGGACTTGCGGATACAGCAAGGGGAGGAGAGAGTGGGACAAATGGAGAAAGTAGCATCGACATATACACACTGTCATGTGTAAAACAGCTGCTGACAAGCTGGTATATAACACAGAGAGCCCAGCTAGGCGCTCTGTCATGACCTAGAGGGGTGGAGTCGGGGAGGGAAGGGAGGCTCAAAAGGGAGGAGTTACATGTACAATTATGGCTGTTTTGCCCTACTCTTGCCTGGAAAATCCCATGGACAGAGGAGCCTGGTAGGCTGTAGTCCATGGAGTCGCACAGAGTTGGACACGACTGAGTGACTTCGCTTTCACCTTTCACTTTCATGCACTGGAGAAGGAAATGGCAACCCACTCCAGTGTTCTTGCCTGGAGGATCCCAGGGATGGGGGGGCCTGGTGGGCTGCTGTCTATGGGGTTGCACAGAGTCGGACACGACTGAAGCAACTTAGCAGCAGTAGCAACAGCATGGCAGAAACCAACACAACATGGTAAAGAATTTTCTTCCAATTAAAAAAAAAAAAAAATCCCAGGCAGAATCCAAAGTGAAAGATCCAGATTATGAAATGTCTAGTTCCAGAAGGTACCAGATAAGAGAGGAGCTCTGTTCCTCATCTTCACTTGGGCCTGAAGCTGTTCCCCAAAACACAGCTGTGTACACTCACGGACATTCTGGAAGCGGGTAGTTCATTTCTTGCCTCTCTAAGTCTGAGGATGGAAATCTCTCTGTGTTCAAAAACCCCATGCATTTCACAAAATCCTCTGGTGCAGGAAAAGCCCAATTTGAACAGACCCAAATAACCCCCAAATACGCTGTGGACGGCACATCTGTTGCAGTGTTTGTTCATCTGGAAAAGGAATCTGTAGCACTCGAATGCTGAAGGGGAAATTGGGAGAAAAAAGGAAAGATACCTTGGCCAAGTCCCCCAACCCTCACCAAGCATATTCTCCCTTATGGAGATTGCACTCCCCCAGGAAATAAAATGCATCAGCCTCAACAAACAGGACACAGAGAAGATGGAGGACACAGACCTCTAGATCAAATCCAAAAGCCGAATAATAAAGAACACAAAACTAAAGGATAATTCAGGAGTCATTTCTGTTTGGCTCAGAGTGATATTAACAGCACAAGCCTCCCAAGTCACCCCGGTACAGAAAGCCCCTTCCTGGTTTTACCAGTGTTCAAGGCCAGGAACTCAGCTGGATGGAAGTGAGCAAGAGGCTTTCCACCACGGAGATGATTCCATGTGGCCACCTAAAATGAGGGGCACCCAAGGGTTCAGGGAGCTCTTACACCCAGATGGGGCCCAAGAGGGACTGTCCAGGCCACTTCGCTTGAATTTTCTGCTAAGACTCTCAGTAAAGGCAAACAAATTATTTCCTTCCTCTACTTTAGAATGCTGTAGTCTATTTAGCTCTTTTCAGGTTCATTGGGAAAGCACAAGATTCTTCTAGACTCCAAGACTCCATTAACCATGCTTGCAAGAAGCCCATCAGGCTGGTTTCACCCCATGTGGCAAGACAAGACCTTCTAGGCACCAACCGTACAGACCCAAAGTCAAAAACTGAGAGAAAAATCACAAAGCCTCCGGGAAAAGCACCACACAGACTTGCTGAGGTCCCTTCTTCAAGGGCAAGAGTCATCACAGGAGAAGGATAATGTGTTTGACCTTTCTTAAAGAGGTCTGGATATTGGGAAACATCCCACACTTTTCTCTGGACTTGCTGTATCTTTTTAGAAGTGTGTGTGTGTGTGTGTGTGTGTGTATGTGTGTGAGAGATTTTCTAAATTTCAAGTAGTCTCTTGCCAGTTTGAGTTCTCTTGGCAGAACCTTCAAGTGTTCTTAGTAACAGATGCCTGGAGGAGAAGGAAGCTAGGAGTTCTGCAACAGAGCAATGCACCGAGTTGGGGAAGCAGCTGCTCCGCTCTAGTCACTGTGTATACAACTTCACCCAAAGTGTTTAGGAAACAGATCATTCGGGAGCCTCTACCACCTATTCAAAATTCAGGCCCTTTTAGTTCCACTCATTTTTTTCCCTCTATGCTGTTTGTTTTCTGCCATGAGTTTTAGCAATCTGTTTATGTTGTGTGTGTGTGTATGTGTGTGTGCGTGTGTGCCTGTGTGTGTTTCTCTCTCCAGCCTGGCTGAATTATCCCCAAGTGACTCTTAATCCTCAACAGTAATTCCCAGTGATCGCACTGACATGATGGCAACGGGAGAGCCCAGGCTCCTCCCGCTCCACCTCACTCCCTCCTCCCTTGTTGCTAAGCTCAGCGAGGATGTTCCAGGGAGCTGTTTATTTACAAGATGAAGTTTGAGAGCAGGGCCACCAGGCTTTTAAGTGGACTTAGGCTGCCCAGGGTAGGAGGAGAGCTAGAGCTTACAGTCACGAATCCTCCCATTTCTTCCTGCGTCCAGCACCCCTCCGCCATGGCATAAACGTTGGTCCCTTATCATCACTCTTTTTAAGGCCCTTGGTCTCCTCATAATTCATCTAGACTGGCACTGTTACTGAGCAGAGTGCTGGACTAGAAATCAGATCACCAGATCCCCATGCCCAGCTAGCTGGTTTATGGTGGCACATTTCCTGCCCTCGATTTCCATAAACATAAGAATGGACTAGATGGGACCTCCTTGGCGGCCCAGTGGTTAAGGCTCCATGCTTCCACTTCAGGGGGCACAGATTAAATTTCTGACCAGGGAACTAAGATCCTGCATGCCAGGTGGCACGGTAAAAAAAAAAAAAAAGACTAGACAGAGCTGATTGGTGAATCAAGTACTTCTCAAACTTGACCGTGCCAAATAATCAGCTGGAGGCCTTATTAAGACAGATTCCTTGGCCAACATGTAAAGGTTCTAAGTTAGTAGTTTGGCCATAGGGCCTGAGATTTTGCATTTCTAACATGCTTTCTAGTGATACTGATATAGAAGGTCTGAGAACCACACTTTCGGCCACACCGGCCCAAGCTATCTTCCAAATGTTCTACTGGTCTGTTACCACATGCACTGGGATGTGAAAAGTCAGAATACTTGGTCCTGTGATGAAAGTCACAAGCCTCTTCGACATTTAGCCTTTTTCCCTTAGTTCCAACTTTTGATCACTTATTTGCAAAGATAAGCAGCAAAGATATGGATGAGGAGTGCCACTGGCTTAGCGTTTAGCTGGCAGCAGCTACTATACCTGGGAGGGCGACTTGAAAACCATGTGAAATTACAAGACGGAAACAAAATAGCAAAGGAGGAGGCATAAGAATACATTACATAGGCTCCACTTGCCAAGTTGTTATCCTGGGTCATGTTTTTTGCCAGCTGCATAAGTCACCTGGAAGGGTACAATGCAAATGCAGTGGTCTCACTCACTGAGACACAGAAAAAATAACTCCAAAGCAATACAAAAAGTAGTATGACAAGGTACACTCTCAGATATTTACCTTGCTCTTAGCTCTATAATCCTTTTCATATGGCGAAACCAGAAACCTTTCTGCCATACACGAGGTCTCTGTAATACCCTGCTAGAGCATGCCCATTTTTACAATTATGTAGCCTGGTGTGAAATGGAGAAAGCACTGCACAGAGATGCTGGGATTAAGTCTAAGAGGAATTCTGATGCTAAGCTCCTGCATTCAGACGCCTAAACATTTCTGCTCATCTGAAACTCTACCTAGTCAAATACAAGAGCTCATGCTAAGACAAAACTTTAAAAGAGAACTTAAAGAAAAGAACTCGGGGTAATGCCATCAAATCAGTGTTTGCCCTCTCCCTCTTCAATTTTTTGCTGTAGTGAGCAGCTGTTATGAGGAATGCATCCTATGCAACTGATGAACTAAAATCAAATAAATCTTAAGAATCATGGCGGGGGTGGGGAGTTGGGGAGAACCAGGGCACTAGGATAAAGAATAAAATTTTGATTTACCTTTTAACACTGTAACTTGATTCGGCCACTTTAGAAATTGCCAAGTAGAATGGGAGTCAGATAAGAGGTCCATTCCCAAAAGGTCTGAAAAGGTTTCCACAATTACCCAAAAGCATTTTGAAAAATCTGTATTTGTTTGAATCAGGGGTTAGCTATAGCCTGCTGCCTATGTTTGTAAATCAAGTTTTATTGGAGCACAAATTTTCTTATTTATGGATTGTCTACTGTGAGTCTACAAGGGCACACTTGAGAGAGCATAAAGACTCGAAGAGTCTAAAATATTAACTATTTAGCCCTTTACAGAAAAAATTCTGCCAACTCCAAATAATAGAAATAATAATAATAATGGCAGCAATTTATACTCCAACTATCTTATAAATTAGTTACAAACCTGTTCAATCAAAAAACTATCAGCCATCATTAGAGTCTACAGCTTCTTCCTGACTCCCAGTAGTGTCTTCAAATGTAAAGTAACCATGCTTTGAAATTCACTCAGCTGTTGAACAAACTTTTGAAAGCCTAAATCAATCTAAGGACTGAAAATTTATTCTTATGCCAGATCCACCAAAAAATAAAGCACAGCCACACTCAAAGCGAATTTCTTCACGTGATTCGAGTCGTATAAAAACAACATACGAGAAGGAAGGCAAATTGGGTTTTTAAAGCCATAAGTCTGCACGTGGCAGATAAAATGCCATCTCGGATAATCACATTTGATTGTCACTAATGTTAATATATGTCGATAAGAGTCGAGCGCCGCACACCAGAGGTTAGGTTTACTGCTCACATGCAGATGTTTGCTATACCGAATCTCTGCCATAACCCTGTGGGAATGGCAGTTTTTATGTGTTCTGCAGTGAATTTATGGCAGGGAGCCATAAATGTTATAGTTCTTCAAACCTTTTGCTTGCGGAGATTGTCACAGTGATTGAAAAGGAGAAAGACACAGATGTCTTGTGTCAGTGGGCCATTTCCAGACCCACTCAAGGAGGCAGCCTATGTCAGCTCCGCAAGTTCAGGCCATCTGAATTATCAATGCCACACAGGTTTGCAATCTCCCATTATCAACTTGCTTCAGTTCAGATCTGCAGTGAGTTAGCAAGGCCCGTATGTGCCAGGTTCTGGACTAGGCCCTGAGACAAGGTTCTTGACCTCAAGGCGCTCACATGCTAGGTACAGGCAATATACACAACATGGTATAGAAAGTGCTATAACCACCAGAGAGCAAGGCAGAGTGTCATGGGGGCTCTGCATGGACAAGAGCAGGGCCAAGACAAGAGCTGTGCAACATTGCTCACAGGAGGTCATGTCTGAGCCAAGACTTGAGAGATCAGCTTCAGGAGCATAAACAGAGAAAGCTGTGTGTGTGTGCATGTGTGTGCAAGTGTTACTCATGAAAGAAAAGGCAGGAACAAAGCCACAGGTGCAAGAACCATGCTGATGTGCTCCAGAGTGTCCACAGAGTTCAGCACTGGTGTAACATGAAGTGGCAGGGGTTTGGGGGGAAAACAGTTGTGTCATGTGGGGAAAATATGGCCTTGGGAGTGAAAAAGATCTTAGTTCAAGCTCTAATTCCATCATCCACTAACAGTGTGACCTTGAGTACCTTCTAGAATTTCCATAACCTTCCAAGTCTAGTTAGTAACATATACCTCTGAGGGTTGGTATAAGGGTCAAGGGAGGTGATGGGTGGGTCGTGAGAGCAAAATGGGCTAGTAAACTGGTAAAAGGACATCACAGCCACCAGGGAGGACATACACCCACTCCGTAAAGCAAGAAAGAAGTTTGTTTTTGTTTTTTAAGAATTCCATCCATAGCTTCTTCCATCAACACTGAATAATGACAGAAGGAGTCATTTAAGAAAGAAAACTCAAAGGCATGGCAACATTGCTGAATCTCCTATTTTCCTGTGTCATTGTCAGGCAGGTGAAAGAAAGGCTGTCAGGGAGATGATGAATCATGAACACAAGGGACACCTTTAAAATGGCAGCCCCTTAGGGGGACCTTCCCAGTGCCTAACCCGACACAAGCTCCACGTGCATCCACTGTGCGTCCAGTACTTGTCCCTGCACAAACACCGACGGGGTGTGAAAGAAACCTCCCCTCAACATAACATAAAACCCACTTCTGACTCACCAGGAGCTACATGACAGACGCAGAGGTTCTTTCAAGCAAATGAATCAGCACCTCAAGCATTTAAAAAAAGATTGGGGGGGGGAGTTAATTTAGAACTTTCTGTTAAGATGAGCTTTGCCAGTTTCTCTTAGGGAGAATAAAAAGCCCCTAATGATGATGAGTAAAGGCCTGCGCTCCGGGGAAACATTAAAGATGAGCGGCTACTCTTCACCAAGGCCTCCCTTAATTCTGTGTGCGAGGGAAGTCTGCAGAAGAATACAGCCCTTGCTAACTTGGGAAATCATCCTGTCTCCTGCAGCTATGGCTTTGTCCATGCTCTTTCTTGCATGAACAACACGCACGCACGCACACAGACACACACATGGAGAAAAGGGGATGAATCATCATGTCTGCAGGGTTGAGACCTCTATCTTTTATAAACATCATGCACGATGGAAGGGAGGTCTAAATACGCAGACCATCCTTGGGGACGCCTTCTCAGCAGTCTCCAGGCAGAAGCCCATGGAGCCCAGGAAGAAAGCCGTGGCAGAGCCGCAAATGGAGCAGATCCCCCCGATTAAGAAATTATCCTGCAAAGCTTTAGAGTGACCCTCTTTTTTTTTTTTTTTTTTAAGGAAGGAAAGCCCATCCAACTGCAGTAAAAACCATCACTGCAGACTCTGGGTCCCTAGAATCAGGATTGATTTGCGGGGTTTCTCTGAAGCCCGCCAGCAATAACAAGCAGCAAGCTCCTAGTATGCCACTGGGGGAGCCACACCTCGTCACTCTGGTGGTAAAACAGCTTCCCAAAGATGAATGCTTCAAAGAAAAAAAATCCCCAATTATCATGCCTATGACCATTCTGAGGGCAGATAGAAATAAACAAATGAACCACGCAAAGGCAACCTCTAATTATACTACCCAGAGGCCAGAATTCACACTAGCCCTGGTCCCTACTTCCCAGTTCAGAGCACCAGACAGGGCAAGTCCAGGGTCTTCTCCCAAAAGACTTCCTTTTCCCTCAAGATTCCCCATTCTTGACTTTCAATAGGTAAGAAAAGGATGAAATTTGCCCTAGAATGGGGTGAAGTGGGGAGAGCTTCAGACCTGAGCCTGGGTTCTGGGGACTAACTATTTCACCAGGGTACTGCTGAGTGAATTACCTTCAGGACCGTTGTTATTTTTTATTCTATTCAACTGTTTGGACCAAGAGATGATCCTAAAACTCCCTGCCAGCTCTAAGTTTGTTCCATGATATGAAGTGAAAGTAACGCAAATCAAGTTGACTCTTGGTGGATATGAATGAGCCAGTTGTTAACTCAGTGTCACGTAAAGGTGGAAAAGGGGGGGGGGGGGGGGAACATAACAAAACAAAACAGGCCTTGACGGGGGATCCTTGAAAATCTTGCCATTTAGTGACTTGGATGAAAGATTGAAAGCTGCTGAAATGTACTCACTGCTTCCTCTCAGAAAGTGTGATCATTATCAGTCATTTATAGAAGCAAGCTATCCAGCAAGTCAACCAAAAGTTAGGTAATTGTGGTGGTGGCAGTGGAGGGAAGGTGGGCAGAACAGATCTTAAATCTGTAGCCCAGGAAGACGACAGTAGCCACAAGTCCAAGTTTGTGTATATCACAAGGACTGTGGTATACTACACAAGATGGAACAGGAGACAGGCTACTGAATTAACGTGAATTCTCAACCTCTCAGTGTGAAGCAGGCATCAGTGGCCTCCAACTCGCTGTCATCTGCCTCTATACATAACATGCCTCTGTTTGATATCTTCTGTCACTCCCAAAGCGACCCCCAAAATTCACTGCACACACACCGGCATTTGTGAGTTTCAGAACAGCCAAAAACAGCGTCTGAAAGCCTTCCAACATAGCTCTGTCCCTCCTCGTACCTAAAATGGTCCACTGTTCCATTTCCATAGGCTTTTCTTTAGCAGATTGACAAGGTAACATCTGCTTCAGAAACAGATGTTTATGCCAGAATTCTCTTCTGCTCATTAATGCTTTTCCGGTTAACATCTAACTATCTCACTCATTAGTTCTTAATAATACTTTTTGTATCCAAGCCATGCCAAATACGCGCTCTTTAGAGTTCTGTATTATTGTTGCTTCTGTTGCTGTTGAATTACGCTGCTGAATAAAGGAAAAGTAAAAATAAGCCCCTCTAAGAAGGCTGCTATGTGTCAGAGCTCTATCTTTGTGAACTGAACAAGCTGAAATCAATTAAAAGTGTGTGTTTAGAGAATGCATCTCAGCTGTCTAATTGCACCACCTCTGCTTTAGGGCCAAAGTTTGACTTCCTGCCAAATTGCCATCAAAATGGGCGTCCGTCAGCGCTGCTACAACTGCCACTTGCCTGGGCGTGATTCAAGAGCTTGTTTAATGAAGGAAGCCCAGGCTGCTCTGGGGCTTGGCACACAGGCTCCTACTTCCCAGAGGCAGGCCTCAGTGATGGTGCCCAGACAAAGGACACCACAGACCCCTCTGGGATGAGAGCTCTGGGATTGAGTTATTGATCCCATCCAGCCCCCATGGTCTGACAGGCCTAACAGATTAACTCTAGGGAGCATTCACATGATGGTCTCTACTGACCCATATGCAACTTCACATAAAGAGAACTGCTTCAAGGAAAGCAGAGTCAACACACCTCTGCTGCATACCTAGCTAGGTACTGTTGATCCATCCATTATTAAAACCACAAGCACTGTTTCTATGGTTCCATACCCAACAGAAGCAAAGGGAAAATGAAAGGTTCAGTTTTTTACTATTTGTAATACAAGGGCACAGGTTAAAATTATATTTGAAACACCTTTTAGAAACACTTTTAAATGTCCCTGGTGATCCCAAGGATGGGCTTTTACGTTTCAAGAAGTCAACACCATAGTCAAACAACCAAACAAACCAAGAGAGAAATAAGACTACTGTTGGTCTGTAAGATAAGGCAAAATCCAATCCTCCAGGGAACCTGTGCCAACACAATGTATTGTTTGGGGTTAGGAGAAAGAATGTTTAATAAATCATCAACTATTGTTTCCATGGTTACAACAGATGTATAGTCACCTATATTGTTTAGCTTGGTATGATCAGTCTTATAGGAAAGAAATGATTAAGGGTCTTGGTAATAAGCAAATATGGAACTCAGTTTACTTAAAGGCTGGCATACTATCCAAAAAATCTGAAGTAAAATAGAAATTTAAGTCTAATCAAACAAATTATCAGTCTTCAGACTTCTTGGTAGCCAAGGTCTTTTTATTCCAATGAACTTGACTGCAGCTCCATAACATGCTCTGTTCTTTTTATAGCATGTTCTTTCCTTTTCACTGAAGTGGCTGCTTTTCAGCAAAATTACTTGGCACATACCGCTTTATCAAGTATAAATCAGATACGCTACTCTGGAATCTAAACCCACAAAGGATATGCCCCCAGAACACTACATAATAATGAAAACTAGAAATACCGCATCATTGCTGCCAAAAGAAATGGAAAAATATGAATGAGAATGATCCCTGGGTGTGTCTTCTATGAGATTCCACTTAAATAACATTCTCTACTTATTTAAATCTCTACAATCTGATGGGCTTACACAGTGCAAAACAAAAATCACATTTTAGGAGGAAATTAAAATGTTCTGAACTGCTCTGGGTGGTGCTGGCATTGTGTAAGGAATGGTGAGTACAAACCACAGTCAGAATCTTTCTCCCTCCAGTTGGCAGATCCCATCTGAGGTTTCAAAGCAATGTGCGAAGGGAGTTCAAACTAGAGACTCAGGAGCTTCTCCCCAGCTCCTCTCTCCAGATACGTTCCAGAGGGAGCCAGGCGATTGTGTAGGGCAATGATGATGTAGGGCAGACCTTGCCTTCTAACCCCCAATCCTCTTGCCCTTTAAAACACCCCTCACCTGCAGACCCAGTCTCCTGCTGCCATCTTTACTCACTGTGAACAGTGCGGCCTGGGTCTGCTGGACTTCTTTTCTGAAGCAGTACTACTTTCATCTTCTTGGACTCTCTGGTCAGACTGATGGCTGATAGCTCTCTCCTGTGACTGAGGCTACAATATTTTCTCAATTATCCCACAAAGAGGTAAGTGAACAACAACAACAAAAAGACAATATTCTTCCATCTCTAGTAGTTTTCTAAATCTTAACTAGAAAGAAAAACTTCCTTTCCTATGACTGGACTGGCATTTGCTGTTGTTGTTTTATAATTTTAGTGATTTACTTGTTTATGGCTGTGCTGGGCCTCCACTGCTGCTTGTGGGCTTTCTCTAGTTGCAGCAAGCAGTGACGACTCTCTAGTCATAGTGTGCAATTTCCCACTGCAGTGGCTTCTCTTGTAGAGGGTTCTTCTCTTGCAAGGGTTCCAGGGCACGGGCTTTAGCAGCTGCAGGACATGGCCTCCATAGTCATGGCTCATGGGCCTAGTTGCTCCTTGGCATTGGGATCTTGGACAAGGGATTAAACCAGTGTCCTCTGCATTACAAGGCCAACTCTCAACCACTGGACCACCAGGAAAGCCCTACTGGGTTCTTTTTAATTTGAATCCATTAGGTGCTATTAGAGACCATCCTGGACTCAGTTTCCCCAAGACACAGAGCAAGGTCTAGCACTAGGTCATCAGGTATGGGTCTATCAAGGGCATGAGTCAAGCAAATGATGTGAGGCCAAGGCATACAGCAGGTTATCTGGGTGTTATCCCCTAAGCCTGGAGATGTGGCCAAGCAACACAGTTCTATCTCCACCACCAACGGCTGAGCTGTTGGTTCACAGGCAGCTGAGAACGGCCCACCCACAATACCTTTCTTGGTAGAGTGGTGACTGCAGGTAGGGCAAGAATGATCATCTGGACATGCAGGGTTGTAACTCTTCTTGAGGAAAGCGATTTTGCATCAATCCCTGGAGGCGGGGGGTGGCTGTCGCAAAGCTGTCCTCATCATGACTGACAACTTGACAGCCGTCTCCAAAGCTAACAAACTGCGAAGGGGAAGAAGGTGCAAGGCATGACTGCTCTCTTGCTCCACGAGGTCTCTAAGTAGCTTACGTGCCGTCAACAATCATTCACCATTAACAGAGGTCTAGAGCTCCATGAAACAGGGTTTGAGCAGGGTAAGAGCTGAATGAAAGTAAAACAATGTCCATCACACTCACAGACAGGAAGAGAACAGAGATGACTATGAGGGGGATGGTGGGTGAACTACAGACTTACCTGTTTCCATTGCCAAATCCCATGAGGCCCATGATGGCCTGAGACTGTCACCAAAGTGCAACATGGCCCATGGCTTTGACTTCACCAAAGCCCCAGTTGTAGCACTTGAGCCCAGGTGAGACCCTAACACTGATGAACTTGGAAGGTTCAAGGTGCAATACTCATTGGAAAGACCCACCCTTTTCTCCTAAGGACAGAGGATGAAGAGGCTTTCATTTCTCTAAGAAGGGGTGACTCTTCCTTTATATGAGTAAGCCAAAATGCTGAGATTTCTGTATCTTCCAAGGAGACCTCCAAGTACTGCGAATTCTTGCCCCTAGAAACAAGCCTATAAATTTAGGTGGCAGAGATTCACCTTCAAGTTACAGGAAGATATAGACCATCAAATTGAGCTTAGAGTGGTATTTTAACCTCTCACTCTATTTAATCAAGTGACTACAAGGTATAAGCAGAATCCATGTACTGTACACTCCCTTTGTCTGGTCTATTTGAATAGATAACAGTATACAGCCCAGGCTTTTCTAGGCCTCATCCCTAGGTGATGACCCTCTGGCTAGATGGCAAACCAAGGAAGGCAGCTCACGTTCTCAGAAAGGGAGTTCCTCAGTGACAGCCTTAGCTCTCTCCAACAAGCTGTGATAAGACCCACAAATGCACCAAGCACATCTTATATGTGGCAACGCACTCCAGTGTTCTGCCTGGAGAATCCCAGGGACAGGGGAGCCTGGTGGGCTGCCGTCTATGGGGTCACACAGAGTCGGATACAACTGAAGTGACTTAGCAGCATTAGGAATGCAATGATGCATCAGAGAAGTGACCAGCCCTCTGGGTGCTTATGTTTTAGTGGGGATAGAGAACAGTTACACAAATAACTGGTAAACATGGAGAAAGATACATGTCATAAAGTGGAGGAATAAGTTATTTTCAGCTTAGATAGGAAAGATCAGGAAGGAATGGGAAATATTTTTTGAACTACCAGTAGGTATCCAGTTGGATCCTACTGGATCCAACTGCTTGATTTCATCAAGCAGAAAAGAGATGAGAATTCCAGGGAGTAGGCACTATATCTCCACGAGGGCTTCCCCCCCGCCCCCCATCCCTACTACCCTTGACTCTTGAGGGTCTAGCAGTGCCTGAAACATCATGGATGTTCAATCAAGGTTACTGAATGAGTCAGATGCTGGGGATACAGGGACAGATATAAGTCACGTGCTGCACTTCGAGGGGTGCAATACATCCAAGAGACAACTGTCTACAATAGCTGTGGCGTGGAAGACTGAAAATAGACATCTGTGCAAAGTGCCTCAGGAATGCGAAAAACGAGCTCTTTTGCCGAAGTGGAGATGAATTCACTAGAGATGCTATCTGAGCTGGTTAAAAAGGTAAGCCCACATTTCATCAAGCAGAAAAGAGATGAGAATTCCAGGGAGTAGGCACTATATCTCCACGAGGGCTTCCCCCCCCCCCATCCCTACTACCCTTGACTCTTGAGGGTCTAGCAGTGCCTGAAACATCATGGATGTTCAATCAAGGTTACTGAATGAGTCAGAGAATTCAGGACACAGATGGACAGAATACCCTTTGGGGGCAAAACTGTAGTCAGGGGAGTCACTGGGAAGATTCTTGTTTTTGAAAAATGCTTCCAGCAGTCTAGAGCGTGGGAGTGAGCTGGCTCCATTAGCGAGAAATTAGAAGGTTCGGGTAGCAGAATGCTATACCAGTCTGAAGGGCTGGGAAGACCGGGATGTGCAGAGATGATCATAGAAGGCAGTTTCCAGAAATTTTTTCAGATACTAAATACAGGGATTTATTACCCAAAAGATACTATTCAGAGCTATTTGTCTCTCTCTCTCTCTCTCTTTTTTAAAGGCATTACCTTTTAAAAGACTTATTTTCTGGAAATAAAGAACTTTTCATAACACATACTAATGATTTAAAAATAAGCTATATACAAAACCAAAAGACTTTGATACAACTAAACAAGGTCAGTGGCTACCCATCGGAGGAATCCTGGCAACTTTGTAAATATCAACTCAGTCTGGGGGCTGGGCCCTGGTGACAAATGCATTTTCCAATTTCATGGAGAATGAGATAAGACAGCGCCAAGGTTGTGCAAGGATACAAAATCGCAGAGTACATAAACTGGAGGTTTTAAACACTATTTTTTAAAGCAGCAGAACCCTTGCCTTAAAATCATAGGCCATAACCAGCAGGCAAATTGGATATGGAACAAGAACGTTTGTTTGAGATAGCAGAGTAGGGGCTGGGGGACCCCAGGGGGCATCATTTTCTGTCCCCTCTCAGCCCTGGAGGCAGCCCACAGAGACCCTGAATGAACCCACCCTGGAGTCCCCCTGGGACACCAAGTACTCTCCTCAATTCAGGAAGACTTCCCAACTGGCCCGGCTTCCACACCAGAGACCCAGGTCCTCAGAATGACAAGATGTACTCCAAAGCCATCTGGATCGGACTTCCGGCTGCTTCTTGTATAATCACCAGTAGGTCTGGAAATATGAATCATGGACAACAAAGGAAAACTCCCCAAATCTGTCCATACGTGGGAGAAGTGAAAGTAGCACCAGGTGGGTTCCTCTTGATGAGTCCTGGAGCTGGGGTTCTGCAGAGGAGATCCTGAGAGCCCCGGGGGAAGCACCTTGCCCAGGCACTCACACATGGGGGAAGGCTGCAGCCGAGCCAGAGCCCAAGGCCCCAGGACTTCTACAGGGTTCTGAGGCATAGTGCTGTGTCTGCCAAGGTCCCTTATGGAGCTGCTGCTTTCAAGGGAAAAACTGAAACTGGGCATATCCTGTATCTAGCACTCTGGTATATGCACGCAATGCAATGCATTGTGGGTGAATCCAAGGACACTGGACCTTTAGCAGAGACTGACAAGCTCATTTAGTAGCATCCATTCACAGTCCACCAGAAAATGTTGAGTTTCACTTATAGACATGGTAAAGTTCAGGCAAAGACAGCCAAACAGCGCTGAAAGCTATTTTGGACGTGCATATTTTAACACCATAAATCTTTATTTTTCTTAATGAAAGAAAAATTATCTGTTACAGCAGAGAAGGACCTACGAGAGACGTTATAATCCCCATTTCAGAGATGGAGAAACTGACAAGAGCAGGCTTCCAGACAGGGAATAAATGCCGAAACTTCCTCATGCACAGCAGCCGTGGAGCACACACAAAGGGCTTTCACAGTCAGCAAAATGCAGCCTCTGGGTGCCTAGGGAAGGCAGTTTGGAGTCATTAAAAATCAGTCCTGTCGCATCCCAAAAGGACATCTGGATAAACATGCACTGGGGAGACATGACTAGCGGGCTTACCTGAGGAATTTAATCCAAGGGTGCTTTAAATTCACAGTACTTTTGCCCTGGTCTGCGCTTTCCCTACTGATAGAGTGGCACTTCTCTAAGCACTTCACAGGAGAATTTACCTTTCATGTCTTTCTCACAAACCCTTTCCAGGAAATAAAAATTAAGGCCACTAATTGTATATAAACCATCCCATCTAAACAATCTTTCCCCATTCTTTATGATTTTCTTTTCCTGATCCCTTTTTAAATGGATTTCACACTCTAAAGGTTGCAGGCTGACATCCTCAGGGACCAGTCTTATCCATTTATGTATAGGATCCAGAGAAGATGCTTGCCCTCTCTGCACACAGACTCTAAGCAGATGGGGAGAAAGGAGGGAGTCAGGGATAGCAAGAGAAACAATAGGGTTACCAGAATCCAGGGCTGTCGTACTGAAAAACATGCCCACAGTAACAGCAAGTCTACTCCTGAACTGGCCTATTAGCAAGGCTTCTTTCAAATGGCGGGGAACTATTTTCTAAAAGGGATCTTCCTTGGGATCTCAGTGGTAAAGAATCTGCCTGCCAAGCAGGAGACGCGGGTTCAATTCCTGGATGGGGAATACTCCCTTGGAGAAGGAAATGGTGACCCACTCCAGTATTCTTGCCTGGGAAATCCCATGGACAGAGGAGCCTGGTGGGCTCCAGTCCATGGGGTCGCAAAGAGCCAGACGCGACTTAGCGGCTGAACATACTTTCTAAGACAATGTCTTTCATACTTTCATTGAATACAGTAGAATGAGAAAGAAGCTCAAAAAAACTCCAAACTCTTTCTCATTCAGAGGTTTCCTCCAAACCCCTTAACGCAAGCGTATTTGCTCTGCAATTTGGTCCTGGGTCATCTCTTCAGCCCCCACGTTCTCCTCTTCCCCATCCCCTCATGATTCCTCCCCAACATCCTACAACCCAACTGCACCACTGTTTTATCTTTTGTCCTAAAATGTCCTTCTCCAGACCTCCACCCTCCTCACCTGATTTAAAAGCCCAGCCCTTTCTTGGCAAAGCCTTTCCTGAAACCCCACTAGCAGGTCCAAGTGTTCTCCATGCAGGGAACTGCACACCTCACAAGTCCCTCTAGTCTCCGCTCCCGTTCACCATGTACAATTACTTGTGGAGAGTCAGCTCTCCCCACCAGGTGATGAGTTTCTTGACAGCGCAGTCAATGTCTAATTTATCTTTGTGTGGTCTGGAAAACTCTGGAAGCAAAGTGCCAGACACACAGCAGGTAGTCAGAAAATGTATGCTGAAAAAAAAGGGAGACTGTACTCCTAGCCTGACTTAGCAAAACAGACCATTTGAGTGACACAGTCGGATGTGTGAAGAGTTCACTGCAATAGCAAGAAATTGTTAACTATCTCAACAGCCCTCAATAGGATGAAGTGTAAACAATCTGCCCACATTAGGGAAGACTGGAATCACCAATAGGTCTATTGATAGAGGCAGGTCTATGTTACTGACATGGACAAAGGAAACGGAAAAGCGTGTGGAAAATAATGGAAAAATAAATAAGGAAGTCTTAGCTATAATTATCCTGGAATAACAAATGATACTGCAGATTTGAGAGGTTAATTTTTTTCCATCCTATGCATTTTCTTAGAAGTTTGAAATTTTACAAATATGTATTATGCTTAGAACTTTATAAATGGATTTTAATTTTTGAAAAAATTTAAAAAGGATTTCAAAATTTCTATTAAGTTGAATTTTTTAAAAAATGAAATATAGTTGATTTACAATGTTGTATTCATTTCCAGTGCACAGTAAAAGTGGTTCAGTTATACATCTACATACAGTTTTCCATCATGGTTCACTAGGATATTGGATATAGTTTCCTGTGCTATAGAGTAAGACCTTTTCATTTTACTCATTCTATAAGTGGAATTTAACAGCGGTGTCCAGGTTAACAATCCTCACAATTAAATCCATCTAGTAGATGAAACACTCTGTTATGGACCCAACAAGTTCCTTAAAGTATAAAGACAAAATAGTGGAACCATGCTGTGAGGGCTCAGGACATTTTCCATCATGTTTGAGATCAGCTTCTCTCTAGCACAAACAATGCTTTGGAAAACTAGCCCCTGCTGGCCTGATACGCAGCTTTATTTCAACTCAATAGATATCTACTGGGTACTTCCCATGAGGAAGGCACACGTGCGCGGCAATGGATGCAGGAGAAAAAGTGAATGACACAGAGTCTAGCATCCCCAGGCTCCTCCTCTCCCAGGGGAGACCAACACCAGGCCTTTCAAACAAAGCAGAACAGGAGAAGCACCACACCAAGGAGCAAGCAAAGGGAGGGGGAGTAGTTTTAACAGGATGCCTGGAAGATCTTAGGGAAGAAAAAGATGGAAACAGGGTCCAGAAAGTTTAGACTGACCAGCCAGAGACAGGGGAGAATTAGAGAGGTGTCTGCCTTGTCCCGTTATCTTGCTGTACTGGCACTATGGACTCTGGCCAGTCCATTTGGGATATTTAGAAAATCCCAACTTTCAAGGACTTTCTGCATGCAGTCAATGCAAGACTCTCACACATACATATATGCATTTAAAGCTTTATCTGGGCTATAAATCACTTCACCTGCCATAAACCACAAGGCACTATACCAAGTATTAAGCCTGACACACTATTGCCTTCCATTCCCAGGGTACTGATGCAGCTCTCACATACAGGGTCATCTCAGTGTGTACAAAATGCCTTGGCAATTTAATTCTTACTTCACAGTTTAGAAAACTGATACCCAAGGCAAACAATCTTCTGAGCAGCCAAGAACTAAGCCTCAAAGCCCTGTGCCTGGTTTAAACCTATTTGCTTATACTAAACCCTAGCTGATATGTTGATCTTGGAAGAGAATTACTCCTCCAATGCTTAACAACCCACCTGCCAATGAGGGAGATGTAAGAGATGTGGGTTCGACCCCTGGGTCAGGAAGAGCCCCTGGAGAAGGGCATGGCAAGCCACTCCAGTACTCTTGCCTGGAGAATCCCACGGGCAGAGGAGCCTGGGGGGCTACAGCCCATTGGTTTGCAAAGAGTCAGACATGACTAAAGAGACTTAGCACACATGTGCTTAACACCAAGCCATGAGGGCTTCTAAGCCTTTGATTATCTAGAAAGACCATCAGTGAAAGGTATCAACAAGGGAATGCAGAAGACTGGAGGAAAACCTCCCTCCTTGTCCAGTCAGGAAAGAACCAAGCAAGTGTTAAACAATTACTCCTCATTCGTGTTGCTTTAAAGCAAACGTAAGTCCTCTTGATTACTGTTATTGGAATGTCTAAACTTTTTAAAACAATAAGTACCACTTAGGAGCAATTGTTATTTCAACTGTGAATTAAGATCACAAGTCTTTTGTTTAAAATACAATCATGGGTTCTACCAAACCCTTCCAAAGGTGCACGGCTGTGATTTGTTTGCAGGCTATGTATGCTTCAGTAAAATTTTTCATTTCAAATTAGGTTGGTTTGTGGCAGAAAGGCTAAATGAAAAGTCATCATCAGACAGATCAAGAAATGGGGCCATTCTTTACCTAGAAGGAGCAATTAGCTGAAACATCTGGGAAAATTTATCTTTCATATACTGTCGATTTTAAAAAGGTATGGAAGAATCATTCTAAAAACCTCAAGAACACACCTAAATACTGTACACCCCAGTGATCATTCCTATCTGCCTATTTATTCAAATTGAAGCAGGAGTTGCAGGTTTTATTTGAATGAGATACCATACCTTCCAATATGGAATTCTACAATGTGCTTCTGGTTCTCAAACTCCCAGCATGGGCAGGTTTGGGCAGATTCATTTTGCATCCATCTATTTACATACAGGTTCCCCTAGTGGCTCAATGGTAAAGAATCCTCCTGCCCATGCAGTTGGCAACTGGACGAAGGCAATGGCAACCCACTCCAGTACTCTTGCCGGGAAGGTCCCATGGATGGAGGAGCCTGGTAGGCTGCAGTCCACGGGATCGCTAGGAGTCGGACACGACTTCACTTTCACTTTCATGTATTGGAGAAGGAAATGGCAACCCACTCCAGTGTTCTTGCCTGGAGAATCCCAGGGACGGGAGAGCCAGGTGGGCTGCCGTCTATGGGGTCGTACAGAGTCAGACACAACTGAAGCGACTTAGCAGCATGCAGGAGAAATGGGTTCAACCTCTGGGTCAGACAGATCCCCTGGAGAAGGAAGTGGCAACTCACTCCAGTACTGTTGCCTGGAAAATTCCATGGAGCCTGGTGGGCTACAGCCCATGGGATCACGACTTAGTGACTAAACAACAGTAATCTATATAGATATACAGGAAAAGTGCCTTGTTCTTGGCTTGTTCATACCACTCATTAATTGTCTGTAGAATGAACAAATTTAATAGGTGACAACTGCTTACATTTATCTATATGGAAGCACCAGCAGGGACACAACCTGATAGGCGAATTCATTCGATTATCTCCAAAAATACAGTCCATTTTGTCCTCCACTGGATCCCCCACAGGAGAGAGAACAGTTCCTTGGAACATTACCTCCCTTGTTTAATTTTCTAGATAAATTAGGGAAGATCCAAGGAGAATGAGAGATGTAGGTTCATATTTCACAGGCATTCTTAATAGTTATCAGACATGAGGTTGTTGTTAATCAGACATATGTTGATTGCTATTTATTAAAATGTTACTTATGACTTCCAAAGTAAAACATACATATATCCCTTATCAAAAGAAAAAAAAAATCTCCAAAACTGTTTTCATCAGGTTTGTGTACCCTGTTCAGATCTATTTTTATTTCCAGCAAGTTGAATTCATTCCATTTTTAGTGGCAACTCCTTTAGGAAACACTCAAAACCTGCGTTTTGAGAAATGAAGTTAATGGGCCAGAACCGGTTTATCATGAAATACTCATCAAGTCAGGAAATAAAGTTCAAAGCCTTCTGCCCTTAGGTGAAGGGGGAACTGTTTGCAGGACAATCTCAGAGTAACTATCTAAAGGTCATTTTCCAGAGTTAGTAAAGAGAGTTCTAGTAGTGACGTACTTGGAATCCGTGCTATTATTTCCCGTCATACATAATTTATAAAGGAGAGAACACATTTAATATACTCAATAAAGTGGTCAATCACCCTAAATTACAAACATAATTCAAAAGAACTGGTGCATATATGTATATACGGCTAAGTCCCTTCACTGTTCACCTGAAACTCTCACAATATTGTTACTCGACTAGATCCCAATACAAAAAGTTAAAAAAAGTTTTAAAAGAGCCAGAAGTCAGCCCTTTTCTCTGTTTGCCACATCTAGTTATGAGAGGTCAGTTTTTAACTGTCTCCCAACTGGAAAGAGCATTTTTGAAAAACTGGCAGAACGGGGGTTCCACACGAAAGCAGCAGAATGGCTTGCCTTTGCTCCATGGCAGGGCTCCCAGTACCCAGAGACCAGGCAGTCGTTTGGAACGAGGGTCTCCACTTCCCTCGAAGGTGAAAGGCAATGGCACACTCCTGCATGTCCAGACTCTCCTTCTCAATGTTACTTATCAGCCACACATTATCTGTCACCAACACGGGCCCTCACGTTACAATTAACGAGATCACAGCTTATCTTACACTCCTTACAGTTTAGGTTAATGTCTGTCTGATGAGATTTGGGAATGGTTAATCACTTGCCTGGTACATGGATTCTTAGCAGCTTTAATTTCAGAAAAAATATACTTATTACTTTACCTGGAATTCCGGCACAGGAGACCCCTCTCAGGCCATCTCGTCTGTTACTCTACTGAAACAGTTCTCCTACTGTGTGGAATATTAGCTTATTATAAGATAGTTGCTTCCATGCAAATCCTCTTGAAAAAGCAGGCAGGCTTTATTCTTGCTTGCACATACTCACCACTCATTAAATATTTGCAGAATGAACAAATTTAAAAGGTAATAACTGTTTAAATTTATCTACATGGAAGTACCAACAGGAACAGATCAACCCACTATAGCATATCCATTCAACCTTTCATTCTTTGATGTAATCAATACTGAAAGTGCACTGGAAACTCTAAGATGAATTAAACAGATATGGCCCCTGCTCTTACGATGTTGACAGTTAATGGAGAAGAAAGACACTGAACAAGCATACAAATGATAGTCCAACTGCAAACTTTGACAAAGGATATGAAGGAAAAAGCAGGGGTATGTAGCTGCTGCTGCTGCTGCTGCTGCTAAGTCGCTTCAATCGTGTCCAACTCTGTGCGACCCGATAGACAGCAGCCCACCAGGCTCCCCCCATCCCTGGGATTCTCCAAGCAAGAACACTGGAGGAGGTTGCCATTTCCTTCTCCAATGCATGAAAGTGAAAAGTGAAAGTGAAGTCACTCAGCTGTGTCCGACTCTTCACCACCCCATGGACTGCAGCCTACCAGGCTCCTCCGTCCATGGGACTTTCCAGGCAAGAGTGCTGGAATGGTTGCCATTGCCTTCTCCAGGGGTATGTAGACATAGTAAGAAAACTTGAGACACTGAGGAAAAGGCTATTTATTCAGAGATTGGAAGAAAGAGCAAGAATTCAGCAGGGGGGGGGAAAATGGAGAGAGGATAAGAAAAAAGTTTTCTAGGCATTGGCAACAACTTGTCCAAAGGGCCTGAGGTGGAAAAAGCTTGACACATTCAACAAACTGATAAGGAGGACTATAATTTAGCAGTAGGACAGTGAAGCAGGAATGACTGTGGAAATCTATTCTTTCCTCCTTTGACCCAAGTAAATAACCTTCCTTCCTTTAAAACTGGGCTTCCCTGGTGGCTCAGATGGTAAAGAATCTGCCTGCAATGCGGGAGACTTGGGTTTGATCGCTAGGTCAGGAAGATCCCCTGGAGAAAGAAATGGCTACCTACTCCAGTATTCTTGCCTGGAGAATATCATGGACAGAGGAGCCTGGTGGGCTACAGTCTATGAGGTCACAAAGAGTTGGACATGACTAAGTGACTAACACAAGGTTCCTTTAAAATTATAAAACAAAATCTATGCAAGGCTTCTGTAAACCTGTCGAAGGGTTTCTAATTTTGTCCTCAGGTTAAAGAAAGTCTTCCAAACAGAAGAGGGACAGAACCAGACCTGCATTTCAGAAACAACATTCTCCCTTCTCTGCCTTGGTGGAGGGAAAGGTGGGGAGTAAGAGCAAAAGTGGGAGTTCAGCCAGGGGGCCCTGGGAGTCAGTGGAGACCAGGCCTGAACCAGAGTGGGGAGGAGGGTGTGGGTTTGGTGTGAATGTTGGAAGAAGTAACTTCCAAGGTCCTGGAGGATGGATTTGATGTGGAGGTAAAGTAGACAGTGTGTGTCTGTGGGTTTATTCATTCTCAAAGCTACCTTAGACCACCAGGGGCAATGGCAGTAGGCCCAACTCCCAAACCACCCTCCAAGCATACACCTGGGATGGGAGGTTTGTTGGAATGCATGGTAACAAGCCCGAGGTCTGGATCTTAGTTCTGCACAAGCAGTGCGTACATTTCTCCCAGCCCTCGTCACAAGTTCTCATACCTTGGTCCAGGTCCTGCCCCCCCCCCCCAAAGAAAGTAGTTGGGCTCATCCTTGTTAACAGTGGTCTGGGGTTTCCATGTAAGGAGCCCCTTCCTCAGCTCTACCAACTTGACATGTTCAGGGCTGCCGATGACTGACTACACAATGTCACAGGGACAGTGAAACCTAATCTCTCCTCTTCCTGGAGTGGCCTGTAAACATCCTTCCTTTAAAATAACAAAATAAAAGCCCTGCTTCCCACTGCGAGTTCTGGCCTTGGCTGCCCCCACGGTCAGGGCTACAGCTGAGGACCTCTGGCCTCCCAAGCTTTTAGTGGTTGCTCTTTATTCCCTCTGCTCCATTCCCCTGACATCCAAAGCTCTTCTTAAAACATCCTTTGATATCCAGTTTCCCTTTCATACGGCCCCTACTGTCAAAAGCACGGTTTTGTTTTCTCGCTGGAGGACTGATCCAAATTTTTCTGCTGTGCACCCACCACTTCCTAGCTGTGCTCTTCCATCCTCACGCCAGACTAGTCGTCCTCACAAGCCCCCAGCCTGCTCTTCTCCAGTGCCACCTCCTACTCTGAAAGATGCCCCCCACTTTTCCTTCTGTTAATATCAAACAGTCCTTTACCTTTTCCCTTGCTTGACTACTCTTTCCTCTGTGACAGTACTTTTTTTTTTTTTTTTTACAAAACCAGATTCCTTCCAATAGAGAACTGGATGCTTTCCTAAAGGGACCACCAGATAAAAGCCCTAGAAAGGCACAAACCACATTCCAATTCCTCTATCTCAGAATCAACTTGATCTCTGACTTACAATGTCTCTTAACTTTGAATGTTCAGTTGGGTTAAAGCTTGACAAAAATTATGGCGTGTCTACTGTGTATTTGGCATAGGGTATCAATATTTCTATTCAAACACCCTCACATCTTTCTCACTTCTTAGTCCCTGCACTAATTTTAGGTGGATAACTGGAGACAGGGTGCTCCAGAGTGGGAGGACAAGAAGCAGCAAACAGCTGGCTAAACACAGGAAGGCAGAATGGGCCATGAGTTTCAGTCCCCAAGGGGGTGGGGCCGCGTCATCAGGTGAGGAGGACGAGGGATAGCATGGGGGAAGGGATGGGGAAGCCAGAATCCTGATTGCATGGGTTATCAGCTGCCGGATAATTGAGAATTAACTGGATGAGAACTTGAAGCGGGGGAGTTTTTGCCCACTCCAACCCCCACCCTAGTACACTGAGGGCTGAGTAATGACTTCCCCTCACGTGATGTCAACCAGGGGTTGAGGGCTTTCTCCAAGCCCTCGCAGAGTGGGTGGGACACTCAGAAGCAGAGTCCTCCCTCAAATCCAGCTGAATTTGCAACACAATGGCAAGACACTAGAAGCACAAAAAGAACCACTAAGGCACTAATTCATACCTTCCGTGGTGTCCAGCTCTGTCTCCTCCAGGGAGCCTCTGTGGGCCACTGCAGGAGAGCTCTCAGACCCGAAGGCAGTGGATGCAGAGAGCTCAGGGATCCATTCTAATTCCCATGGCACTTACATTTTCCTGGCAACTCACCCCTAGAACAGATCCCAAACATTGCGGCCAGCAAAGAGCTGGATGAAGGCAACACCAAGATCATTTGCATGCTGAGGAGAGGCCGTACCCCATCCCGTCCATTTACACAGGCAGAATGTGCCCGGGGACTTGGACCTAAAAAGCCCTCTGCAAGCACCACAAGTTTTACAGAATGAAAGGGGAACAATAACCAACTCAACGAATCCAGAGGGAATAAAAGAGGATTTCTTCCCCTCCCATGTTGTTCACACTATGCCAATTACAAAATAATTCACCAGCTTATTTCCTTAAAACTCTGAACACCCTGAGTTCATAAAAGTGAATTCTGTGCAGGAAGGAAGATGTATCTCATATGAACAAGGCTGCATTTGGGAAGGTGGGAAAAGCCACACCTGTTCTTTTCCTCCCCTCCCCCTTTCTCCCCACTCACCTGTCACCTTTCTGTGCTTCTCCATTGCAAAACCGGCATTCCTCTCACGGTTGGCTATGCACAAAATATCCTTCTGTTCTCCTAGTCACATCAAAGCACCTTCACGCTATGCAGACAGGTCATCGAGGGAATGCGAAAATTAACAAACCCACCTAGGTTATTTCTATTAAAATTAGCCCCTCAGCCTGTAGGCTCTGTCAGTTTCCATAGAACACAAACTCTGACAAGTCTGTTGAAAACTCTTAACCTTTCCAGGTTGTGTCAACAGCTTGCAAACACAACAGGAGGATGGCACCTCCGCATTCAGCCTTCTCTTTTGAAATAGAGGAAGTATCAGGGTCCACTCACTAGCAGATTTCACCTTTATCTTCATCCTCCATCTCCTTGCTCATCACCCACTGCCACCTACGGGGCATACAACCACCTAACTGGATAAAGACTGATGCCTTACAATTGTCTGTAAGGTCCTGACAGAGGTCTTATTCATCTCTCCCTCCATCTCTTATTGCACTCTCCTTTTTACCATACTCAGCCCCACAGAAGGTTGCTTGCTTCCTTCTTCAAATAGGTCAAGTTCCATCTGCCCCAGGGCCTTTGCACAAACCAGTCCTCTGCATGGGCCCTCTTCTCACTTAACCCTTTCTGATCCCTTCGGTTATCAACTCAAAAGTCACTTCCTCAGACCAGGGGACGACTCACATTTACCCTGTCATAGATTTTATATATTTATTTTAAGGTGTGTTCCATAGTTGGTAACTATACATGGCATTTATAAGATTATTTAAATAAAACTCTATCTTCTCTACCAGAATACAGGTTTCATGAGAGCAGGAACAAAGTAACAATTTGCTCTAACACAGAACTTGACATATAGTATATGCTCAGTAAGTATTTAATTATTTTATCATGTTATTCTTACAGTTAAAAATTTTCCAGTAGCTCCCATGACATTTCACAAAGTCTGAAGAAATCTCACCAAATCATAGGAATTCAAGTGGATTTTTTATCAATCACTTGAATATCCTTCTCCTGCCAAAGTCATTGTATCTCATCTGAATTGATCTGTTTCTCCTCCTCTGCCTGTTCAAAACTAATCAATCCATAAAAGTGAAATTACATAGGAGGCATTTAACCCAGTGGGAAGAGCATCCCTCTGATTAGAGTCCTAGGTTGAAATTCAGCCTTCACTACCTTTTGAGCGACCATGGACATGGCACTTCCATGCCCTGAACTTCTCTCTTATAAAATGGAAAATGTCATATTAACATACCACTGTGAGAGATAAATAACATTTTTTCAAGCATTCAACACAATTCCTGGCACATAGTAGATACTATATAACTATCAGCCCCCTTATACAATGTGAAAAAAATGCCTTCGTTTTTCAGGTTAGGCTATCATAAACCAGAGTCCATATGCCTAAAAGCTGACATACTGTAGAAACAACATGAGTCAAGTTTCCACACAGAACTCACTGCCAGGAAAATAAGAGTTATTGTCACTAGCTGGCGTGGAGACCCTCATCACAGGTAGGCGGGCTCATTTCCACTGAGGCCATACGGAGCCTAGAGGTAGGTGTGCTGTCTGTGGGAGCAAAGCAATTCATGTTACAAAGATTTCTTTCGCAAAGTGCCCAACAAAATCCTAGTTTCTATCAAGGCTCAGCAAGGAAAGCAAACCAGTCCATCCTAAGGAAATCAACCCTGGATAGTCATTGGAAGGACTACTGCCGAAGCTGAAGCTCCAATACTTTGGCCACCTGATATAAAGAACTGAGTCATTGGAAAAGATCCTGATGCTGGGAAAGATTGAGGGCAGGAGGAGAAGGGGACAACAGAGGATGAGATGGTTGGATGGCATCACCGACTCGATGGACATGAGTTAAGCTTCAGGAGATAGTGGAGGACAGAGGAGCCTGGAGTGCCACAGTCCATGGGGTTGCAAAGAGTCGGACCCAACTTAGCTACTGACCAACAAGACTTCCTAAGAGCAACTAAAAGCAGAAAGACAGATAAGGATGGAAAACAACTTTTACAGAAGAGCAGCTATGGGCTAGGTACTTCCTCAGACTCATTGAAGTCTTAATAATCCCAGAAAAGGTGCTGAGTCTTCCTGGAAGACTTGCTCTCCTCCTACACACATCTTCTGAGCATGGTCACTGAACAGCCAGCATTTGTCGCCTTGGCCCTGGCTACATTTATTTCTAAAGTGGGCGTGTATTTCCTTGTTTCCAAAATCACTAAAGTAATTACTTGCTGTATCCAATGGGCTGGAATCACCCCTGCTCTGCTTGTTCCTAATACACCCATCAACCAAATCGAAACACACAGGAGACCAGTGATAGAGCATGAGCTATTTTTGCATGGCTGCCTATTTGAACAAATTCACAAAGGCCTCCAAGTGCCAGTAAGACCATAAGAATATACAGGTTTAAAAATGATAAGTGGCAGTTTTGCCAATTTGTACAGAACTACAGTATTTTTTTAAGGAAGTCCACTATTCTCCATCTCCCCAAAAGTTCTTTGTTCTTTTGCTCTAACAAAATAAATTATTCCTCACCTTGGGCAAGTTGGTAGGAACGTGAGAAAATTATATTAAATCAGACATCCTTGAGATCAAAATAGATTGGAACAGGGGTTCTCTTTGTTTAAAATAGTTCTTCAAAGAGAAAGCAAAAAAGCTTAAGGGAAGAAAAAAGTTGTCAAACACCCTCCAGCACTTTGGAAGCACCTAAGATCTAGGAACTATTGATATGTTAATTAAATTTACTTTTATCTAGGATAGGTGTTTGCTGGTCATGGTCCCATTACCCTGTGGCACTTTTCGGCCTCTTGAATAAAATTTCATTTCTTGAAAGTCATTAGAAAATGCTTCCTTTACTCTATTTCAGAGTGGCTTCCTCTCCCTTAATATACTTTAGTGAGACCTCATTCGACTAGGATGTTAACATTATAAAGTTCATCACCCAAGTTCAGGGAGAACCTGCAACCCCATTAAGTTCCTCCACCATAGGCCTTCTGCCCAGATAAGGAACCAATCATCTCTGATAAGAAGAAAGTCAGACTTTTTCACCATTGAGTGATTAACAATTGTGTTAACTAGCTGCCAGAGTGGGCCCTATCTAGAATTGTAAATATCTAGAGAAGGAAAATCCTTTTCAGCAATAACCCACTTCAGTAATCTATTTCAATCTATTGCAAGCCTTCACTGCTGAAAATTCTTCCTCATAACCAACATAAATCCCCTGGGACAGTTTAACTCTGATTCTATTCCAGGAAAGATGCCCTTTCTGGGTTCTTCAAACATCTTCCTTGTACTGGTCTTGGTCTCAAACCAATCAGGAAAGAAGGTCAGGCAGAGTACAAAACTGAGACCATTAAGAGTTGAATGAATCCAAACCTAAAAGTATCCAAGGAGTATCCTGTGGATTTGAAGTCAGTTGATGTTACTTGATTATAAGCTCACATTTTCTTTTCCCTTAAAAAGCTAATGGCATCCATGATGCCATCACTATCAGAATTTTTACTTTCTTCTGGAATAGGGGTTGTTAAAATATGAACTGTGGGCTGAATGCCCGTTTTTATAAATCAAGTTTTCTTGGGACACAGCTGTGCTCATTTGTTCACGTATTATCTATGACTGCTTTCTTGCTACAGTGAAGGACAGAATTGTAACAAAGACCCCACTGCCCACAGATCCCCAAATGTTCACTATCTGGCTATTTACAGAAAAAGTATGCAGTCCTTTGTTACCATCAAAATGCACAGTTTCAAAATACTAGTCTAAGATCCAAAGAGAACCCTTTGGCTATCTTAAAAGCCAAGGCCAACTGTTGCATGTTGAATGCAACAGTGATAATGATGAAGGCCAGGAAAAGAACCAACATCATTACCTTGTCATACGATCCAATTTACCATCAGCATCTACAAACCCAGTTTTACTCCTTTCATTTGATTGTATCTTATCAAAAAATTGGGAATGTACCACTACTGCCTATAAAAAGCACTGAATAGCAGCACCATAACAACAGAAATAGATAATCAATCAGAGGCACCACATACATGATACATTATCAGGTGATCAGGGTATAAGCTCCACAAGGGCAGGTTTGCTGGCTCCATTCACTGTAGACTTCTCAGTACTTTAGAACAGTGAGTAGCACATTGTAGTTATCCAAGGAATGTGTGTATGCTCAGTTGCTCAGTCATGTCTGACTCTTTGTACCCCATGGACGATAGCCTGATAGGCTCCTCTGTCCATGAGATTTCCCAGACAAGGATACTGGAGCAGTTGCCATTGTCTACTCCAGGGATCTTACTGATCCAGAGATCGAACCTGCCTCTCTTCTGATTCCTGCAATGTCAGGCAGATTCTTTGCCACTGAGCCAGCCGGGAAGCCAGGTACCCAAGGAATGCTTGAGGAATAAGTGAAAGTTCTCACAAAAATGTCACAGAGCTCATTCTGGCATTAGGCAAAGTGGCCAAGCAGAGATGAGAAACCCCATGGTTTCAATCTCTCAATAGCTCACTGCCTATACCAATATGTGGTTCAATCGGCACACCCTCTTCTAGCCCATCTTGTTTTCAATTAAATAAACGCGGCAATGGGATAACTAAATCTAACCTGATTAAATGGTAAACATTTATTGGGGGTTGATTTACTTAGTACTGCATTAGAAACTGCTACTGCTGTGCTAAGTTGCTTCAGTCGTGTCCTACTCTGTGCGATCCCACACAGGCAGCCCACCAGGCTCTGCCGTCCCTGGGATCCTCCAGGCAAGAACACTGGAGTGGGTTGCCATTTCCTTCTCCAGTGGATGAAAGTGAAAAGTGAAAGTGAAGTCGCTCAGTCATGTCCGACTCTTAGCGACCCCATGGACTGCAGCCCACCAGGCTCCTCCGTCCATGGGAGTTTCCAGGCAAGAGTACTGGAGAGGGGTGCCATTGCCTTCTCCCGCATTAGAAACTACAAACCCTAAAAAGAAACATGAGAATTTTTTTTTTTTTGGCTACAGCACATGCAGAACAGTAAAGCTATTAAAAACCTGAACTCTGGAAAAAACAAACTGCCCAACCTTCCCATCCTGGCTCCATCATTCATTAGTTATGGGACTTTGGGCACATTATCCAACTGCCCAAACCTCTGTTTCTCCATCTATAAATGGGAACAATTATAACATCTAACCAAGGGTTGTTGCACAGTTACAGTGCAACACTTATATACTTGTATTAATTATATAAGTAACATTATATATAACATTAATTATATTAATACTTATATGAATATAAGTGCAATACACTTATATTAATGAGTGGCTTACTATACTTTTCATAGAATTACTTCCTTTTATTCTTCTATTGTCTCCTGGGCTCACTATATTTCTTTGATATTTATTTTCTATGGGAAAATAAGAAACCTGCAACTGAGGCAATTAGTGAGTAATAATTTATCATTAGTAATTTTGAAATTCCATGTGTGGGTAGGGTTTATAGTTAGAGAACAGAATCTTTTCTAAGTCCTGGAATGCTCTTCCCCTAACACATCCCTTGGTTAACTTCCACCCATTGTTTAAGTCTGACGTTCAATGTCATTTCTCTGGAGCAACCTTCCCTGACCAATCCATCCTCCAATTGGACCAGTATCCACCATATGGTACCCTCTTTGCACCCTGCACCTCCTTTCTGTAGAGACACCACTACTGAAAATACTTGTGCAACAGACTGTCAACGGCATGTATGAAGCTATTGGTTTCTGTGTGTCTCGTCTTCACACACAAGAAACCTCCATAAACATTAGTGGATTGAATGACTGTGTAGTATGGAACCCGAATGAAGCAGAGAGCATCGTGGGCTTGAAGAGTTTGTGAGGAGGTGAAACTCAGGGGAGTTAAGAGAATAAAATGAAGAAATGAAGAAAGCTGACTGGTTTGCAGGTCTTGTTTTTTTTAAGGTAAGAAACAACAGCAGTATGTAATTTCTTGAGAAGAATGTATACAAGCTCATCCTCAATCTCAGATGTTCCTTTAGGTAGTTAATGGAAGAGACTGAGCCCGGTCTCTTCTTTTGAGACAGAAGTGAGATTTTCAGAGAACATCCATGCCAGCTGGTGCACAGGTTCCTTTGCACATCTCTGAAAATTATCAGAGTGCATTCCTCAAGGAGGGAGAAAACCTCGGGAGGGAGATTTTTCCATTCAATATTGACTTGATCACTGAAGGCAATACTATAATACAAAGTAATTTTTTTACTCTGTTAATTCAATATGGTCTTGAGTTGTGAGTATTCATGTGAAGTCTGTTACATATATTAAATATATATATACACACAGAGACATATACACATATATACACATGTATATATAATTTCTTCCTTCTGTTCTCTAATTAGCACTCATTAAAAACTGTGAAATTCTGTCACTAAAGCACAAGGTAAGTGTTCTACTAAGATTCTCATCTATGCCTTGCTTCTCAGGATATTATCAAGTATGTCCATATTCTAGGGAAAGTACAAACCTTATCTCCACTTAGCTATCAGAGATGGAAGATTTTAAAAACTAAGCAAAAAGAATGAGTCTTAATATGCAATGCAAATGAGTGAATTTTATAAAAGGCAAAGAGAAAAAAATTATAATCCCTTTGGCATGCCATTAAGCAAATTCTTCCTGAGGATTATGAGTTTTAAAAATGCTCTGAACAATCCATTCATTCATTCATTCAACTAATGTATGTTGTGCATTCATTTATTCATTCATTCAATTCTACTAATTTACCAAGCACCCCTTATGGACAGCTACTGCTGGGTGTGGGAGGTTGGGGTCACTGGATTCAATGTGGAGCTGAGTAATGAGCGCCAGTAGAGACAGAGATGACGTCACTCTGCACTTTTTAGAGCACTTGTGTACCAGGAACCACACAGGTTCTCAACCTGGGCATTACCAGTCTGGAGCAGGCAAAGTACAAAAACTGAGAGTAAGCCTTTATAACCTTTCACATAGATCTGACAGTGTAATTTTACCTCTGGTAACTCTAATAGTTAACGGGGGCTTGTGTTTTTTTAATTGCCTTTGCTTTTAATTTTATCCTATTAAAGTTATCAATCTACTATAAACTGAAGGCAAAGAGAGATCGAGAAACCTGCCTGAGGAAAGGAAAACTGGCATAGAACCCAGGAGAAAGAGACAACAAGACAGAGAGTGAGCAAGAAAGGGAGCACGCATTTAGCTGGAACTAGGAAGCAATGACCATTGGAGAAGGAAATGGCAACCCTCTCCAGTGTTCTTGCCTGGAGATCCCAGGGACGGGGGAGCCTGGTGGGCTGCTGTCTATGGGGTTGCACAGAGTTGGACACGACTGAAGCTACCTAGCAGCAGCAGCAGGAAGCAATGAGCAGTCCTTAAAGGCTTTCTGGAGGTAGTGGCATTTGAGGAAAGTCTGACAGAACAGGGCCAAACCTGGGAGAAAAGACCTTTTGAGGCAAAGTGAAAGGCTGAGGTTCAGAAGTACAGGGTTTTTATAGGGTGCAACAAGTACTGAAGCCTCTGTAAAGCAGAGAGGAGAATAATAACTAAAATTGTGGCAAATATGTATAGAACATGTACTGTGACATGGGCTCTGTGTTGAGAATATGGTGGGAGTTATCCTCTTTGTTCCTTCCAATAACCCCCAGGGACACTGACTTGGGAAAATGGTTCCCAGATAGGTGGAGGAGGCAAGAGTGCACCCTGGGCAGGCAGGAGACAGACGCCACTCAGGGGACGGGTGGGCCCCAAGTCTGTGCCTCTCACTGGATGAGGGTGGGGCCTCACTGGGACTGAGTCGGGTTAGTCAATAATCTCTTCAGATGAAGGAAAGAAAGTTATCCTGGGGGTTCTTTTGAAAGGGTAAGGTGAGCCCAAGAATGAATGAACAGATGAACAAAAAACACCGGTTTCTCCAGGTCTAGGAAGGTTCCCAAGAGAAGGCAATGGCACCCCACTCCAGTACTCTTGCCTGGAAAATCCCATGGACGGAGGAACCTGGAAGGCTGCAGTCTATGGGGTCGCTAAGAATCGGACACGACTGAGCGACTTCACTTTCACTTTTCACTTTCTTGCACTGGAGATCCAACCAGTCCATTCTGAAGGAGATCAACCCTGGGATTTCTTTGGAAGGAATGATGCTAAAACTGAAGCTCCAGTACTTTGGGCACCTTATGCGAAGAGTTGACTCATTGGAAAAGACCCTGATGCTGGGAGGGATTGGGGGCAGGAGGAGAAGGGGACGACCGAGGATGGGATGGCTGGATGGCATCACAGACTCAATGGACGTGAGTCTGAGTGAACTCCGGGAGTTGGTGATGGACAGGGAGGCCTGGCGTGCTGCGATTCATGGGGTCGCAAAGAGTCGGACACGACTGCGCGACTGAACTGAACTGAACTGAATGGATTTCTTTGGAAGGAATGATGCTAAAACTGAAGCTCCAGTACTTTGGGCACCTTATGCGAAGAGTTGACTCATTGGAAAAGACCCTGATGCTGGGAGGGATTGGGGGCAGGAGGAGAAGGGGACGACCGAGGATGAGATGGCTGGATGGCATCACAGACTCAATGGACGTGAGTCTGAGTGAACTCCGGGAGTTGGTGATGGACAGGGAGGCCTGGAGTGCTGCGATTCATGGGGTCGCAAAGAGTCGGACACGACTGCGCGACTGAACTGAACTGAACTGAACTGCACTGGAGAAGGAAATGGCAACCTTCTCCAGTGTTCTTGTCTGGAGAATCCCAGGGACAGCGAGCCTGGTGGGCTACCGTCCATGGGGTCTCACAGAGTCAGACACGACTAAAGCGACTTAGCAGCAGCAGCAGCAGGAAGATTCCCACTGCAGTCTACCTCTTCTTAGCGACCTGCTGAAACTTCCAGTGAGCTGGCTGCATCTGGCTCCTGCTCGAGTAGCCACTTCGTGCTGGTGAGATGTTGTGCCAACAGCTATTTAAACATAGATATTCATCTAATCTGAAAATATACATACTCTGCTACCTACCAGTTGGGTTTCCCTTATGGTACAGTGGTAAAGAATCTGCCTGCCAATGCAGGAGACCTGGGTTCGAACCCTGGGTCAGAAGATCCCCTGGAGAAGGAAATGGCAACCCGCTCCAATATTCTTGCCTGGGAAATCCCATGGATAGAGGAGCCTGGAGGGCTACAGTCCATGGGGTCACAAAGAGTCGGACACAACTTAGCAACTGAACAAAAACAGCAACCTACCAGTTAGTACAGAAATGTTGCACTTGCTTTTATTTAAGTGTGATGTAATATGATGTGTATAGATGATTTGATCTTAAGCCCGATGGTGTCCTGAGAGCCAAGAAGAGATCCCAGCACAGCAGGTAGGGACCAGCAGATGGAGGGAGGCCCTGATTTCTGGATTCAGGATGTGACTTGGATCCTGAAGAGAGGAAGGAGTTAATGCAGAGTGTAAAAATCCTATGGGTAGCTCTTTGCCTCCACAACAGAACAAGGCTGTGAAAATGACCAAGCTACTCATGTGGCCCTAGGTCACGGTCCCCTGGGGGAAAAAAAGCTGGGCTGAAACGACACAGTCAGCTCTTCCTAAAGCAGGCTCCTGTGATGCCCAGACATTCCCAAGTCTGCACTTTGCAGACAGGGCCTTAAAATGTCTAGCTAGGGAATTCTTGAGTCTGCTTTAAATTTTTATATATATTAAAATACTAACATAATATTTAAAATTAAAATTTATAATATCAAAATATCCACACATATATATATTCATATATATATACACATATATACACCCCATCTTTTCTTGAGACCCTGTACGTAAGAAGGTCTCGTCCACTTACCATTTTGGGAGACACTTCAGCAACTTTTAAGATGTCAAGCACCATAAAATCAAAGTCCCTGTTATTGTGGTAAATTGGCCTTCATTGCCAAAGCAAAACTAGAGACAGAGTTAACCGTTGTAGCCACGAATAGCTGTTCCTGAACGGCCAAGAATCATGATTTTCAATGTTTTTCCATCCAAAAGAGGGGAACATTACTCACCAGGGCCTGAAACCGTTTCCTGCCCCATGAACCTAAATTCCTATGCCAGCAAGACGGTCTCCACAGAAGCCCTTAAAACAGAAATGTCACTCCACAGAGTTCTCGTTGCGGCCAACACAGCTCTAGGTTTAAACTTGACTGCAGAGACTGAAAATCTGTCTCACCGCAAAAGCAAGGAGAGACGTTTATTTTCTGAAACGCCTGGAGACTGATGTCATTGTTCTGCCTCTCCAATGTCACCACTTCCCAAAACCCAAGTGAACTCTGGAGAACATGACAAAGACCTGAGATTTCAGTTTTATCCCATGGCTGGCATGTATGTCTAAATTCATTTAGTGCTCAGGTAAATCTCAACTTTAAAAAACATGGTGAGGATAAAGACTAGATAGTTGACTCCACTGGCGTCTGTGTCATGGGCGGGGGGACAACACTATTAATATGATTTTCAGCAGAAAAATGCACTGCTGTTAGGCAGGGTTCTCCAATTTCTTTACTACAGCCATATTTACTATAATGGTTGTTGCCATGATTTAAAAAAAAAATGCCATTAACACATACCTCTAACACCTGAAAGAACTTACTGGTGATTCCTCCAGGAAAAATTCTATAGAATGCGATACCTAAAAAAGGGTTAAATAGGTGCTGGTCCATGACCCACCCCTCCTCTACTCCCCAGGAGGAAGTTGGTTATATAAATAAACGGATTTTCTATGAGGACAACTATCCCTACACCTTGCTCTAGTTACAGCAATTAGCCTAAGTAGGCTTTGTTGTCCTTATTCGCTAAGTCATGTCCAACCCTTTTGCGACCCCATGCACCATAAACTGCTAGAGTCCTCTGTCCATGGGCTTGTCCAGGCAAGAACACTGGAGTGGGCTGCCACTTCCTCCTCCAAGGAATCTTCCTGACCCAGGGACTGGACTCGGGTTTCCTGCATTGGCAGGCTGATTCTTTATCACTGAGCCCCTGGAGAAGTCCACTGAGCAGGTTCACCCTTTCTGATTTACAGTCCTGGCCAATGTATGGCCACCGGGACCTGGCCAGAGACAACCCCCCAGGGTCTCTGGACATTGGCTTTTTTCCCAAAGGGTGTGAGGACTCCTTCATGACATCAAAATATGATGTTAACTTCCAAATCATTAAAGTTATTATTTTAGCTCATTAATTGAGAATGCTCATACATTATTTAGCCATGCTTCAAATATTTATAAATTGCAAGGCCGTCTACATTTATTTCCCAAAGAAGACTATAGAAGATGTGTGTGCAGTGAGTGGGGAGGTGCTGTTTGGTGGTGGGAAGCATCCAGATTCCCACATCCCCAGTGAAGACTCTGAGGTCCATGGGAATCCAGCACCCACAGGTTTGGCATCTCGGGTTTGGCTGCATGAAGACACTGCTCCCTTTCATATCTCCAGAGTGCAGGAAGGAGCTGGCTTTGAAGTCTTTTAATTTTGCCCCTTTAACTGGGATGTGCTCCACTATGAAGGCTTTGTAACGGATATTCCAACGAAATGCAAATATGAGCCACATTCAAGGGCGCCATTTAAAATGAAAACCCACACAAGATCTCTCGGCAAACCACTGGCTTTAAAGGGAGCCTGGCTGACTTGAAAGACAGGACACTTGATCCTGGACGCACTGCACCGCCCGGCTTCCTGCCATGGCTCTGCTGGTTCTGACCATGGAATTTCCAAAACAGACACCCTCCAACAAAGCCAAGAGCACATTTTTGTGGCTACGGAGTGAAGTGAGGTTTCTCTTTATTAGAGAGAGATGGCATTGCTACATGCATGACTAATTTTCCCTCAGAGGGTACCAGTCTCAGCAAGCCAGCCTCCCAAGAGAAGTGCAACAGGAAGAGAAATACCACATGATTCAGGCGCCACATGGTTTGGGAGGCAAGCGGGCTCCCAAGAACCCTGGGAAGGAAGAAGCAATTTCAGCACCACAACTTTTCTGAAGCCAAAGGAACATGGACTCCAGAACTGAATGATGCCGTGATTATTCCACAAGGACCACCCACAAACCAAAAAGACATGAAGTTATCACTGAGGGGGCTTCCTTGATGGGGGAATCATGAGCGCACTTCTGTGATGGCAGAAAAGAAAGCTACTGGGGGAGGGTGAAGAAGAGTGAGCCATGTGTAGGTAAACTGGTTCAGTGGCTCAGTGTAAAATACAGACCAACCCCTAATGAAATGCCTCTGTAGGCAACCCGCTGCTGGTCCTGCAACACTTTCTCAAAAACACTGTCTTGATGGAGAATGAACCATTTTAGCAGTAATGGGCCAGATAAATTGGAAAGACAAGATGACTAGGGATAAGTCTGTAGTCATCACTCAAGTGTGATATAAGATGGCTTTGGAATGAAGATGGTGGATATAGAAATGTGAATTAATATGGAACCCCAGAGAGATGCCTTCCCTCTCCAAGTAAGACATCAGACTTACTGCCCAACTGTGGATCTGAGCGTAGCATTTTAGGTGTAGACACTACAGGATAGGGGTTGGCCATATGCACCACTGGCCTAAAGAAAAGAAAATTCTAGGATAACCACAGAATAAAAGGATCCCCATTTTGTCTCTTCTCTTGAAACCCTCCCAGCACCAGAACTATCCCTGAACACCCCATTCTTAGATACTCCACGCCAAGTGAAGGTAAGTCACCCAGTTGATGACAAGCATCACTGCCGTGCAGCCTTTCCAGCTGCAGGGAAGTGAAGCTCAAACAGAGCACTCAGTCTATGAAGGAGGCCATGAAGGCCCGTGGGGATACAGTTTCCCTGGGGAGCTGAGAACTGGGCTCTGTGGCGCTGGTGAGCCCCGTTTTGGCCTCTGCCACTGTCACCCCAGATAAAGCTGAAAGAATGATTTTTCTGAGCCTCGAGATTCTGTATTTGTAAACAGAAGAGATGTAACTAAATGGCTCCTAGGTCCCCGTGAGCACTAAATTCTCGTGTGATCAGTGCTTCTGAAATTGGGCTGTGTCCAGGTGGGGAAGTTCATTTACCCCCTATCTGGCTTACGCTCACAAAAGGGAGTGATTTCTTCCCTCTGAGGCTCTCATCTTGCCCATTATTCAGAGTGAGCTGCCTCCTGGAGTGCTGTCAAAATACATCAGCTTCAAAGACAAACACACACCTTCCAATCCAAGGCCAAGATAGTTTACTGTATAATTTATGATAATGTTAAGTCTGCTTCTCATAAATGTTAATGGTTCCACTTTTTCCCTTCATAGATGGGTAATTCTTAGAAAAGCAGCTGGATGCTAAAAGTTACTTTTTTTTTTTTTAAACAACATTACTGCCTCCTCAGCCAACAAATCGGATTAAAACAAAGTCAAACCCCACTAGGTTGCAGGCACAAAGACTGTTAATGGCAGCAAGTAAATTCAAAATAAAACCATTCAAAGTTCTGTTCTCCTGCGCACCTGCCATGATTTTGTTAAGTTCATAGTCACACACCTTTGTCCATGTTAGTGTGTAAATACTAACATAGAAAGAGTTCATTATCCTACTCCACGTTCTTTCTGTTCCTATCAGTTGCTGAATTTGTTGTAGTCTAACATGTCTAATACGTCTGAGTGCTACCAGAGTAAATTCTTTCCTGCTAAAAATATTTTGCCATCCAGTCTTCAACCTTTTCTCATTTATAGAATTAGCAAACTTTAATTTGAAGTAGAAATGCCATCCCTTCATCGTTTATACCCTATAGAATTGCTTTGACTGTTGAGTGTGTGTGAGGAAGGTTCTCTCAGACATTAGGAAGATGGATTTTGAAATCACTTGAATCTTTCAAACTCATTTTCTGAAAAAAGAGACAATTTCAGTTTAGCTACTAAGGTGAGGCTTTTGAAATTCCAAATTTTGAACCATCAAAATAAGACAGTAGGTCTTCCAAATTACTGATTCTACAAAATACACCAATAAACAAATTATAACCAAAAAAAAGTTTTCAAAATTCCACACTAAAACACCCACAAAATCATATGAAAGAAATGTTAAATATCTTCAAATTGCTTGGTCTCAGGATACCAAGGTTCTAGTTTCTCTTCCACTTGATAACTCTGTAACATTATTCATTCTTCTTTCTTCCATTATTTCATTCAACTAAGACATACTAAATTTGACAGCAAGACCCTGCTCTGGACATTGGTTATAAAGAGATGACAGAAGATAGTTTCTACTTTCAAAGAGCCCACAGTCTGGGGGAGAGAGAGACATACACACAGATAATGCTACAGTGTGGGTATGTTGATCAAGACCTGCAGGGAGTATAAGGAAGACACGTGGGTGGTGATGAGGGCAGAATGGCAGGGTTACAGGGTGGTTTAAAGAAGGCAATGCCTCCATGGAGCCTTGAGATCTCCCCTGTCTTGGCTCCCCAGGCCAGTTGTGAGGCTCCTGTAAGATAAAGCCTGGGAAAGGGCCTTGTGAACTAAAGCACAAAAGAGCGGGACTGGGATTATTTTCCATGGTGAGAAATAGCGAGCAGCAGCACAATGAATGAGTTCTTTGGCATCTCTGGCTGTTAAGGAAAACATCCAAACATGATTTGCAGGAGGGTTTTTAAAAATCCAGTTTCAGCCGATTTTCTCAATTTTACCTGTATTTAGAGAGGACTTAAAATGAAAGGACTATACATCTCCATTTCACAGATGAAGAAATTTCGGCAAAGAGCCCCAAGAACTGGGGAAGAATACAAAGGAAAAAAGGTCCAAGAGCCACTCAGGCCCAGGGGGTGGTGATGGTGGGAGATGCTGTTTTCCTTAAATCATCATTTTTTTAGAAGATTTTCTTTTTAATGTAGACCAGACCATTTTTAAAGTCTTAATTAAATTTGATACAATATCGTCTCTGTTTATGTTTCTGTTTTTTGGCCCTGACACATGTGGAATCTTAGCTCCCCAACCTTGGTTCAAACCAACACTCCCTGCATTAGAAGGCAAAGCCTTAACCACTGGACCATCAGGGAAGTCCCTTAAATAACATAGTCTTCTCAAGGATGACACTCCTGCCAAAAATGGAAAGAGTGATTTTTTTTTTTTTGGTTCATAAAAACATGTCAGAAAGTAAACAAAATCCACATTATAATCATCCCAAATACCTGTGAAACACTTTTCTCCACCTCTTTCCGAGGCAGACAGAACACAGCAGGTATTAAGACTCAGTTCATCCTCCACTTGAGATGAAGGTGGCTCTGACAAGCTTGTCATAAGCATCCCTGATATAGATTTGAAATACAAGAGGAAATAAAATGAAAAGAAAGAAGGAATCTGGGAGGGCTGGGATTCTTGGAAGACACTGTAAAGACAAGATATCCACATGAACTGGGGAGATTCAGTGAACACAAAAGGAAGGGCAGCCACTGGGCAGAATGAACCAAAGCACAGGGACCAGCAATGGCCTTGTCCAGAGACACGACAGCTCCCAGAGATGTCATCAGCAGTCGCCCGTGACCAGGGCTTGCCCCATTGCTGCTTCCACAAAGAATTAGACTTAACTGCCCCTGTTCCCTGGAGAAGGCAATGGCACCCCACTCCAGTACTCTTGCCTGGAAAATCCCATGGGCGAACGAGCCTGCTAGGCTGCAGTCCATGGGGTCGCTAAGAGTCGGACACGACTGAGCGACTTCACTTTTACTTCTCACTTTCATGCATTGGAGAAGGAAATGGCAACCCACTCCAGTGTTCTTGCCTGGAGAATCCCAGGGACGGGGGAGCCTGATGGGCTACCGTCTATGGGGTCGCACAGAGTCGGACACGACTGAAGCGACTTAGCAGCAGCAGCAGCCCCTGTTCCCTGAACCCCCTCCATCACGGCTAATTCTCGTATTGGCCAGGAGGATAAGAGAGTACCAGAGTTGGCACATGCATTCCACGCAGCTCCGTTGTGCTTGCGCTGGGGTGATGAAGAGCCAAAGCAATCCAGTCTTTGTGCTAAAGAAGCTCCTAGCTCCCAGTGCCACCCACACGCTCTGTAGCACATAGTGCTGGGGGCAACAGAGGAGGAGGGTGTGGTTGTTGGGGGCACCCAGACAGGGAAGAATAAGAGCTTTGTGAAACAGATGATGAGAGGAAAGAGCCTGGGCCCAGGGGTGTGAAAACACACAGGGCATTTTAAGGAGGGAGGAAAAGCTGGTGTCAGATCCAGTGTGGGTGGCCATTTGCTTGGGCTGTGGTTCTCAGCCCTGACTGCCCATTAGACTTAACAGGAGAAAAATACAGATGTCAAATGTCCAATGTGGTGTTATGGGTGGTAGCACATGGCTGTGTTCCTTTGTAAAAATTCAAACCATACCCTAAAGATTTGTATACTATACTGTCTTAAATCACACCTCCCTAAACAATTAAAATCCCCAGGTCCCATTTCAGACCAATGAAGTCACAATGGAATATGCAAAAGTGGGACTGAAGATCCTTGTCCTGGGGGAGAATTTTTTTTTAAGTTCCCTCATTTTAAGGTCACAAATCTTTTTTTAACAGGAATTAAAAAGTTATATTTCACTATCTGCTAGGGTGAAATTAACAAAAATAAAATGTATTGAGGGTCATTTCAGTGATCTTTTTTAAACAAGCAGTAGCTTCAATCCTTTCACACCATCTTGTAAAATAAATAGGTTGAGTGCCCTTTTACAGATGAAGAAACTGAGGCTCAGAGAAGTTACTCTCTTGTCAAAGGGCACACAGCCATTAAGAAGCCGAACCGGGGGCTCTGTGTGGTGCAGGGATGAGTAATTTTTCTGAAGGATCCATGCATCTTTTCTGAAGGGAATTTAGTAAATACCATCGAATGACATACACATCAAATGACAGGGAGCCTACCACCCTCTCTGACTCAAGCTATAAAAACTTCTTAAAACAGGAGCTTTTTGCTGCTTATAGGAATTATTTCTGCAAACCAGTAATCTGAAGTCAGCAATGCTTAAATTGCTCCTTGAAGCCCGTAGCCACTTGCACGCCTCTTTGTCTTTGGTCAGGGGGTGGAGGGTGGTCTCATCTCTGCAATTCATTTCAGCTTCAGTCTATACCAGAATCTCCAATCTGTCATGCCAAGAGCAAGAAGAAACACCCTCCTAACAAGACTCTGGGCAACACTAGGGCTGTCTGCAATCTAAACTTTCAGAGTCATATTCTGCAAGAGCAGCTAACGAAGCTCACAGGAACAGGAAAAACTGCACAAAAGCAGAAAATGACAATTTAGAACGTACACCCATGGAGTGATGGCATTAAGGAAATCCTCAAAGCCCCTAGCAATGTAGCTGCCAAAAGAAAAAAAAAAAAAAAAAGACTTCTTATACACACACACACACAAAGGCCCAAGTTATAATAAGAATCCATATACATACCACAGGTTATGAACATTACTGCAGCATTTAAAGTGATAACAGTGTAATATTAAATCCTGGACAATATAAGACATGTTGCTTAAGCATAAAGGCTAACAGAGTCTGGAAACACCAGGGAAATAAGAAGCACATCCAAGAGAAAAAATATTCACTTGTTATTTCTGGATCACTTTTCCTGGTGCTTGTAGGAGAGTAAACAGTGTTTCCAGATGACATCTCAGTAGTTCCCTGCATTCACACAACTTCCTTCTTTCCCAAGCCCAGCTCTGCTGTTTGAGCTGAAATGTTCTGGCTGCCTTCATTCCATCTTATTCCTTCACTTCCCATTCTATTTCTACAGTTTCACAATGGATAACAGAAACAGGGAGGAGGGGCATCAAGAACTAAGATGCACTTGAAAAAGGACACGTGTGGAAACCTACACACCCACCATCTCCCTAGAACCCACACATAAGGACTATATAGGGAAAGTTAGAACACACTGAAAAGCGTCCATTCCAAACTCCTGACTTTAAAACTGAGGAAACCAGGCTCAGGGCAGTGGGATGAGTTGCCTGAGATTACAAAACTGGCTTCCCAGCAGAACTGGATCTAATAAAGTCATAATTTACACTTTCCACGTGGTTCTATCCTTCCCAGCTATCTTACAAATAACGTACTGAAGGTATCCCTCACACAGACAGTGTGACTTTTTTTCCTAAGCTAGTCAGGGGTGGATCTTAAAGCCAGGTGTCTAGAATCCCCCTCTGGTATTCAGAAAAGGACTTATGTTAGGTGTGTGGCTGGTAGGCAGATGTCCCTACCTGCACCAGGCTTCATTAGTCTGATTCATCCCAGTGGAACTAAGGCATCCCTCTCTGTCCACATCTCAACTAAGGGAGACCACATTACTGTGTAAAATATATTCGGGTTGCTTAAGGCACATGCTGTACTGAGAAAACTGAGACAAAAGGCTAAGGGTGTTTGGGCAGAGGCAAGAAGCTGTATTACAAAGGTACATCACTTTCATATTCATTTGCACATTTTTCCTCATAAGAAAATTAGGCTTTAATGTAACCTCAATTTCAACCTTGTTGCTTTATTGCCTAAAGCCCATTAGAGAGCTATTTCCCAGGGCCAGGAACTTAGATTGAAGGTCAGGAGGCTGGAGTTTTAATCGACTCATGATGAAACTTCTTTCCTGGGGCTCCACTCCACTGTCTGGCTCTGCTTTACTATGGGGGAAGGCAGGGTGCATCCTATATAGGTGTGAGAATTTTTCTTAATACACCAAAGGCTCAGTTAACTGCCTGTGTGGGTGTGCGCGTGCATGCATTGGGCAGTGGGGACAGAGCTTCTACTGACTCACTGACAAGTATACCTCAAAACAGAACAGCTAAAGCACCACCCTAAAAGTGGAGGTAGGTGCCACCTTCTGTCTTCTTCCTCCTCTCCCTTCCCCTGAGGTAGACCAGTGTGTCTAATCCACTTTAGGATGCAGGTGAAGAGCCTCTGAAGAGTTTCCTATGGCTCAAAACAGTGGATTCTCACTCTGCCCCCAAATTCCTCAAATAAAACTATCTATACATTAGGAATGTTCTTGTCCCCTGGCTCTTAAAAACTAGATCAGTATGGAAAAGACCTAGGTGGTCTTTAAAAATTGCTGATCCTTCAGCTCCCCTAGTCCCTCCTGATTGGTCAGGGGTGCAGCATAAAGCAATAGGATTTTTTAACCACCCTTCCCCTCTTCCCAGGGTAACTGTAATAAGCAGGCAAGTTTGAGGAGCACTACTCTGGCCTAGGGGATGCCCAGGTGGCGCAGTGGTAAAGAACACACCTGCCAATGCAGGAGACCTAAGAGATGCTGGTTCGATCCCTGGGTCGGGAAGATCCTCTGGAGAAGAGAAGGGCAACCCACTCCAGTATTCTTGCCTAGAGAATTCCACGGACAGAGGAGCCTGGCGGGCTGCAGTCCATGGGGTTGCACAGAGTCGGAAATGACTGAAGCGACTTACATGCACCCACGCTCTGGCCTAGGTGAGACTTCGAAGCATGCCTCTGACATCAAATGTTCCCTACCCCCTGCCCACCTCTACCCAGAGAGAGGGAAAGCTGTCTACACCCTCCATGCCCAGGCCATCCTTTCCAGCCACTTGCCATCTCCAGGTAGGATGCTGGGGAGAAGACAGGGACAATTCACTGACTGCTTCTGAGTCCTTTAAGTTTCCTTTTCTACTAAATAAAATGCTTATCAGGGCTCAGACTTCCTTAAGTACACGTGAACAGCCCTTGGCAGCCCAGGCAAGGTTTCTTACCCCTCAGCAGCCAGGACCACGTGGGCTCTGCTGATTCCCTTCAAAGCACATTTCCCTCCCTGCTCCCCAAGGCCAGGCTCCCACCTCTTGGCCAATTATGCAGCCTGGCAACCCCCACCATTAAGGTATCAGCTCCTTTTCCTTAAAGCCATTCCCTTATCAGGGCTCAGAGATAATGCCAACACTAGGAAAATACTATTTTTATATTCCAGTGGGTACAGCTTATAATAATTCATGCTGGTAGGTTTTGTTTCCCATATATGCGGATCCTGACTGCAGTCTACCTCCAGGCAGGAACAAAATGCATGCACGTTGGAGGCAGTGGAGGAGCTCTTGCCTGCCTCAAATGCCGATTCAGCACACTCTCTGCCCCCTGAAGAGTAAAGGGTGGAGGGGCTGCACACGTCCAGCTTTTCATAAAGCAACTCAGCAAGACTAACAGCAGAAGGCTTTCTAGCCAGAGAATCACAAAAGGAAAAAGTCCTGGAGTTCCCGACACAGGTCACTACAAGTGACCTATTCTATGTATTTATTCAACCAGTTTTTAACTTTCTTTAAAAAAAAAAATCAGCATCACTCTTCCCTAATTATTTTTCAAATCTGGCCTAGAAGTAATAAAAAAACTCAATCATAACCCAGGTGCTGCAGTCAATGAGCCTCAGAACTCTGAAGAACAAGGTATGCCTCCCTAGGCCTCAGTTTCCCCATCTGATAAGGAGATCACACTTCACTAGGTGACTGCTAATCTTCCACCCTGACCTCACAGGACTCTGAGACTGTAATCCCTTTCTACTTCATTATCATCTTTAGGTCTTCTTTCCAGCATCTAATCTACAGCAGGAGCTGACACTGTTATCTTTCCTTGTACAGTCCACCCCAGTCCACCTCTAAAAGGGTATGTTTGGGTTGGCAGAGGAGTTGTGTGCGTGCTCAGTCGCTCAATGGTGTCCGACTCTGCAACTCCGAGGACTACAGCTCACCAGGCTCCTCCGTCTATGGGATTTCCCAGGCAAGAATACTGGAGTGAGTTGCCATTTCCTCCTCCAGAGGGGGAGGAGAATCGAAATGACTTAAAATTTTTAAAAGTCTTTATCAACTCTTCTTATTGTTATAGAACGGTGGTATGAAAATTAATTGGCTATAAAATATAAAACTTCTTTTTCTCCACTAATGTCATATTTTACATTTATTAACATTAGTATTCTTATCAAAAGCCAATTATTACACAGTTGCAAAAAGCACATCTTTTGAGAGCAAAAAGGATGAGGAAATGCCAGAAATTATTAAATACTCTATATGTATATGTAAAGTAATGGAGTTTTGTAATATTCTTGGTATTACAGGTAGATAGAAGGTATTATCAAATTACAAAATTCAAGACTGCTGATATTGTTTTTCTGCAGAGCACTTTAGATTACAAGATATGTACATTCCACTATTCTGAATGGTGTTCAAACAAGTGGGCATAGTCTATTCATGCTTATTTCAATATCAAACAATTCCATTTATTAGATTACAATGGTTATTATTTGATCCCAAGTATTCCCTTTCATAAAAATTAGATTAGAATAACATAGTTTTATTATACTAGTTCAAATTATTCTATGAGCAGTTTTTTTAATTGACAATGCTTCTGACTCCTTTAGCAAATACTGCTAAATTTTTGCTTCTTTTTCTGTCCTTCCCTATTTCTCCTCCTAGCTGAATCACAACTACCAACAAGGATGAACCTAAAATTTCTGTTTTCCATCAAGCTCTGCTATCAAATGCTTTTGATTTGAATAAAATCAGTGCCATTAGCACATTTAAAAAATTCAATTAGCTAAAAGGTAGTGAAAAATTGTCACATTTACTGTGAGCAATATTGTAATAGCCACAAAACTGTAGCACAGAAATCAAAAAAGCAAAATGTTTTGGTTGAGAAGCCATACTGTAATACTAGTTGACACCAGTATTAATGTCATTTTTTGAGGTCTCATATTACATTAAATTATAGCTCTGCAGCTGTGAAATGAGCGCTGGGAAGATTTCTGGTCACTTTTCTCTAGAAACTCCCTCTTTAGAAGCTGTGAGGAATTAATCTTCATTGTCATTAACCACACCTCCAGTCAACAGTCAGACCTTGATTTTCCCTATCTTTAAATCAACAAAGGCCCTCTTTCTTTCTTTTTTTTAAAGTAATTACAATATGGGGACAGTGAAGAATGCTTAAATGGGAAAATTACCATTTTCCAGAGAGTTGTAATTAATAAGTTACTTATTAATAGAAATCACTTTCTATTCCAGATTCCAAGTACATATGCTTCATGACTTACTTCATTTAATAATCATACCTGCCCCTCCCACACACAGACATGTATACACACCTAATAAAAACTACTTATCTTCATTTTACAGGTTTAAAAAAAAAAGAAAACTGGAATTTTAAGAAGCTAAGTATTGAGTCCAGGGACTCAAGACTGGGAAGAAGCAGAATCACTATTGGAACAGGACAGACCACGATGGAGCCCATGCTCTCTTCACCAGGCTGTAGGGCTGGACAGTGAATGTGTTCATCACTCAGTCATATCCGATTCTTCACAAACCCCACGGACTATAGCCCACCAGGCTCCTGTGTCCCTGGAATTCTCCAGGCAAGAATATGAAGCAAGTTGCCATTCCCTTCTCCAGGGGATCTTCCTGACCCAGGGATCAAACCCAGGTCTCCTGCACTGGAGGCAGATTCTTTACTGTCTGAACCACCAGGGAAGCCCTACACGGCTGGGGTGAACCACAAAACAAGATAAAACACCCAACAATAAAGTGACTTAGGTTGTTGAGTCAATAAACTAAGGCAACAACACAGCATGCATTTTATTCTCCCAGTATATGTTTGGTGGAGAACAAATTGCCCTAGGAGAGGTATTGCATAATTTCATTTGGAGGATCATCCTTCTGCAGCAGCAAACAGAAACACACACACTAAAATCAGATTGCAATTAAAATCCAATTATATTATAATATTAGACACCTACCCAGGAAAGATTCAGCAGGGACCTTCTCTGGAAGGCAGTGTGTCACAGTCTTCAAACTGCTTCCAAGTGTGCTTCTGATTCTGCCCTCTGACCCTGAGCATGTGGTAAACAATGCCTGGCAGCCTTTCTCCAACAGCAAAAGGACTTGGTTTATTTCTCATGACAGAGCAACTTTAATAACACCATTACTAATTTACTTCAGAGGATGACATAGGAGGAATATTAAGTATTCCTCATGTATATTATTAAACAAATTAAACACAGCATTTCAACTGGTGGGAATCAAGAGATGGAGTTTGTGTGCAGTCAGGAAAATCAGGGTCACAAGAAAATGTCCCCTGGGTAACTTCACATCCTCTATGCCCTTTGTTTCAACAACTTGCATTTCACTAAGTTAAAACGTTCAGCAAATACTTATCCCAAGAAATAGTCATTTCTCTACCACCCAGGATTTTCTCTCATCACATGATTTACAAACCCAATTAATGGCAGTAACAAACATGCAGTCTATCTGAATATGTAAGAATTTCCTTCCGGTGGCCTTCTAGATTTGCACTGCTGGCATTTAGGCTGGTTTTCTTTGACAGAACATTACAGCTACACAACTCAGGCTTTCAGTATTTTTCAATAGTTGTCTTCAAGTTCATTTGTCATTGTTAACATGGGCCATCCAGAAAATCACCCAGCAAAGCTCCATTCAGCCGTCCGGCTCTCTGGTGAGGACAGAACACTAGGGCTGGCTCTCAATATTTTTAATTTATGAAAATGTCTAAAGGCCAGAAGTTGAAGCCCCACAGCTCCTTTTTAAGTGGTCTGGCATAGACTCTAGGTCTACACTATATGCACCTTCTTACAGCTACAGGACAGGTGCTAATTGATCTACCTCATTATGTAGTCAGTGGAAGAGGCTTACCCATAGGATTCTAAATCAGATGAAAAAAAAGGGAAGGGGAAAGGGAGGGAAAATGCTTTTGGTTTCACACTGAAACAATTTCAGGAGTCAGCTTCCTTGTCATTTCTACTTTAGTTGGATTGATTCTTTATTTCTCCTATATTGTGATTGATGTGTGGCTTTTTTTCTCTTCCAGGTGTACACCTAAAAAGCACTAAGGAAAAAAAATGGTAAACTGACCTGAGGATGACTGGTTAGTGTTTATTTTTTTTCAAATAAAGAAAAAAATCCAAACAGCACAGAAACTCCAGATCAATTCAATGAAACATGCAAGACCCCAAATGGTGCTGTTATTCCAACAGGCTTCTGTTTGTAGTTAACCACTCACAGGGCTCATCACTAGAATTCCCCAGGTACCCATACAAATGAATTTAATTACAGATATCACGAGCATGGGCCTCTGAGGCTGTGGATTATGTTAGGTAACTCAGAGATGCTGGGAGAGAAAAAACTGGGATGTGCAATGAATTTTGTCGCAAATACTCCCTTGGTCTTTCCAGCTTTACGGAAGGGCTGAGGTGTTCTTTCTGTGGTTCTCAACTGCCAGGAACACATATGAATGCTATGGTAACTGTCTGAAAAGGGGAGAGGAGAATGCTTTCTGAATTTCCTCCAGGGGAATAAAAGCAGATCACAGGGGATATATTCTCTCAGGGCACAAGCTAACATTGGCAAAGCATCCCGAGAGAAAGAACATCAAATGATAAGTGAAGTCCAAGGGCATGAACAGACTGTGGCCAGGAAAAGAGACTCACCCATTCAGTCCTACACACTAACTTTCATGTCACCCACAAAGAAACACAGGCCATCAGAGCCATGTGTCAATGTCCCATTCCCTTCTTCGAATGCCCCCCAATCCTTTGGACAATAACAATTTAGTGTGCTGAATTAAAATAGCTGAAAATATTTTATTTAAAATAATTTAAGAATTCACATGTCTCGTTAACACTAAATGACTTTCCAGCTGGGCAGAAAATCAAAATCTGCATTTGGCAGTTTTACAAGTCATTATGGAAATATGTCTACTCTTTATTTGATCTCCTATTTCTAGATATGGTCTAGATATGGTCTCCCAGATATTTTTCTCTTCTGTGGATTACTGCAAGTATCTGAAGAGGCTTAAAAAAATTAAGCACCATGTGTGATCTGAGGGCAAATTAAGAAAAAAGTAAACTACCTGGCAATTTAAGATAACGTGTTTTTAAGAAAATAATGACAAGTGAAAGAAGCCAGACACAAAAGGCCACTTATTATATAATTCCATTTATATGAAATGTTCAGAATAAGCAAACACACAGAGAAAGATTAGTGGTTGCCAGGGGCTCGAGGGAGGGAATTCTGGGAGTGTTGGGAGTGACTGCTAAGGGCTCAGGGTTTCCATTTGGGTGTGTGCAAAGGTTCTGGAACTCGACTGGTGATGTTTGCACAACACTGTGAATGTACTTAATGCCACTGAACTGCAAATTTTTTAGCACTAAAATGGTTAGTTTTACGTGTATCTATTTTATCACAACTAAAATGTGACAAGGTTTTTTTTTCTTTTCTAATTGGAGCATAATTGTTTTACAGTGTTGTGTCAGTTTCTGCTGTACACCGATATGAATCAGCTATGCAAGCGTGCGAGGTCACTTCAGTCGTATCCGACTCTTTGTGACCCCATGGACTGTAATCTGTCGGGCTCCTTGGTCCATGGAATTCTCCAGGCAAGAATACTGGAGTGGGTGGCCATTTCCTTCTCTAGGGGATCTTCCTGACCCAGGAACTGAAGCTGGGTCTCCTGAATTGGAGAGAGATTCTTTACCAACTGAGCTACAGGAAGTCCCTTTACACATGGTAGAGTATATAGTTGGGGGCTCCCTGGTGTATACATAGTTAATAGTGTGCATAACGTATATAGTCAATGCTGCTCTCTCAATAGTGTTTATAGGGTATATAGTCAATGCTACCATCTCAATTCTCTCTTCCCACTACTTCCCTCCATGTAGGGAAAAAAAACCATGACAGTTTTAAATGGTAAAGCGCAAAGTTGGGGTTAAAATGAATGGCAGATGAATCAAAGGATCAAAAACTCTGGGTACTTGATTACCTCACCAGGGCTTCCTGAAGGATTAGAGAAAGAAATGCCTCCATCTACCTTCTTTCCTAATTCAACCTTCTTATCCTATCTGTCTGAAACTCAGAAATTCAAGACAAGAAGACAGTAAGGAAAAAAGACCACCATCTCTCCCTCCCTTCTTCGCTGAAAAGTTCTCAGAGTCCAGCTAAGCAGGTAACCAAACCATAACCAGCTAACAAAGTTTCAGATGTTTTCAATTTCAGATTGTTCGCAAACAATAGGAAGTTGAAGAGGACTGCTCATCAATTCCAAAATGCTCTGACAGTTACGACCTGATCATGTCTCCCTTATCAAGAAGGAAGGAGAAAACCAGGAAGGAAGGAAAGGAAGCCTAAAGAAGATGAAGAGTAGGAGAGATGACAGTATCTATGGAAAAGTTCCTTGAACCCTGAGTGCCTAATTACTATCTTTCCATTGGTCTGAAGAGGCATAATAATCTTAGTTACAATAATGCTGGCATGATATTTTACAGTTTCTTCATCCATACGATAGCAGCAAGTCAGACATGTCTGGGAAGTGATGATATACACATAAATATCTGATGATTGGGAATGGTAATTTTCTCTACACGATCTCCGAAGAGGCTTCAAAATCCTCTACAATCCCCTCATCTTACAGATGGGAAAAGAGGTCCAAGGAGATGAAAGAAGGTACATGAAGACCTACCAGGTCAATGTTTTATGATGGCCTTTGAAGATCGAGACCATGAAAATCAAAGAATAAAGTGAAAGCTTTGTCATTAGCAGTGTGAGATGTTTTGGCAGTAGGGTGGTGGTTAAATGCAGAATTTAGAATTAACAGACAGGTTCAAACTGTATATTTTGCCACTTAATAGCTAAAAGTACTCTGAGTAAATAATTTTATCTCTTTCAGTCTGATTTCCTCATCTATAAAATGGATTTTATTTTTAATGTTACCAATAGGATTAAGTGAGGAAAATGCAGATCAAAGGTTAACACAGGACTTGGAACATACGTCTTCAATACATTAGTTGTTGGTGACGTGGCAACTGTTGAAATACACTGTGCAATGGCTTTTCCCTATATATTTCTTTCAACTTTACGTATAGTTCAACATATTCATGATAAAGTATTAGGAAATGAATTGAAAAAAACAAACAAACAAAAAAAAAAGTGAGGGCTTCAAGAAGCAACAAAGAACAGGCTGACGTCTGTAGTTCTGGTATTAATAAGACCCAGCTCATCAATAGTGGATGAAACTCTTCTCTCCAGTATAAAAGATTTCCCAATACTCCACGCATATAAATAATTTTAGCTCATATATGTATTTCCCAGGATGCACCCACTACCTAAACCCTCTACAGTATTCAGTGACACACAACAGAAATCATCTCAGAGCTACCTCACCAGTGTGTTTTAGGGGAAGAATAAACATGTTCTGCTGAATGGCAAGGTCAGTCCACTTTTAATATTAGGTGTGAACATGACTGTCTCAAACATTCCCACTTTGCTTTTACTTGGGCCTATTTAATAACTTTCCAGTGGACCACATCCTGTTCATGTCTCAGCAAAATGTTTCCGCTATTTGTGTATTTATCTGTTAATGCAGTTGTCTTTGAAGTTTTTGATCCACATGTGGGAGAAGTCAATCTAGATTCCTTGTCAAGGAAACTTCTAGCAGACTGAAGCAGCACTAGCAGGAACAGTGACTCCAGCTTCTCCGGAGGGAATACAGCTGCAATCTCTTCAGAAGCCAGTTTAGTGTTGGGTGCCATGGGGGCGGCTTTGATCATTCATTGGAAAATCCAGAAACCACGGTCAAATTACTAATGCTACAAAAATAATAGCATTAATAGCCAATGTTGCTATACTGTTTATTATCTGTTAGATGGTGTCCAAAGACTTTTGATATATTAATACATTCAATACACAATGAAAGTCAACATTTGAAAATCCAAGTCATGCTTTTGTACAGTGTACAAACCAACAGCCTGAGCAGAAGTTCCAGTGCTCACAGCAGAGTCAGAGGGAAGGAACCTGGGATTATTGAGGGAAAGCAGACCTGACTCCTGATTCCTGCCACTGAATGGTTCTAAGTGTCATTCCTGTCCAGTAAAATGTCATCATTGGCACAGGGAGAAGTTTTCATTTGGAAAAACAGCACTGAACTGGAACTGGGGGGTAGGTGCTGAGATCCTGATTACTAGAGGATCTCAAACACATGGGCAGACTTCATGTCCCTCTGGGCATTCCCCATTGCCTCTCTCTCTCCCCTTCCTGCCCTCCCTCTTTTTACAAAAGAGAAATCAGATTTGCATTCAAGCCTTTAAAAAAGTACTTTGCTCACTAATCTGTCTATTCTCTGTATAATATGGAAGTAGAAATTCAGTGAAATACATAATTCAGAGTGGTTTACAGAAACCATGCCATTCCAGAAAAATAAATTCAATTCATCTTAATTTCCCAAAGTATAACCACATTAAATGCTAGCATACATACATGTCAACAAGAAAACTATTAATTTTTTTATATCTTAACGGATGTTTGAATGATCAATAAACCATGACCTCCATCATGGCCAAACAAAAATGATTCAGCAAAGCGTCTCCTATGTTAGACTGTTACTGCTGTTTAAAAAATATTGTCTCCCATAGTAAAGTATAATCATCTTTGTTCCTGTTTCATAGGCATCAAACATTCCAGTTCAGACTTTTCCTTCTTCTCAATATTATCTTTAATAGCCTCATGGTACTGCAATAAATAATGTTGAAAGATGAATGATAAAAAGTAAATTTCAATGTGCTATAATTACAATTCTTTGAAAATGAAGTGTAATACTTAAGGACTTGTTCTTTAGTGATTATAAACATAAATAGAATTTCCCCTGGCTTTTGGATACATTCGCCTGTAACAGTACTGCTGTCAGAAATGCAAACAACTGAAAGAACAAGCATCGACTTTACCTACTGTTCTATAAATAAAGTCAAATTGCACTGCTGGCGGGGGAAACAGTCCATACGTTTGGCACCGTCATTTGCCGGGTACAGTTATATGACTGACCTGTATAAATGTGTGCTGTTTTCACTGGTGACACTTTTATAAATATCAAGAACTTGCTGAATAAATTCTGCTATATATCTCTTTGGATCAAAATGGAACACTCCACTGTTGTGAAATCTGGCAGTTAATAAATACAGCCTACTTTTCATTAGATTTTTTTCCAACTATGGGAACACAATAGTTTGATAGTAACTTAGCATGCTTCAAAAGACAAACTCGTCAAAACTGAAAATATTAGAAAATGCATAAAAGAAACAGTTTTGTTTCCTATCCCCAAACCCACATTTTCTTTTTTTGAAGTATTTTCCAAATTATTAGTATGTATGCAAAATACTGTCAATCAAATAATATATCAGGTTCTTCACCGTAACTGCTAATGTCCTCTGGGAGTATAAAGAGAAAGCAATTTTGAACACCTTCCTGAACTTTTTAGTATGGGATAGCAACACAAATTGGCATTGCCTAACTCTCACTTCATTAATAATTATAGTAACAGTAAAATGAGTTAAATTTACCCTTTCAGCAGGTTTACATAACGATCTTACTGTGAAAACAAAACTAAAACAAAAATGATCCAAAGCAAGAAGAATATGGACAAGCATATGTAACGAGCAAGAAACCCAGGAAGTGGCCACCGACATGGGAGAGGAAGTTCAGCAGGCACTGTGATGTCATGCAAGCCAGGAAAAGGGTAGAGTCTGAAGTTAGAGTGGCCAGGGGAACCCAGACAGACCCAAGGTCCATTGGCTCCCAGGGAGGAACTCTCAGACAACGACTACACCTATGACCACATTTATGGACTACAGCTATGCTCACACTTACACTACATCTATGGTCACATTTATGGACTACAGCTATGCTCACACTTACGGACTACATCTATGGTCACATTTATGGACTACATATATGGTCACAGAGAAGGTAAACCTACCTTCGCTGCTCTCCTGCAACTTGAAATCAACCAGCCATTTGTTGAAATGGACTGGTTTTCTACAGCACGCTACTATGGTTCCTTGCAAGTTCTAAGAAGCTGGGAACACTTGCCTTCGTGCCACAAACCCTTGGCCGTACCTTTTCTAACACCTAACCTTCTTTCTACTCTATCACTAGGTCCAATGAAAATGAATACACAATACACTGAAATTTTCCCCAAGGAAGGCAAATTCTTATGAACATCTTACCAAAACCCAGCTGAAAGAAGCAGCCCAGTTTGTTTGTCGAAAGCACTGACTGGTTTCTTTTATGATATGCCTGACTCCTTGCAGGCTCAGGCAGGGAGATCATGGATTTCTGGAATCACAGTCGACTAAGTGAGCAGTCCTGAGATTTCTTCTTCAGCATTAGAACTCTCAGCTCACATTTACCACCCTCATTTAGACATTTACGGCTCACTGAAACTTTACTTCCCTCCCTCGGAAATCTTCGTCTGAGAACTGGCTTGGCCAGGCAGTCTCAAAGTGTTGAACGCTCGGCTGGACTTTTAGGGCTTATTGACAGTTAACAGTGTTAACATAAAAGTTTCTTAGGCTGGCCTAAAAAAGACTTCTCCCATCTAAGAACAGCTAGTCTAGGGTTAACAGAGAGTATGGGCCCTGCAACTACCAACAGTGCTTGAAAACCAGGTCCCTGGTAACACCGTACCCTGGTTCTTCATTGATGAGGACAGAAGACAGAAACAGGCCCTTGTCAGCTCTGTACGGCAGCATCAAAAGAACACACATAAGTCACTTCAGAGAGTACCAGGAATAGAGCAGGCACTAAGTAATTATTAGCCTTGATAATTAATCCATAAGGAATTGAGCAAGAATTCCTGTTCTCAGTCCCTTGAGTAGGAAAAATACACAAGTATGAAACGATTCAAGTTTGATTTCTAAAAAAAGGTAAATGTGCATCTCATTTTTAGATTAACCAAACATACAATTTTCACACCTCACTCAGACCTGTTCTGGTTGTCCTTGACTCAAGAAAGATAACATAACTATGTGGCTGACAGGTGTGATCATACCTGGAGTGTTTTTATCTGTGTTCTGATGGTCCTTTGGAGAAGGCAATGGCAACACACTCCAGTACTCTTGCCTGGAAAATTCCATGGACGGAGGAGCCTGGTAGGCTGCAGTCCATGGGGTCGCTAAGAGTCGGACACCACTGAGCGACTTCACTTTTACTTTTCACTTTCATGCATTGGAGAAGGAAATGGTAACCCACTCCAGTGTTCTTGCCTGGAAAACCCCAGGGACGGCAGAGCCTGGTGTTAGTTCAGTCGCTCAGTCATGTGCAATCCCATGAACTGCAGCACGCCAGGCCTCCCTGTCTATCCCAACTCCCAGAGTTCACTCAGACTCATGTCCATCGAGTCGGTGATTCCATGCAGCCATCTCGTCCTCTTTCGTTCCCTTCTCCTCCTGCCCCCAATCCCTCTCAGCATCAGAGTCTTTTCTAATGAGTCAACTCTTCGCATGAGGTGGCCAAAGTACTGGAGCTTCAGTTTCAGCATCATTCCTTCCAAAGAAATCCCAGGGTTGATCTCCTTCAGAATGGACTGGTTGGATCTCCTTGCAGTCCAAGGGACTCTCAAGAGTCTTCTCCAACACCACAGTTCAAAAGCATCAATTCTTCGGCGCTCAGC
>SJXQ01007755.1:14674-76761 GCA_006408695.1 Aepyceros melampus
TGAACTGTGGTGTTGGAGAAGACTCTTGAGAGTCCCTTGGACTGCAAGGAGATCCAACCAGTCCATTCTGAAGGAGATCAACCCTGGGATTTCTTTGGAAGGAATGATGCTAAAGCTGAAACTCCAGTACTTTGGCCACCTCATGTGAAGAGTTGACTCATTGGAAAAGACTCTGATGCTGGGAGGGATTGCGGGCAGGAGAAGAAGGGGACGACAGAGGATGAGATGGTTGGATGGCATCACAGACTCGATGGATGCGAGTCTGAGTGAACTCCGGGAGTTGGTGATGGACAGGGAGGCCTGGAGTGCTGTGATTCATGGGGTTGCAAAGAGTCAGACACGACTGAGCGACTGAACTGACCTGAACTGAACTGAATTTTACCTTTTCTGACAGGTCATGTAGTTGGAGTCACACAATGTGTAGTCCTTTTTAAAACTGTTTCTTTCACTTAAAAATATTCATTTAAGTTTCCTCCATATCTTTACATGCCATGACAGCTCACCTCTTTATAGTACTAAATAATATTCCATTATCTAGATTATTACAGTTTACTTATCCATTCACCTAGTGAAGAACAGCTTGGTTGTTTCCAAGTTTTCATAATTATGAATAGAGCTACTGTAAATATCTGTGTGCAGGTTTTGTGTGGATGTAAGTGTTCAAATGCTTTGCAGAAATACCAAGGAGAACAATGGTATGAGTACATTTAATTTTGTAAGAAACAGCCAAGTTCAGTTCAGTCGGTCAGTCGTGTCCAAGTCTTTGCAACCCCATGAACTGCAGCAGCACCAGGTCTCCCTGTCCATCACCAACTCCTGGAGTTCACTCAAACCCATGTCCTTTGAGTTGGGGATGCCATCCAGCCATCTCATCCTCTGTCATCCCCTTCTCCTCCTGCCTTCAATCTTTCCCAGCATCAGGGTCTTTTCAAATGAGTCAGCTCTTCACATCAGGTGGCCAAAGTATTGGAGTTTCAGCTTCAACATCAGTCTCTCCAATGAACATCCAAGACTGATCTCCTTTAGAATAGACTGGTTGGATCTCCTTGCAGTCCAAGGGACTCTGAAGAGTCTACGCCAACACCACAGTTCAAAAGCATCAATTCTTCTACATTCAGCTTTCTTTATAGTCCATCTCTCACATCCATACATGACCACTGGAAAAACCATAGCCTTGACTAGATGGACCTTTGTTGGAAAAGTAATGTCTCTGCTTTTTACTATGCTGTCTAGGTTGGTCATAACTTTTCTTCCAAGGAGTAAGTGTCCTTTAATTTCATGGCTGCAGTCACCATCTGCAGGGATTTTGGAGCCCAGAAAAATAAAGTCAGCCACTGTGTCCACTGTTTCCCCATCTATTTCCCATGAAGTGATGGGACCAGATGCCATGATCTTCGTTTTCTGAATGTTGAGCTTTAAGCCAACTTTTTCACTCTCCTCTTTCACTTTCAACAAGAGGCTTTTTAGTTCCTCTTCACTTTCTGCCATAAGGGTGGTGTTATCTGCATATCTGAGGTTATGGATATTTCTCCCGGCAATCTTGATTCCAGCTTGTGCTTCCTCCAGCCCAGTGTTTCTCATGATGTACTCTGCATATAAGTTAAATAAGCAGGGTGACAATATACAGCCTTGATGTACTCCTTTTCCTATTTGGAACCAGTCTGTTGTTGCATGTCCAGTTTTAACTGCTGCTTCCTGACCTGCATACAGGTTTCTCAAGAGGCAGGTCAGATGGTCTGAGATACCCATCTCTTTCAGAATTTTCCACAGTTTATTGTGGTCCACACAGTCAAAGGCTTTGGCATAGTCAATAAAGCAAAAATAGATGTTTTTCTGGAACTCTCTTGCTTTTTCCATGATCCAGCGGATGTTGGCAATTTGATCTCTGGTTCCTCTGCCTTTTCTAAAACCAGCTTGAACATCTGAAAGTTCACGGTTCATGTATTGCTGAACCTGGCTTGGAGAATTTTAAGCATTACTTTACTAGCATGTGAGATGAGTGCAATTGTGCAGTAGTTCGAGCATTCTTTGGCATTGCCTTTNCTTGTATTTTGGAAGAGGATGTTTGCTATGACCAGTGCATTCTCTTGGCAGAACTCTATTAGCCTTTGCCCTGCTTCATTCTGTACTCCAAGGCCAGATTTGCCTGTTACTCCAGGTATTTCTTGACTTCCTACTTTTGCATTCCAGTCCCCTCTAACGAAAAGGACATCTTTTTTGGGTGTTAGTTCTAAAAGGTCTTGTAGGTCTTTATAGAACTGTTCAACTTCAGCTTCTTCAGCGTTATTGATGGGGCATAGACTTGGATTACCGTGATATTGAATGGTTTGCCTTGGAAACGAACAGAGATCATTCTGTCATTTTTGAGATTGCATCCAAGTACTGCATTTCGGACTTTTTTGTCGACCATGATGGCTACTCCATTTCTTCTAAGGGATTCCTGCCCACAGTAGTAGATATAATGGTCATCTGAGTTAAATTCACCCATTCCAGTCCATCTTAGTTCACTGATTCCTAAAATTGATGTTCACTCTTGCCATCTCCTGTTTGACCACTTCCAATTTGCCTTGATTCATGGACCTAACATTCCAGGTTCCTATGCAATATTGCTCTTTACAGCATTGAACCCTGCTTCCATCACCAGTCCCATTCACAACTGGGTGTTGTTTTTGCTTTGGCTCCATTCCTTCATTCTTCCTGGAGTTATTTCTCCACTAATCTCTAAAAGCATATTGGGCACTTACCAAAACAGCCAAATGATCATCTAAATGAACTGTATCATTTCGCATTTCCACCAGCAATGTATGAGAGTTTGTGTTGCTCCACATCCTCACCAGCATTTGATGTTGTCAGTGCTTCAGATTTTGGTAGTTCTAGACAGCATATTAAAAGGCAGAGACATTACTTTGCCAACAAAGTCCATCTAGTCAAAGCTATGGTTTTTCCAGTCATGTATGAATGTGAGAGGTGGGCTATAAAGAAAGCTGAGCACTGAAGAATTGATGCTTTTGAACTGTGGTGTTGGAGAAGACTCTTGAGAGTCCCTTGGACTGCAAGGAGATCCGACCAGTCCATCCTAAAGGAAATCAGTCCTGAATATTCATTGGAAGGACTGATGCTGAAGCTGAAACTCCAGTACTTTGGCCACCTGATGTGAAGAACTGACTCATTTGAAAACACCCTGATGCTGGGAAAGATTGAAGGTGGGAAAAGAAGGGGACGACAAAGGATGAGATGGTTGGATGGCATCATCGACTCAACAGACATGAGTTTGAGTAAACTCCGAGAGCTGGCAATCAGGGAAGCCTGGCGTGCTGCAGTCCATGGGGTTGAAAAGAGTCAGACACGACTGAGCAACTGAACTGAACGGAACTGAATAGGTGAATCTCATTGCTATTTTAGTTGGCAAATCTGTGATAACATACGTGGAACATCTGTTCCTATGCTTATTTGCCATCTGTATATCTTCTTTGGTGAAGTGTCTCTGAGGTCTTTGATCCATTTTTTTAAATGTATTTATTTTTGATCATGCTGGGTCTCTGTTGCTGTGCAAGGGCTTTTCTCTAGTTGCGGCAAGCAGGGGCTGCTCTGTAGTTGTGGTGCACGGGCTTCTCCTTGCAGCGGCTTTTTTGTTGCAGAGTATAGGCTCTAGGGTGCACAGGCTTCAGTAGTTACATTTCCTGAGCTCTAGAGCATAGGCTCAGTAGCTGTGGTGCACAGCCTTGATTGCTCCATGGCATGTCAGGTCTCCCTAGACCAAGTATCAAACCTCTGTCTCCTGCACTAACAGGCAGAGCCTTCACCTCTGAGTCAACAGGGAAACCTTGGTCCATTTTTTAATGTGATCATTTGTTTTCTTATTGTTAAAAGTTAAGAGTTCTGTGTGTATTTTAAATTATAGTCCTTTTTCAAATGTCCACCAGATATTTTTTCCCAGCCTATGCTTTATCTTCACATTCTCTTCACATTTTCTCTCTCAGAGCAGAAGCTTTTAATTTTAATGAAGTTTGGATAATCAGTTATTTCTTTCATGGATTTGTCTTTGATCTTGAATGTAAAAAAAAAATCACCATACCAAAGGTTATCTAGATTTTCTCCTCTATTATAATCTTCTAGAAGTTTTAGAGTTTTAAATTTAACATTTAAGTCTGTAATCTGTTTTGAGTTAACATTGTGAAAGGTGTCTGTGTCTACATTTATTTCTTTGCATATGGATGCCCAGTTGTTCCAGAACCATTTGCTTTGTCAAAGATCAGTTGGCTGTATTTCTGGGAATCTATTCTAGACTCTCTATTCTGTTTCACTGATCTATATACCTGTTCTTTCCCCAATACCACACTGTCTTGATTAATGTAGCTTTATAGTAAGTCTTGAAGTTGGGTAGTGTCAGTTTTTCAAATGTGTTCTTCTCCTCCAATATCATGTTGACTATTTGGGTCTTTTGCCTCTCTATATAGAGTTTAGAATCAGTTTGTCAATATCCACAGAATAACTTCCTGGGACTGTGACTGAGATTGCATTGAATCTATTGATCAAACTTATAAGCTTAGAGTTTATAGCATTTCTTCATTATCCTTTTAATGTCCATGTAGTGATGTTTCCTCTTTCACTTTTGTTATTATTAATAGCAATTGTTTATTCTCTTTTTTTTAGTTAACCTGGCCTGAGGCTTAATGATTTTATTGATCTTTTCAAAGAACTAGCTTTTGGTTTCATTGATTTTTCTCTATTGATCCCCTATACTCAATTTCATTGATTTCTTCTCTGATTTTGCTACTTTATTTCTGTTCTTCTGCTTGTTTATACCATTCATTTCATTTATATATAAGCATACATAAGCATATGTATGTATACATAAGCATTTATAATAAAATATTTGGAGCTAGTATTTTGAACAAACTGTTACCTGTTGCATCAATTAAGAATAAAAATAGAATTTTTTATTTTACCTTCATTATTCATTCTCCAATGTTCTTTCTTTATGTAGATCCAAGTTTTTGTTACTTTTCTTCTCCCTGAATAATTTCTTTTAACATTTCTTACAAGGCAGGTCTATTGGCAACAAATTTCTTTGATTTTTGTTCGTTTGATAAAGTATTTCTCTTTCACTTTTGAAGGACAATTTCATAGGGTATAGAATTCTGGTTAGTGACTTTTTTCTCTCAATACTTAAAATATTTCATCCTACTCTCTTCTTGGTTGCACAGTTTTTGAGAAGTCAGGTGTAATTTTTATTTTTACTTCTATAGACATAAGGTGTTTTTCTCTTCAGCTTCTTTATCTTTTTTTTTCCTGCAGTTTGAATATGATGTGTCTAGGTGTAGTATTTTGTTGCTTAATCTGCTTGATGTTCTGTTAGCTTCCTGGGTCTGCCTATTAAGTATATGGTATACCTTCTGTAGTTCACCCACTGTTTTTGGATTTTCTGTTCTTTGTTTTTTCAGTCCTTTCTCCTCTTTGCTTTTAAGTTTTGGAAGTTTCTATTGACATACCCTCAAACTCAGAGGTTTTTTTCCTTAGTCATGTCCAGTCTACTGATGAGCCTATCAAAGACTTTTTTTTTTCATTTCTTTTACAGCTCTTTTTTCTATCTCTAGCATTTCTTTTTGATTCTTTCTTATAATTTCCATCTCTGATTACATTACCATTGCATGTTGTCCGCTTGATCCATAGAACCTTTAGCATATTAACCATAGTTGTTTTGCATTCATGGTCTGATAATTTCAACACTCCTGCCAATATCTGAGTCTTGTTCTGGTAATTGTTGTGTCTCCTCAGACTGTGTCTTTTGCCTTTTAATATGTCTTGTAATTTTTTGTCAAAAGGTAGATATGATATGATATACTAGGTAAAAGAAATTGACAAATAGGCCTTTAGTAAGATAGTAGTAAGGTGTGTGGGGAAAGGAAGCATTCTATGTTTCTATGTTTAGGTCTCAGTATTTTGGTGAGCCCATGCCCCTGGACTGTGAAATTCACCTGTGCTTAGTCTTTTACTTCCCTTTGGTGGAATGGGATGGTTAGAAGTGGGCCTTCCTTCATGAGGAAGCCCAGAGGGGACTTTAGTTGGATGTTTCCTTTATTCTGTGTGGGTTATGCTCCAATAATCCCAATAGTGCTGCACTCAACATGCCAGCAAATTTGGAAAACTCAGCAGTGGCCACAGGCCTGGAAAAGGTCAGTTTTCATTCCAATCCCAAAGAAAGGCAATGCCAAAGAATGCTCAAACTACCACACAGTTGCACTCAGCTCACACACTAGTAAAGTAATGCTCAAAGTTCTCCAAGCCAGGCTTCAGCAATACGTGAACCGTGAACTTCCAGATGTTCATGCTTGTTTTAAAAAAGGCAGAGGAACCAGAGATCAAATTGCCAACATCCACTAATCATTGAAAAAGCAAGAGAGTTCCAGAAAAACATCTATTTCTGCTTTATTGACTATGCCAAAGCCTTTGACTATGTGGATCACAATAAACTGTGGAAAATTCTGAAAGAGATGGGTATCTCAGACCATCTGGCCTGCCTCTTGAGAAACCTGTATGCAGGTCAGGAAGCAACAGTTAGAACTGGACAAGGAATAACAGACTGGTTCCAAATAGGAAAAGGAGTATGTCAAGGCTGTATATGGTCACTCTGTTTATTTAACTTATATGTAGAGTACAACATGAGAAATGCTGAGCTGGAGGAAGCACAAGTGGAATCAAGATTGCCTAGAGAAATATCAATGACCTCAGATATACAGATAACACCACCCTTATGGCAGAATGCGAAGAAGAACTAAAGAGTCTCTGATGAAAGTGAAAGAGGAGAGTGAAAAAGTTGGCTTAAAGCTCAACATTCAGAAAATTAAGATCATGGCATCCAGTCCCATCACTTGATGGCAAATAGATAGGGAAACAGTGGACACAGTGGCTGACTTTATTTTTCTGGGCTCCAAAATCCCTGCAGATGGAGATTGCAGCCATGAGATTAAAAGACCCTTGCTCCTTGGAAAAAAAGCTATGACCAACCTAGACAGCATACTAAAAAGCAGAGACATTACTTTGCCGACTAAGGTCCATCTAGTCAAGGCTATGGTTTTTCCAGTGGTCATGTATGGATGTGAGAGTTGGACTATAAAGAAGGCTGAGTGCCGAAGAATTGATGCTTTTGAACTGTAGTGTTGGAAAAGACTCTTGAGAGTCCCTTGGACTGCAAGGAGATCCAACCAGTCCATCCTAAAGGAGATCAGTCCTGGGTGTTCATAGGAAGGACTGATGTTGAAGCTGAAACTCCAATACTTTGGCCACCTGATGTGAAGAGCTGACTCATTTGAAACTGATCCTGGGAAAGATTGAGGGCAGGAGGAGAAGGGGACGACAGAGGATAAGATGGTTGGATGGCAACAGCGACTCAATGGACATGGGTTTGGGTGGACTCCAGGAGTTGGTGATGGACAGGGAGGCCTGGCCTGCTGCAGTTCATGGGGTTGCAAAGAGTCGGATATGAATGAATGACTGAACTGAACTGAACTGAACTGAATCCCAGCAAGTTAGGCCCTGGCAAAAAAAAAGTTTCTACTGAGGGCATGCCTTGTGAAGAAGACAGAATGCTGAAGTCCAGGATTTTATTCTCTGCTCTTCACTCTAAGCACCTGGTAGAGTTACTGGAGCTCAAAGTGGCAAAAGACGAAAATGTGAGGGTTACTTCCCTCCCTGGCCCCACCCCCATGCCTGGGTCCTTCTGGAGTTTTTCTCTCTGAGCATTCAACCTGAGCCTCTAGCAGTTCATCTATCTTGTCCTGGCTCCTCAGAGGCTGCTGCTTGTGGGTTTCTGTCCAGTAATTTGTGAGTCTCTGTATTTGTTTGTTTGCCTCTCAGTTTTGGGGAGCAGCAGTTTGCCCTGTGATCAATCTTCTCTGTTTGATATAACAAGAGCTGTTGATTTTTCAGTTTGTTAAGCTTTTTGCTTGTTAGGACTGAGTGGTGACTTCTAAGCTTCTTCCATGCTGAACAGGAAACTGCGAGTCCTTACCTCAGTATTTTTAAATCAATGTAGAAGTAATAATCAGCTCATCCTGACAGAACACCTCTTAGGCAAATCAGCATGACTTTGAGCTGATGGTTAAAACCCAGCTGTCACAGAGATGTTAAGCAGGTTAGCCAAGGCCACAGGGGGCTTCCCAGGTGGCACAGTGGTAAAGAAGATCCCCTGAAGCAGGAAATGGCAATCCACTCCAGTATGCTTGCCTCCAAAATTCCATGGACAGAGGAGCCTGGATAGCTATAGTCCATAGGGTCACAAAAGAGTCAGACACAACTGAGCACACACACACAAGACCACAGAGCAAGTTGGAAGCTGAGCAGGGATTAGAGATCTGAAGAATCTGACTCCCAGCTCTGTATGCAAACTATACCAGTGTAAACTAACTAGCTAACAGCCAAATCAGATAAATGTGCCTGAAGTGAGTCACTTGTGGCTGCCAGACTTGGCCTCTTTGCACAGTCTGCAAGCTAAGGATCCAAAAGTCAGGGCCTTCTGCACACATATCAGCACAAGAACCCATCCCTGAGAGGCTATGCTCCAAAGAGCAAGGGACTGACCATCTTGGGCATCACAGTGATTGGCCATTGCATTTGTGTAGTTCATCTCAGTTTTTGAAGCAATTTTATGTGATTTATCTCACACGTTCCTCCCAATTATACCAGGAGACTGTAAAATATCATATTTCTTTTGTTTTTCCAAACTTCATGGACTTCCTTGGCAATCCAGTGGTTAAGACTCCATGCAAGGGGTACAGGTTTGATCCCTGATCAAGGAATTAAGATCCCACATGCAGCATGGTGTAGCCAAAATAGAAAATAAAGAAAAACAAAAAATTAAATAAAAATCTCATGAGCCAAGGAGGCCAACAACCTAGTGCTGGAGTTGAATCTTGCCCTAATGTGGATAAAGAAATAAGTGGAAGGCCCTGTCTTCAGATGGACACAGGAGGTGATTTATGAGATCAGTTCTAAGTAGGACAGACAGCACTGCTCTGGTTGGAGGCAAGCTGGAGACGCAGCGTTTAAGGAAGGGAACTGTGCACCTGGGAACTGTGCTACCAGTATTACCGTCACAATTTATAAACTTCCTGAGAGACATATAGTATTAGGAGTATAGTATCTTGGCCATTGAAGAATTGATGCTTTTGAACTGTGGTGTTGGAGAAGACTCTTGAGAGTCCCTTGGACTGCAAGGAGATCCAACCAGTCCATTCTGAAGGAGATCAGCCCTGGGATTTCTTTGGAAGGAATGATGCTAAAGCTGAAACTCCAGTACTTTGGCCACCTCATGCGAATAGTTGACTCACTGGAAAAGACTCTGATGCTGAGAGGGATTGGAGGCAGGAAGAGAAGGGGACAACAGATGATGAGATGGCTGGATGGCATCACCGACTCGATGGATGTGAGTTTGAGTGAACTCCGGGAGTTGGTGATGGACAGGGAGGCCTGGCGTGCTGCGATTCATAGGGTTGCAAAGAGTCAGACACGACTGAGTGACTGAACTGAATTGATCTTGGCCATGACTGTGATATTAAAAAGCCAAACCCCAAATGAACCATCTTCTTGTTTCTCCCTGTCTCGGTCTTCTGCCTCTTTCACTATTGTGATTAAGCCCCAACCAGGGTCCCAGACTTTACCCTCCCAGTCACCTCTGGCCTCCTGTACTCAGTCTGCTCCAGTCCTCTGAATTTATCAGTCATCCGGATGCTACCTTTTGGGTCTCCCTGATTACTTGGCCTAAGTCCTTGCCCTGAACCACACACCCAACTATCCTTTACTACTGTGACCATCCAACAACATACCTGAGAAGTTATATAAAAGTTACAGAAATTAAACTAAGGCTGCAAACAACAGTGGTAAAAAGTAGAAATAGAATTATGTCATTGTGTCAGTCTACAAGGCATCTTCTCCCTCCTGCCCCCTACCACCAGGCACATGGCTGGACTAGGTTTCCCAGTCTTCCTTGTGGTTAAGTAAAGTAGAGCCATGTAACTAAATTCTTCCCAATGAAGTATGTGAAACTGTTGTATATTCTTTAAAGGCCTGACTGATAAAAATTCTTCTCTGTCCTTCCACACATTTTCTGTGGGCTGGAGAATGTGGCCCTAAAGGTTGATAGGGTCACAGGAGTCTGAGAAGCCTGAGTTCCCTAACTACCTCATAGAAAAGAGCTATACTCAGGGAGAAGCACCTGCCTCGAACAGTTGTATGAGGGACAAGCTTCTGTTGTGCTTGAACCTTCATACATACAGGGTGTATTTGTGATAGTAGTTCAGCCGACCCTAACTAATAAACCCATCAAGTGAATGAAAAAAGGTAGGGCCATCAGTAAGCTCTTATTAGACCCTAGAGGAGCATATAATTGAAAAGGAAAAAATATCTGCCTAATAACAAAAGGGAAACAAAAGCCACAGGTGAATGTGAGTTATACTTGCATAAAATAGGATGGGGAAATTTTGTGTGATAAAGGTTTTTGCAGGAAAGAACCTTTGGGGTTTTAAATAGCTAACAGTCTCAGTGTGAGCTACCATTATCCGGTGGATGAAAAAGAATTCCTTCAGGACAGGTTCCTTGTTAATCGATCAGCCTAACACATACTAGTTACACTGTAAATAAGAAACACTTTACTTCAATCAAATCAACATCAAGGGAGGGTACAGTCTCAACACCAGCACGTTTCTAGAAATGAAACATAGCCAACCTTGAGGGCCAAACTTTTAAAAAGGTATTAACAAAGTTAAATGTCCAGAAAAGGGAAGGAATCAAAGGTAGTAAAGTAGTAAAGTCTGAAACCATATCAGATGAAGAACATTAAGGGAAGGTTATGTGTGTGCTTGTGTGTATGTGTGAAGTGGGGAAAGAAAGAAGGAGAAGCAGAGTGAGAACCACAACTGTCGTTCAGTAATTTGAAGGGTTGTCTTGGAGAGAAGGAACTGTATTTCACATCCCTTAAGATGTAAAACTGGAACTGAACTTCTGCTTTGCATAAAAAAGAGCTTTCCAACAAGTACAGCTGCTGGACAATGGAACAGGCTGCCTTGGAAAGAACTAAACTTCCCGTCAGAGGAAGTGTTTTATCCAAAGCTGGCTGCTGCCAATTGCGACAGTGTGAAAGGTCATCCCGCACTGGGTGTGAGATGAGGCGGTGAAGACCCCTTCCAAAGTCTTTGTTGTTGTTCAGTCACTAGGTTGTGTCCGACTCTTTACAACTCCCAGGACTGCAGCACACAAGGCTTCCCAGTCCTTCACTATCTCCTGGAGTTTTCTTAAACTCATCTCCACTGAAACGGTGATACTATCAGACCATCTCATCCTCTGCCACCCTCTTATCCTTTGGCCTTCAATCTTTCCCAGCATCAAGGTCTTTTCCAGTGAGTTGGCTCTTCTCATCAGGTGGCCGAAGTATTGGAGCTTCAGCATCAGTCCTTTCAGTGTATATTCAGGGTTTATTTCCTTTAGGATTGGCTGGTTTGATCTCCTTGCTGTCCAAGGGACTCTCAAGAGTCTTCTCCAGCACCACAATTCGAAGGCGTCAATTCTTTGGTGCTCAGCCTTCTCTTGTTCCAACTCTCACATCCATATATGACTACTGGAAAAACCATAGCTTTGACTACATGGACCTTTGTCAGCAAAGTAATGTCTCTGCTTCTTGATATACTGTCTTGGTTTTTCATAGCTTTCCTTCCAAAGAGCAAACATCTTTTAATTTCGTGGCTGCAGTCATCATCCGCAGTGATTTTGGAGCTCAAGAAAATAAAATTTGTCACTGTTTCTACTTTTTCTCTATTTGCCATGAAATGATGAGACCAGATGCCAAGATCTTCAGTTTTAAGCCAGCTTTTTCACTCTCCTCTTTCACTTTCATCAAGAGGCTCTTTAGTTCCTCTTTGCTTTCTGCCATTCAAGTGGTATCATCTGCATATCTTAAGAGATCAGTACCTGGTGAGTAGTAAGAAAAGCTAACTTTACCTTGGAGGTTCCTTATGATGATCAGACTCAGTTAGTGACAAAGGGTTAAAAGCCCCCACAGGGCAGTATGAAGGCTGGGAGTGTCCAGGGTGTTGGGGAACTGCAGGGATGGGAGAAGAAGTGCAGGGCAGTATGAAGGCTGGGAGTGTCCAGGGTGTTGGGGAACTGCAGGGATGGGAGAAGAAGTGGGGAAGAGTTTTGCCTACTATGCAGTTTAGCCTGGGGCCTTGGTGTATCTCTGAGAACTTTCTGGGCTGATAGTACTGTTTCAGTTCAGTTGCTCAGTCATGTCCAACTCATTGTGACCTCATGGATTGCAGCACACCAGGCTTCTCTGTTCATCACCAACTCCTGGAGCCTACACAAACTCATACCCATAGCATCAGTGATGCCATCCAACCATCTCATCCTTGTTGTCCTCTTCTCCTGACTTCAATGTTTCCCAGCATCAAGGTCTTTTCAAATGAGTAGGTTCTTCGCATCAGGTAGCCAAAGTATTGGAGTTTCAGCTTCAGCATCAGTCCTTCGATTGAACACCCAGGACTGATTTCCTTTAGGATGGACTGGTTGGATCTCCTTGCAGTCCAAGGGACTCTCAAGAGTCTTCTCCAACACTACAGTTCAAAAGCATCAATTCTTCAGCGCTCAGCTTTCTTTATAGTCCAACTCTCACATCCATATATGACTACTGGCAAAACCATAGCTTTGACTATATGAATCTTTGTTGGTAAAGTAATGTCTCTGCTTTTTAATATGCTGTCTAGGTTGGTCACAGCTTTTTTTCCAAGAAGCAAGTGTCTTTTAATTTCATGGCTGTGGTCATCATCTGCAGTGTTTTGGAGCCCAAAAAAATAAAGTCTGTCACTGTTTCCATTGTCTCCCCATCTATTTGCCATGAAGTGATAGGACCCGATGCCATGATCTTAGTTTTCTGAATGTTGCGTTTTAAGCCAACTTTTTCACTCTCCTCTTCCACTTTCATCAAAAGTCTCTTTAGTTTTTCTTCACTTTCCACTGGGACTGTCATCTGTATATCTGAGGTTATTGATATTTCTCCCAGCAATCTTGATTCCAGCTTGTGCTTTATCCAGCCTGGCATTTCGCATGATGTACTTCACATATGAGTTAAATAAGTAGAGTGGCCATATACAGCCTTGACGTACTCCTTTCTCGACTTGGAACCAATCTGTTGTTCCATAATATTGTTTGCCAACACTCAAGTTAGGATATGAGGACTTGTTTATAAACCACAAACACCTTACTATAGCTGTGCCTAGTCTTCCTTATCTAGGGCAGTCTGGTCTCCTTGGTTTCAAGCCTTGTTCTGTTCATTCTTCCTCTGGGAGAAAGAAAGGAGAAGGAAAAGAAGGATGCTAACTGTGCTATCTTCAGTTATCCATTCTGATGTGAGTCACCCAGCCCCATAATTTCTCTCTTCCACATCCAGTATGATTACTCCACAACTTCTCTGTCGGGAAGTTATGGAATCCCTTCACACCGGCTGACTCCTGAACCCCCAGAAACCTAGCAGAGTACTGAATAATACAGAAACCAAAGAAGGAGCACAGAATAAGTGCTATGAGCTATTAGAGGGGAAATTACGGTGAGCTACTTAGTCAAGGAAAGCACAGAGGAAGAGGAAATGAATTTGAGTCTTGAGGAATGAGCAGAACTTAGTCATGCAAAGAGAAGTGAGAGAATTTCAGGTTGGAGAGACTACACAGGGAGAAGAGAATATGAAAGAGTATGTTAGGAGCCAATGTGTGGAAGAGTCAGACTGGAAGGATCTACTGAGGGAACTCAATGCTTGGTGCAACACTTCTCACAACCTTCAGCTTCCATGTGCCGTTCCAGCCTGTCCATGATTGTTTGGGCATCCCTAGACAAGAGTGAGCATGCTATGGTAGATTAGGGAATGGTAGGCCCTACCTATGGTAGGCCGGTAGATTAGGGAATGCATAGAAAAGGTTTATCTGCACAGAATCTGACAAAGCCTCCATGAAATTTTCAAATCAAATGGAAAAAAGTTGACTGGCTAGAAGTATGGTTTAATAAATTTATAGCTCGTTCAATCACTGAACCAAAATTATACTCCTCTCTTGCCCCAAATCTGTCACTGGTCACATTTTCCTTGTTTCTATCATTGGCAATTCACCCTATAGAAGTGGAAATGGGTCCTTAAAAAAAAGTCACCTCATATGCAGATGAGTGTACCTCTGGAGTTTCTCATTGATTGAGTTGTCACAGTAGAGGTACTTAATGGCCTTAAAGACAGTCAACTTTCTCTAGGATCTGCATGTAGGTCATGAAACACCATGGCTCTATATGTTTCATATAATGTGTGGGACTCATATTTTCTAGAGTATTGAGAACTTTTTATTCAAATTGATATCTGGGTATGCTATACTGTTTAAATAAATTAGCATTTCCATTGGAAAAGACCCTGATGCTGGGAGGGATTGGGGGCAGGAGGAGAAAGGGACGACCGAGGATGAGATGGCTGGATGGCATCACAGACTCAATGGACGTGAGTCTGAGTGAACTCCGGGAGTTGGTGATGGACAGGGAGACCTGGCGTACTGCGATTCATGGGGTCGCAAAGAGTCGGACACGACTGCGCGACTGAACTGAACTGAACTGTATGGTAAGAATTAGAGGTTCAAGGGTCAATGCCCCACATAATGCACTTGCCATTGTAAAATAGGAGTTTATATAACGTTTTCCTACTAACATTCACTGACTTGCATAATCACGATGATTAGCCTACATTTAGCATTTTGTTTAAAACATATAAATGAGACGACAATAATAGAAAGTTTAGAGAAGTGAGGACTGGTCATAGGATGGAAGGAATGGTGGGAGATGTTTTGTAGTTTATAAGACACAGATAGAGATGGCTCATTAAAAAAAAAAAAAAAAAAAAACAAGAAAAGACAGTGGGTCTATAGAGAAATAAGTAAAAATCTAAAAGATTATGTAAGCTAAAGCATGGCCTGGAAATATGGAACATAATAGATCAAAAAGTACCAAATCAGTGGAGCCCAGCACACAAAATGATAGAGTGCCTAGGCGTCTTCTCTAGCATTACATTGAAAGGTTGAGAATCATGTTCCTAGTGAGTCTTGAAGAATAAAGACTCAGTAGCAGTCTGACCTGGAAGTCAAAGTAGGGAGATTTAAGTGTTCTCAGAAGCCCTTCTCTGTCCAGTGTCTTGGGATTTCTGTTTGAGTTAATGGGATAGAAGTTTTCCAAATTACAGGGTGTGTAAACTGTGGATGATAAAGGACACCATTTCTAGAAGACAGAGGCTTCCGTGAGCAAGATGAGGCTGCCACAGAGCTGTAATCTGCCAGCCTGAGGAGGTTGTCTGTGACAGAACCTATCTGACAATTTGATCAGGAATTTCTTCCCAATTTCTTCCCTGCCTTTTATTTCAAGGTCTGCTTTTTGTCCCCCTGAAATCCTGAAAGCAATAATAATGATTCTTTCCTAAAGGAAAGTTGCAATTCTTGCTAGCCTGGTCTTTGAACTGGCTTTCTCTCTAATCCTTCTGGCACAGAAGACTTGTTACTGAGTTAATGAAGTGAATGAACTAGACAAGCACAAGGGAAGACCACCTTGAAATGGCAAGGGGCTAGAGGTTTGTTTTTGTGAGATACTTACAGTGTACAGGACTCACATATAGCATGGTGCCATAGGAGAGCAAGACAGCCACTTGTTGGAGACTGAGGGGCAGGAGTTGAGTGTACCCCAAAAGAGGGAAAGACACAGTTGAAAGGAGTGAGTCTCCACTGGCCCCCTCTTATTGCTCTGCCTGAGTTCAGAGGTCTATGGAATTTTCTCAATTTATTATATACCTGTGGACTGAGGGATAATCAGGAGAAAGCAGTCCATTAATCACCATAGGTCCAAATACACTCAACACTTTCACACACTCACCAACCCCAATGGACAATGACATCTAAAGGCAGCACTTTTAGGTTTAAAAAAAGGTCTAATTAAAGTAACTTTTGAAAAATCCCTTAAATTTCCTGTTATACAATCTTTCAACAAGCTGTTACATCTTTATACCACCTTTCATTGTTATACCATCCTTCAACAAGTGCAGCATAATTTTGTGGGTGTTTTCCTTCAGCTGGGTAAGAGTTAAAGTAGTAGACTTTTGTTTAAAGGATCATGGTTTGTAAAATAAATTCTTTTAACCCAATCAGATCATGTTATGAGATACATCTAGGAACCAAGATCAAAAAGGACCAAGACAAGAGTGGATTCACATCTCTCATTTCAGCTACTCACTGAGTTGAAAGATGGGCAAATCATCCTTGCTATTTAAATGAACCTCTTTCCTTTCCTTCTTTCTTTCTTTTTTTTTTTTTTCCTGTCTTTTCTTTTCCTAACATATTGTTAAACTCATGTCAGTTAAAAACACATGATACTCAACTCCGTGGTTCATGGGCATATCCTCTCCCAAGAACCTAAGTGAGAGCCAGAAATAAAAGTAGGGTCCAATACTTGAGGCTTTAGTTTTGGGACCAGTTGGCCTCTGGAAAGCGCCTTACTGTTCACTGCCATCTTTCTAAATATGTGCCCCAGACTCTGCCCTTTACTTACCATACTTTTCCCATTGATGATTCCTCTTCCTATCTTTGTGTTCTTTACACAATTCTTGGATGATACCTTTGGTCCAGAAGACTTTAATTAAAAAGAAAATACAGATTTATGGGAAAGAGACCTGGAAAACCTCAGACAGACACATCTTTATTGCAAGCCTCTGGATCTGTGAGAAAGAACAGGGCCCAGAAGGATCAGCTCTGGATTTGCTCCAACTTGAGTCCTTCAGTCACTCCCTTCTCTGTAAGCTCTTTACTTGCGCCAACATTTTAATCTTTCAATCTCGCTCCCTCCTCCATCGTCCCCTGTTTTTCACCTTTTCCATTCCCTTGTCTCATTCTTTCTGATTGCCCCGCTCTCTCACACTCATATCCCCTTGCAGATCATCTTTCTGTTGGAGCCTGTACTGATGGCCTCCTTCCAAGAGCAGCAGGTTTGAATCAGCTCCAGCTTAAAATGAAGACAGGAGGTGGGGGGAGTGAGGCCAGGAGGGGATATGGGCTCTCTTGTGTCGATTGTTCTGAGTGTGCAGCCTTCACCCAGGCCTCCTGGCTCGCTCGCTCTCTCTCTCTCTCTCTCTCTCTCTATCCCTTTCTGCCCAGACATCCCCCACATCACACACGAGAGAAGGCGCAACAGGTATGCACAAGAGAAGGCTTCATGATCCCTTGCAGGCAAAACCAGAGACCCTCCATCCCCACCCCCAGTCAGGCAGCTGGTTTCCATTAGATGTTCCAAGCCCTATAAATATTCTCTTTTCTCACTTATCTCTTATTATTTTTCCTTTCTCTTTCTCACATTCCCCTCCCTGCCTCTGGATTCCCTCCTGGGAGGAGGCTGAAATTAAGAAGGGAAAGCATGCCAAATTTTGCATTAACCATCTTGTCATGCCCCAGGCCCCTGGCAGAGCAGAACCCAGAAATAATGGCTTCTTGTTTGTCCAGTTTGCTGCTCCACACACGAAAGTTTGAAATCTACCCAGGAGAGCAGAAAAGTTGAGCTCAACCTGAGTTCAAGGGTCACCCCATGTCTGTGCTCTCATCTATTGCTGGCTGAGCCTCTTGAGTCCTCTGTCTTGTGCTTTGCACTGAATGGAGTATGGTGTTTGGGGCACAGCTCCGGAGGGGGATATTCTGGGTTCAGATCCCAGGCTCTTAGTACACAGGCAACTTGACCTCAGGCAAGTTACCTAACCTCCCTCATTTGTAAAATTGTGCTGATAACACCTACCTCAAAGAACTGCTAGTAAGATGAAAATGAAGTAACTAATGGGAAAACATTTAGCTCAGGTCTGCACTTAGTACACACCAGTTCTCTTTTCTTGCCCCTTCCATAAGATTGACTGTAGAAAAACCCACCCTCCTTTTCTACCTACTCCTACACCTTCCAAGTAATTAACTGAGCAATTAGAGAAGAATTAACTTCTAAATACCCAAGATCTGAGTTGGGGAGTGTAAAATGTTTGCTTCTTGATAAATGTTTTCTCTCAAAGATAAAGAGACAGAGAAAGGCTTCAACTAGAACAATGATTATATTCTTTGCAGCTGAAGGTGGAGACACTCTATATAGTCAGCAAAAACAAGACAGGGAGCTGACTGTGGCTCAGATCATGAACTCCTAACTGCAGAAATTGAAGAAAGTAGGGAAAACCTCTAGGCCATTCAGGTATGAACTAAATCAAATCCCTTATGATTATACAGTGGAAGTGACAAATAGATTCAAGGGATTAGATCTGATAGAGTGCCTCAAGAACTATGGATAGAGGTTCGTGACATTGTACCTGAGGTGGTAAACAAAATCATCCCCAAGAAAAAGAAATACAAAAGGGCAAATGATTGTCTGAGGAGACTTTACAAATAGCTGAGAAAAGAAGAGAAGTGAAAGGCAAAGTAGAAAAGGAAAGATATACCCATTTGAATGCAGAGTTCCAAAGAATAGCAAGGAGAGATAAGAAAGCCTTCCTCAGTGATCAATGCAAAGGAATAGAGGAAAGCAATAGAATGGGAAAGACAAGAGATCTCTTCAAGAAAATTCGAAATACCAAGGGAACATTTCATGCAAAGATGGGCACAATAAAGGATAGAAATGGTATGGAACTAACAGAATCAGAAGATATTAAGAAGAGGTGGCAGGAATACACAGAAGAACTATACAAAAAAGATCTTAATGACTCAGATAACCATGATAGTGTTATCTCACCTAGACGGTGTTATACTCTCCTAGAGCCTGACATCCTGGACTGTGAAGTCAAATGGGCCTTAGGAAGCATCACTATGAACAAAACTTGTGGAAATGATGGAATTCCAGCTGAGCTATTTCAAATTCTAAAAGATGTTGCTATTAAAGTGCTGCATTAATATGTCAGAAAATTTGGAAAACTCAGTAGCGGCCACAGGACTGGAAAAGGTAAATTTTCATTCCAATACCAAAGAAGGGAAATGCCAAAGAATGTTCAGACTGCTCCATCATTGCACTCATTTCACACACTACCAAAGCAATGCTCAAAATCCTCCAACCTTGGCTTCAACAGTTTGTGAACTGAGAGCATCCAGATGTACAAGCTGGATTTAGAAAAGGCAGAGGAAGCAGAGATCAAATTGCCAGCATCCATTGCATCATATAAAAACCAAGAGAATTCCATAAAAACACCTATTTCTGCTTCATTGACTAGGTGAAAGCCTTTGACTGTGTGGATCAGAAAAAACTGTGGAAATTTTTAAAGAGATGGAAATACCAGATGACCTTTCCTGTCTCTTGAGAAACCTGTGTGCAGGTTTAAGAAGCAACAGTTCAAACTGGACACGGAACAACAGACTGGTTCCAAATTGGGAAAGCAGTACAACAAGGCTATATATTGTTACTCTGTTTATTTAACTTATATGCAGAGCACATCGTGAGAATGCTGCACTAGATGAATCAGAAGCTGGAATCAAGATTGCTGGGAGAAATATCGATAACCTCAGATAGGCAGATGACACTACCTTTATGGCAGAAAGCGAAGAGGAACGAAAGAGCCTCTTGATGAAGGTGGAAGAGGAGAGTGAAAAAGTTGGCTTAAAACTCAACATTCAAAAAACTAAAATCAACACATCCTGTTCCATCACTTCATGGCATATAGATGGGAAAACAAAGGAAAGTGACAGGCTTTATTTTCTTGGGCTCCAAAATCACTGCAGACAGTGACTGCAGCCATGAAATTATAAGACTTTTGTTCCTTGGAAGAAAAGCTTTGATAAATCTAGACATTGTATTAAAAAGCAGAGACATTATTTTGCTGACAAAGGTCATATAGTCAAAACTATGGTTTTTCCAGTAGTCATGTATGGATGAGAGCACACAGAATTGATGCTTTCAAACTGTGGTGTTGGAGAAGACTCTTGAGAGTCCCTTAGATCAAACCATTCAATCCTAAAGGAAATGAACCCTGAATATCCATCGGAAAGACTGATGCTAAAGCTGAAACTCCAATACTTTGGCCTCCTGACTTATTGGAAAAGACCCTGATGCTGGGAAAGATTAAAGGCAGGAGGAGAAGGGGACGAGATGGTTGATTGAGATGGACATGATGGTTGACATGCCAGAGCTGGCATCACTGACTAAATGGATGTGAGTTTGAGCAAGCTCCATAAATCTAGACATCGTATTAAAAAGCAGAGACATTATTTTGCTAACAAAGGTCATATAGTCAAAACTATGGTTTTTCCAGTAGTCATGTATGGATGAGAGCACACAGTATTGATGCTTTCAAACTGTGGTGTTGGAGAAGACTCTTGAGAGTCCCTTAGATCAAACCATTCAATCCTAAAGGAAATGAACCCTGAATATCCATCGGAAAGACTGATGCTAAAGCTGAAACTCCAATACTTTGGCCTCCTGACTTATTGGAAAAGACCCTGATGCTGGGAAAGATTAAAGGCAGGAGGAGAAGGGGACGAGATGGTTGATTGAGATGGACATGATGGTTGACATGCCAGAGCTGGCATCACTGACTAAATGGATGTGAGTTTGAGCAAGCTCCAGGAGATGGTGAAGGACAGGAAAGCCTACCGTGCTTCAGTCCATGGGGTCACAAAGAGTCGGACAGGACAGATGAACTGAACAACAGCAGAACACTATTTTCAGTTGTCAGTACTTCTTATAACCTAGGCAGCAAGAAGCAATGTCGAGTCAGTGACCTCAGAGCAAAAGTTCCTCCATGGGTGGGTGGGAGGAAGTAGGAGAATCTGAACACCTAATTCTAAGCCATGAGGTTAAGAATGCAGCCCTCAGGATCAAACTGTTTCTGATCCTGGATTCAAACTCTCAACACAAATCAATCTAGGAGGGAACTAGGTAAGATTGTTTGTTTGTTTTGGCTACAGTCTGTTCTATAAGTCAACCTTCTCATATACTGGCGTCAGCTAGACCTGATTCTATCATGTCCTTTACTGTGTGACCTTGGTCAAATTGCTTAACTTCTCTAAACCTTCATTCCTTTATCTATAAAATGGGACTTACAACCTTACAGAAGTATCACATCTTTCTTAACAGACTTTAGCCATGACCACTCACTTTCATGATTATTACTCTTTACTTTGCTATACTTTAATTCCACTTCCTCTATTCTATCCTTAGTGCAGTCAGAAAAACAGCTGGTCACCATCATTCCTATATATAACTACCTTCTAGAGACCTGGAAACAGTTAATAAATCATTCTTCAGCCTCTGATCTTCAGGCTAAATAATGCCAGTTTCATTCATCTTCCTCCTGAAGTCCTATCTGAAAATCTTGAATAATTGTATTTTTGCCTGACGGTCTATCTCCAAATTATTAACAACTCTGTTTTTTTAGTGCCCAAACATGAATGCATAATTTTAATAAGGGCCCGCCCTACAAAAACATTGACCATAGTGAACATAAGTTTAATTAAGTTAATTCATGCCTAGCTTGGGTGCCCACCAGTATCCCACATATAGAGTAATATGTATTTGTTGTTGTTTTGTTGCTAAGATGTGTCTGACTCTTTGCGACCCCATGGGCCGTAATGGCCAGGCTTCTCTGTCCATGGGATTTCCCAGGCATAAATACTGGAGTGGGTTGCCATTTCCTTCTCCAGGGCATCTTCCTGACCCAGGGATGAAACCCAGGTCTCTGACATTGCAGGTGGATTCTTCACCACTGAGCTCCCAAGGAAGCCCATGTATGTGTATTCCTTGTGTCTCTGCAGTAAAGAATCCACCTGCCCATGCCAGAGACACAGATTTGATCCCTGGGTTGGGCAGATTCCCTGGAGAAGGAAATGGCAATCCACCCCAGTATTCCTGTCTGGGAAATCCCATGGACAGAGGAGCCTGAAGGGCTACAGTCCATGGGGTCGCAAGGAGTTGGCCGTGACTTAGCAACTGAACAACAGCAACCAGGAAAGCCCATATATATGTGTATATATATACATATATGCAATATCTTTGTATATAAATGTTAAACAATTCAAACATAAAATAAAGAAAGGTTAGTGTTTGTTCCATTCAGAAGGCAACTCCACAACTTATTTGCTAAACTTTGACCCATTTGCTGGAGGAGGAAAAGGAGAAAGAACTGTTGAAAGGGACTGGAAGGAAATCATTAAAGTGAGAAGAATGACTCTTAAGAGACACTCTCTGCCCTCTGATCCTCTTGTGTTCCAGCCTGTTCTCCCATGGTGACAGTGCAGCTCATATAAGTCTGTGCTCCCCTAGGCCCCAACCGAGCAGGGCTGGGGTAGGGCAGGAAATCGCCACTCACAAAATAAATGACCTGAGCCAGAGTCTTTTGTTAATGAGTCTAGGGCATAATAAATCAAGGTGACCCAGTCTCAAGAAACACAAGCCTGTGTAAAAAAACTCCCAAGCCCCAGAGGTGAAGAGGAGAAGGGAGAGGGGACTGCAGGGAGTCCTTATAAATCACACCCAGATGAAACTAGTGCAGATGTTTTCCAGTTTCAGACATACTCAAGAGGCAGAGGACAGACGCATGTGGATTGAATGGAAGGGGCTATCCATTTGGGAGGGGAGACAGGAGACAGCCGGCCCCAGGGACACAGCCCCTCCTCTTGCTCGGCCTCCCCAGGGCTGTTAGTGGCACAGGTCCACAAGCGCCCTCTTAGTGTCCTCCAGTTGTCACCATCCACGTGGCTTTTTCATCTCGTCCCAAATCTCCCTCTAATCATCATGGCCAGACTATCTAGAGTTGGCAGCCTACCTAAAGCCCCTTGGCTTTAAGAGCTTCTTGTGTCACATGAAGTTTTCAGCTTCCTAAAGTGGGAAGCTCTGGTAAAACAGGGGTGGTCAGGTAAACTGTGGGAGAGCCTTCGCTTAGCAAGGAAATTGCCAGTTCTCTAAAGGGGAAATTTAACAATGGGATAGAAAGAATGCCAGTCTTCCCAGGTGGTACAGTGGTAAAAGAATCTGCCTGCTAATGCTGGAGATGCGGGAGACCGGGTTCAATCCCTGGGTTGGGAAGATTCCCTGGAGTAGGAAATTGCAACCCACTCCAGTATTCTTTCCTGAAAAATTCCATCTACAGAGGAGCCTGGCAGGATACAGTCCAAAGGGTCGCAAAGAGTCTGACACAACTAAGCAACTGAGCACAAGAAAGATGTCACATTGGAAATAAATATTCCAGTCTGTGGTGGAAACCCTGGAGCCTATAGATTTCATCTTGGGTGAGCAGTAATGTGACACTGTTATATGCAGAGGGCTTTCGTCACAGCTCAGCTGGTGAAGAATCTGCCTGCAATGCAGGAGACCTGGGTTTGATTCTTGGGTTGGGAAGATCCCCTGGAGAAGGAAATGGCAACCCACTCCAATATTCTTGCATGGAGAATCTCATGGACAGAGGAGCCTAGCAGGCTATATATAGTCCATGGGGTTGCAAAGAGTCAGATATGACTTAGTGACTACACCACCACCACCAAGATAGATAAGGATCCCAGCTTCACATTCTGAGACCCATATTGTTCCTATTTGACAAATGCAGAAACTGAGGTCAAAAGAGGCTAAGTAATCACTACAAAAGGCATTTGTAATGCACTTTGCAGTTCGCAAAGAGCGCATGGCCAGTTAAAAATGTTGTTCTTCCCTTAGCTACAGATGAGGACACCTGGGATGAGGAGGTAGAAAAAACCTGTCCAGGTCACACAGCTAATGTGTGGAGGTACTCCTATCCACACTCAGGCTCTCAAATCTGTCTGTTGTCCTTTCTATTCAACACAGCTATTTGAAAGGCCCATGATGAACACTATGCTATTAGGGAAAGGATAATGAAACAGGGAGACTAAAACTTTGGCCAAAGTTCATGACTAGTTAGTGTTTAAAGGTAGCTGGAAAGTAGATGAATGGATAAGAGGAAACCAGCCAAAGAGTTTTCTTTCTCCTTGTTGTATAAAACCTGTCATCACATCATTTCCCTTCCTCTTAATAAGCATGGCCTCCTCTGTTCACTCTCTCCTGCTGCTGATTAGTCGCTTTGGTTGTGTCTGACTCTTTGCGACCCCATGGACTAAAGCCCACCAGGCTCCTCTGTCCATGTAATTCTCCAGGCAAGAATACAGGAGTGGGTTGCCATGCCCTCCTCAGAGAATCTTCCCCACCCAGGGATCTAATCCGTCTTCTGCATTGAGGCAGATTACCACTGAGCCACCAGGGAAGCCCTCTTCTACTCACCGTCATTTCAAAAGAAATGGCATCACACCAGCTACTTCTTTTTAAAATTATTGCCCATGATGAATTCAATCCCAATGACCATCATTACCACTACTAGTTTGTATAGTACTTTATATTAAAAATTTTTTTTTCATATCTGTTACTACCTCTGAACCTCTTAGTCATGTTTGCCATTTACCCTTGGAGAAACAGAGATCAGAGTGACTTGCCCAGGATCACACCACACATTTAGAATGGAAATATGCCCCCTCCCCACTCCAGTCAGTGCTGCTTCCAAAACAAACACAAGAAGCCAGATGCTCTTTTCCATCTCAGTTTTTTTTTTTTCAACTCATATTGCCCCAGTTCTACAGTGAGAGATGTCAGTGTATCCCCCAGGGTTCTCCATAGACCTTCTATACCAGCTCTGCTTCCTCTAAAAGTAAGATAATGAGCATTATGTTCTAATCCAAATAAGAATCCAAGGGTTGACTCAACCAGACACAATTGTCAACCATAACAGAAAGATGCCACAGCAGGCCGTCTAAACAAACCAAAATAAACCCGTAGCCTTAAACTGGTCCAGGACCCAGATCTGCAGGACGGCAGGCACACCCATTAAAATTAGGACTATTTCAAGTATTTTAGTAGAATAGCAGCCTTCTACCAAGGAAGAATACTGCTTAGGTTTCCTTTTCTTGTTTTTTGTTGGTTTTTGGTTTTGTTGTTTTGGTTTGGTTTTTGGTCCTGCTCAATGAGTTCAAATCTTTCGTACAGATGTTGACTCTCAGCTAGGTATCCAGAGCCAAGAACCCCAGGATGTGGGCATTTTGGTGAATTCTGGAATATCAATTATCTGTTATAAAAGTCAGTCTGTCACTCAGCATATTATCTTGGTTTCCTACTATGTACCAGGGACTGTGTTCGGTGGTGAAGAAGATTGAGACTTATGTTTTATACTATCCTGGCCACTAAATATCTGGGAGATCTTAGGCAATTCCTCCCCTCTATGGATGGCAATTCCTGCCTCTGTAAAGTATAAAAGTGGATTGTTCTGTCTCTAGGTCCTTTCTACTTTGCTATTCTATAGTTCATGGGAATCTGTGCTAGGGTAGTAGGCCTGGGAGCAGCACCTAAGGAGAAGAATAATGTCCTTTTGATTTACTTATGAAAAGAACTAGAAAAAGAGGTAGAAATGAAGACTATATTTTGCAAGGAAATCAGGCTTTGTCATGTAAGATGTGGCTGGAGGGGTGGGGCAGGGAAGAATGGCTACTGAGTTTTAAAAATCTGTTGTATATGTCAGGAGAAAATTCTAAAATACAAATATGTGTATCGCTTTATGCTCCTTTTTGATACACGTTTTATTCAGCTATAACCAGTTCTTACATGATATTTTTCATTCTTTATCTGTTATTTTGTGTATACATTCTATATATCACAGAGTGTACGATTTTCTTAGTGTTTTTAGTAGATAAGAGCATTCTATCCTATGGTATCTTAGATATCTTTCTAATTCACAAATGGTGGGACATTTGGAATATGTTGGTGTTTTCCCTTTATTAATAGCACTGGTATAACTTTCCCCCTAATTTACTTCCTTTGGACATTCTTGAAAAAAATTAAAATTTCTAAATCAATGATGTGATCTATTTCCAAAGACCCAACTCATTTATAATAGTATCAGCAGTTTCTGAGCATTTTTGGTTTTCTATATTTCTATCTACACTGCATATAATAATTTAAATTTCTTTTTGATAATTTAAATTGCATGTTTCTACAATTACAACGTCTATGAAATTGTTTATATTTTAATTTGTTTCACTGTTACTGAGCTGATCTGTTTTCTTTGTGTTGAGTAATTTTCCACATCTCCTCCTATGTGAGCAATTTATTTATGTTTTTGGACATCATGTGTAATGATCTTTGAAAAACATGTTCAAGTTTTTGTGGGCCAGATCCTTAAGTATTACTGATGTTGGGGAAACATTCATCAGGAAGAAAGTAGAGATTTTTGTCTTTTTGTTCACTGAAGTATCCCAAGCACCTAAAATAATGTACACAACAGGTGAGTGTGTTGAGTAAGTGAATAAACACTTATGAGATGCCCAGTATGTATTGGGACAAATATGAGCATTTAGTTTTGGCATAGAGAATGAGAATGACCTTTGGCAAGGTCAAAGAGAGTGGAAGAAGTAGTATTTCTCACTTCAGAATTTTAAAAATTTACTCAAGGTGAATGAAGCGTTACGGTAAGAAGCCACTGAGGAGTCCCTGTAGTTATTGCCTTGATGTCGCCAAAACATGGCAAAGACATTTGTGTGTTTTGTCTGCTCCCCTCATTAGACCAACTTTAATAATATCGTATTGTGAACCTAATTCAAGCAACAAACATTTTCTCAGCTTTTACTGTAATAAGCAGGCACTAAAGTAGCCACAGGATACTAGTCCAAGGAACAGAGTCCTGGGTGTGCATGCAACAGAATACTGTATATCAAGAAAAAGGGACAAACTACAGACACAGACTACAATGTGTATAGAACTCAAAAACTTCATGGTAAGTGAAGTTGAGATACAAAAAATTACATATTACATGACTCCACTTATATGAAATGCCCAGAAAAGATAAATCTATCAAGATAGAAAGTAGATTACTGGTTACCTGGGGCTAAGGAATGGGGTGACAGCAAATGGGCACAAGGGATCTCTTGGAGGGTGGTAAAGTTGTCCTAATAGCCGAGAAATAGCTCCAGAAGGAATAAAGAGGCTGAGCCAAGGCAGAAATGACGCCCAGTTGTGGACGAGTCTGGTGGTGAAGGTAAAGTCTAATGCTATAAGAACAATATTGCCTAGGAATGTGAAATGTTAGGTCCATGAATCAAGGCAAATTGGAAGTGGTCAAACAGTAGATAGCAAGAGTGAACTTCAACATTTTAGGAATCAGCGAACTAAAATGGACTGGAATGGGTGAATTTAACCCAGATGACCATTATTTCTACTACTGTGGGCAAGAATCCCTTAGAAGAAATGGAGTAGCCCTTAAGTCAACAAAGGAGTCTGAAATTCAGTACTTGGTGCAGTCTCAAAAATAACAAAATGATCTCAGTTCGTTTCCAAGGGAAACCATTCAGTATCACAATAATCCAAGTCTATGCCCCAACCACTAATGACAAAGAAGCTGAAGTTGAATGGTTCTATGAAAATCTACAAGACCTCCTAGAACTAACACCAAAAAAAGATGTCCTTTTCATCATAAGGGACTAAAATGCAAAAGTAGGAAGTCAGGAGATACCTGGAGTGACAGGCAAATTTGGCCTTGGAGTACAAAATGAAGTAGGGAAAAGGCTGAGTTTTGCCAAAAGAACACACTGGTCATAGCAAACATCCTCTTCCAACAACACAAGAGACAACTCTACACCTGGACATCACCAGATGGTGAATACTGACTTTGGATTGATTATATTCTTTGCATCCAAAGATGGAGAAGCGCTATACAGGCAGCAAAAACAAGACCAGAAGCTGACTGTGGCTCAGATCATGAACTCCTTATTGCCAAATTCAAACTTAAACTGAAGAAAGTAGGCCATTCAAGGTATGAACTAAATCAAATCCCTTACGATTATACAGTGGAAGTGACAAATAGATTCAAGGGATTAGATCTGATAGACAGAGTGCCTGAAGAACTATAGAAGGAGGTTCATGATATCATATAGGAGACAGTGATCAAGACCATTCCCAAGAAAAAGAAATGCAAAAAGGCAAAATGGTTGTCTGAGGAGGCTTTACAAATAGCCAAGAAAAGAAGAGAAGCAAAAGGCAAAGGAGATAAGGAAAGATATACCCATCTGAATGCAGAGTTCCAAAGAATAGCAAGGAGAGAGATTAGAAAGCCTTCTTCAGTGAACAATGCAAAGAAATAGAGGAAAACAATAGAATGGGAATGACTAGAAATCTCCTCAAGAAATTAGAGATACCAAGGGAATATTTCATACAAAGATGGGTACTACAAAGGACAAAAATTGTATAGACCTAACAGAAGGAGAAGATATTAAGAAGAGATGGCAGAATACACAGAAGAACTACACAAAAAAGATCTTAGTGACCCGGATAACCATGATGGTGTGATCACTCACCTGGAGCCAGACATCTTGGAATCTGAAGTCAAGTGGGTCTTAGGAAGTTTTGACTAGATGGATCTTTGTCAGCAAAGTGATATCTCTGCTTTTTAATATGCTGTCTAGATTTGTCATAGCTTTTCTTCCAAGAAGCAAGCATCTTTTAATTTCAAGGCTGAAGTCACCATCTGCAGTGATTTTGGAGCCCAAGAAAATAAAACTACAAACAAAACTTACAGAGGTGATGGAATTACAGCTGAGCTATTTCAAATCCTAAAATATGATGCTGTGAAAGTGCTGCACTCAATGTGCCAGCAAATCTGGAAAACTCAGCCATGGCCACAAGATTGGAAAAGATCAGTTTTCATTCCAATACCAGAGGAGGGCAGTGCCAAAGAATATTCAAACTACCACACAATTGCTAAGAAAGTCATGCTCAAAATCCTTCAACAGTTTGTGAACTGAGAACTTCCAGATGTACAAGCTGGATTTAGAAAAGGCAGAGGAACCAGAGGTCAAATTGCCAACATCCACAAGATCATAGGAAAAGCAAGGGAATTCCAAAAAAAAAAAAAGAAAATCTGCTTCTTGACTGCACTAAAGCCTTTGACTGTGTGGATCACAACAAAAAGGAAAATTCTTAAATAGATGGGAATACCAGACCACCTTACCTGCCTCCTGAGAAACCTAAATGCAGGTCAAGAAACAACAGTTAGAAACCCTCATGGAACAACTAGCTGGTTCAAATTTGGGAAAGGCGTATGCCAAGGCTGTATTTTGTCACCATGTTTATTTAACTTATATGCAGAGTACATCATGCGAAATGCTAGTCTGGACGAAGCTCAAGCTGGAACTGCCAGGAGAAATATCAATAACCTCCAATAGGAAGATAACATCACCAAAATGGCAGAAAGCAAAGAGGAACTAAAGAGCCTCTTGTTGAAGGTGAAAGTGGAGAGTGAAAAAGCCTGTTAAAACTCAGCATTCAAAAAACTAAGGTTATGGCATCTGGTCCCATCACCTCACGGCAAATACATGGGGAAACAATGGAAACAGTGACAGACTTTATTTTCTTGGGCTCCAAAATCACTACAGATGGTGACTTCAGCCTTGAAATTAAAAGATGCTTGCTTCTTGGAAGAAAAGCTATGACAAATCTAGACAGCATATTAAAAAGCAGAGACATCACTTTGCTGACAAAGATCCATCTAGTCAAAACTATTGTTTTTCCATCAGTCATGTACAGATGTGTGAGTTGGACCATAAAGAAGGCTGAGGGCTGAAGAATTGATGCTTTGGAACTGTGTTGCTGGAGAAGACTTTTGGGAGTCCCTTGGACAGCAAGGAGATCAAACCAATCAATCCTAAAAGAAATCAACACTGAATATCCATTGGAAGGACTGATGCTGAAGCTGAAGTTTCAATACTTTCACCACCTGATATGAAGAACTGACTCATCGGAAAAGATGCTGACACTGGGAAAGATTGAGGGAAAGAGGAGAAGGGGACAACAGAGGATGAGACGGTTGGATGGCATCATTGACTCAATGGACATGAGTTTGAGCAAGCTCCAGGAGATAGTGAAGGACAGGGAAGCCTGGTGTGCTACAGTCCATGGGGTTGCGAAGAATCAGACATGACTGAGCAACTGAACAACAACAATAAGTTGTTCTAATGCTTGATTGTGGTGATAACTGCACAACTCTGTAAAATTACTGAGAACCCATTAAATTATAGACTGAAAGTGAGTAGATTTTATGGAATTTTTCACTATACCTCGATAAAGCTGATTAAAAAAGGAGAGCAGCTATCGTGACTTTTACCCTGTCAAAAGAAAGCAAAATTCGGCCCCAGAGCAGACAGACAATTAGAATGCTGTCGGTTATGAGCTGCCATGGAGGTGAGCCCAGGGGACTGTGGGAGCACTCAGGCAACTAACCCAGTCCTGGTGCTCAAGGGAAGTTTCCTGGAGGAGTCAATGTCTGGCTGGGAGAACTATTGCAGGCAGAGTAACTGGAAGTGAGAGAGAGGAGATGCCATACCAAGACAGTGATAATAGAATTCATGTCATGGAAGGTAGCACTAAGGCCAATTCCCACCTTGTTCTGAGTTTAGCAGGTTTCAGAGGAAGCTCAACACTGGGAGAAGCTTTGTATGTGAATGATGACCGTCATTTATTAAATACCTTGCCATGAGACAAGAACTGTACATTTCATAACAACAATCTTACAAGGCAGGATTATGATGAAGAATCAAGCAAAGAGAGGTTCCTTGTTAGGGGTAACTTTTCTAATACAGCAGCAGAGCTGGAATCCAGACATATGCCTGGGTGTGAAGCCCATGCTTTTCCCATTCCACTATCCCCTTTTCCACTACACAAACATGTGACTACTACCAGTGTGGAATCAACGACCTTTGCTGAGAAAGACAATGAGTTTTGCTGATTTGTTCTTAAGAGTTCATAAAACTCATCTGCAAAGAGTTTTGCAAACGCAATTTGACAGGGTCTCAGAGCCACAGCCTTTGTAATTTACCACAGTCCTCAGCGCACTGCTCTGTATACAGCAGGCAGGCATTTGAAATGTACTGTTCCCTATTTAGCTTCAGATGTATAAGTAAAATCCAATGATCAAGATAAGTTAAAGGATGTTGAGCTCCTAAAAGAGCTAGCTAGAAAATTCTGAAAGGCCACAGAAATCTAATTTGTAACACATAGCCATAATCCAAAATCCTCATTAAATGCCTTTCAATAACAATTTTAGATGATCACACAAAGAGCTTAAAATGGTAAGACCAAAACAGAAACATGATTTCTTTTTAAAATATGTTTACTTTCCCTTTTAGGTTGAAAATTGCTCCTTCCCCTCACCTTTGACCCAAGTGTATCTATGCCTTTTGGAAATTGTGAGTCGACTTGGGTGAGGCAAAGACACACATTCTTCTCTTGAAAAGAACAGACTTGCATTCCTATGAGTAAAATAAATTAGGCTCAGTTTCTCTGTCCATTAATTATGTGAATAAACAACTTTCCACTGCTCAGAAAGCAGCTCAGGAGACCAGCACAGATTTCCTCTTCAGACTCAGGGGAAAGATCACTTGACTATCCAGGAGAACGCCTGTGGTCTGAGAGGACTCAGAGCATTGGAATAGGCAAGGCTGTCCTGCCAGATGTTTGTAAGAAATGCACTGATGGAGACAATCCCATGATACAATCCACAGAGGACTGCTGCGTTGTGGGGAGGGGGGCTGGTATTGCAGAAGAACAGCAGAGTGAAAAGGAATTTGCATCCAATTCTGCTCCCAGGAATATCCAGCCCTCAACCCTGAAGACTCCCATGGAGTCCAGAGAATGTACTGCCCCACCCCACCCCCAAGTACTTCTGTTATTTTAGAGTCTTAAAAGAGGCCAGGAACATCACTCCTGGGAAAGTGGGTAGATAGGAGGGAGGGAATGCAGGGCCTCTGACATTTTATAGTCCAACTGAACTGGCTGGGATTTGCAAGAGCATGGACCATTACCACTGAGGATCTATAGACAAATCTAGAGAAACATTGGTGATGAGAGGGAGGTATCAGAATTGGAAACATGTTTGTATTTTTGGCCTTTACACATTTGTGACCAACACTCCTGATCCCCTTCTTCCATACCAAGAGAACCTTTATTTTACTGTAAGCTGCAGCTGTGCCGTCAGTTAAATCATTCAGCTTCCCAGATTCCATTGCAGTCAGGACGGGGAAAGGTAATCCACTTCTGGCCAACAAGATGTGAGCAGATCTCGCTGGGGTTGGCCGTTGAGCGATTGCACCTTGTTGACTTCCTGCCCTTTGTGCTGTGAGTGTAGACACCTGGAGCAGCCTCTTTCCCCCAAAAAAGAACCGCAGATCACGAGGCTGGCGAGCAGAAATAGCGAAGCGGCCAGGTGTTTGATGAGTCCCAGCAGACATCGCGCTAACGCTGGCCTGCTGCCTGTAAGTCATATCTTGTTTAAGCCACCGTTTGTTGGGTCTTCATTGCCTGAAACCAAGCAAAACCGCTACTGCTAGCATTTTGAATTGAATAAATTCAGCAGTGATCACCTATGATGTTCTAGGTTTGGGAATATGAGAATAAGAAAGATAAAACCCACTGCTCTCAGAAAATTCACGGACTAGTGCACAAGAGAAAATACTTAAGTAAACCATTCTAGTGTAGTGGATACCTTCTAGACTGGAGGTTTGTTTAAAGTGTTATGGGAACAGTCATCGTTATTAATAAGGAAGCAAAATGTACTAGAATAAATTGTGTGGCATTATAAGTTATTCTCACCCCTTATAATACATATATACCTGTGTACACATATATAGGTAAATCCAATAAACTCACTGAATAGCCACAATTTATTATTGATACTGCCTGTCAAATCATGAAGTCACAGTTATTTTATCCTCCCTTAAGTACCACTTTACACTTGTTTATTTTCTCTGGTGGGGTCAGAGGACCTCCATGTTTCCTAAGTAAATTTCTCAAACCTTTGTCAATTCCTGATATACAAGAGAAACCCCAAGAAGTCCATGGAAAAATAAACTCATTCTCAAAGAGCAGTAGTAACAAAGGACAGTTTGGTCTGAAACACATCCAGAAGTGGATGGCAAAGTACAGTGGCAGCATTTTCACCCGGGGCAGCACCTATTACAGGAGCAGCTGCCCCTGTCCTTGCCTCTTTCCCTAATTTGTGACTCTGTCTATGCATTCTTCTTTCCTGTCATCTCCTGCCTCATTCCCCATCATCTCCCCTTAGTCTCCTGGATGGCATCTTTATCTCCTGCTTTCTCACACTCTCCATTATTCTCTCCCTTATCCAACTGTGAGTTAAAAATAATGTTTTTTTTAATATTACTTGCAGCTTTTATTAAAGAGATTTTTATTCAAGATTTTAATTTTTTATAAGTTGATGATTAAATTAATTGATATTTTGCAAAAAACAAAAATAATTGCTTTAAAATTTTTGAAGAGGTAATACATTCACATGGTTCAAAATTTAGGAATTTTAAAGTATACGTGTAAAACATCTCCCTCACACTGCTACCTAGCTCCCTTGCTCAGGACAACCAACAGTACCAGTTTTGTGTGTATCTTTACATAGCTATTTTGTATACAGCTAAATATGTACACCTATTCTCCCACTTCATTTTTTCCCACAAAAAGATGACATATACTACATACCTTGGGGCTTCCCAGGTGGCACTAGTGGTAAAGAACCTGCCAATGCAGGAGACGTAAGAGATGCAGGTTTGACCCCTGGGTCGGGAAGATCCCCCAGAGGAGGGCGTGGTGACCCACTCCACTATTCTTGCCTGGAGAATCCCGTGGACAGAGTAGACCGTCGCATGGCAGGCTACAGTCCACAGGGTTGCAAAGGGTCGAACATGACCAGAACAACTTAGCATGCACTCACGCAAGTAGTAGTATATATGCATCATTTCAGGATGAGAGAACATTCTTTTTGGCTTGCTGGGTCTTCACTGGTGCCCATGGGCTTTCTCCAGTTGCAGCAAGCAGTAACTACTCTTTGTTGCATGGGCTTCTCATGCAGTGGCTCCTCTTCTTGCAGAGCACAGGCTCTGGGCTCACAAGCTTCAGTGGTTACACACAAGGCCTCAGTAGTTGTGGTATGTGGGCTCTTGGGCCTGCAGGCTTCAGTAGCTGTGGCCTGGGGACTCAGTAGTTGCTCTGTGGCATGTGGAAGCTTCCCAGACCAGGGATCAAGCCCTGCATTGGTAGGCAAATTCTTTTCCAGTCTACCACCAGGGTTTTTTTTTCTAGTTTTGTATCATTTCTAGTTTTCTATCAAGCTTAGAAAGCCCTTCTGATAGAAGAGGAATTTCTTCTTGATCATACATTATAATGAGCATCAGTCAAGAAGTTGTTTCTTAAATGACTGGTACAACTTAGAGTGATCAGGAATAAAAAGCAGGTGGGGGACAGGGTATACAGGTGGTAAGATTCTGGGTTTGGATCCTCTCCATTCCTGGTTATGTTGCTAGGTAAGATGGCTTATTCTCACATCCACTCTATCCATTTGTCTGCTGTAGGTGAATGAAATGACCAAAGCTCCACAGGCTAGGTGTATGTGAAAGTGAAAGGAGGATTCTAAGGTGATTTGATGACATGTGTGCATAAACATTTTAATTTCTTCACCATTGCATATAATTGTGTCATATCTCCTATTGGACATCTGGGTACTTCCTGTCTACATAATTTTGTTGTTATTGCTTTTCCTCAAAGATAAAGATTCTGGCATGGCAGTCATAGAAAAACTCATAGCTGAAAAAAAAGAAGATGATCCCTCGACACATTGCATTTCAGTGGAAGTGGGGGTGTGGGGGGAATCATTCAGCCACCACTCTTTGGTTGAGCAGGGCTTAAGAGGGAGCCAGGCTCTGACATGTGTAATGAGGTGCCTATAACAAGCTGGTGCCATCCTGCCTCTTCCATCTGCCCCAGTCATAGCCTCCCAATCTCATGGGCCCTAGCTCCCTCCTTCAGATGAGGCCAGAATCCCAGACAGGCACCTAAGCAGAAAAAGTTGCCCTCTTGCAGAATTGGAATACCTCTATCAATTGCCAAGGTGGCAGCATCTGAGATTGTAGAAGCAACAGCTCCCTTCCTGGTATCTTTACAACCTCAGAAGAGCAGTAAAGCTGGCCACTTATGAACCCAAACTTGGCTCCAGAGCACCTTGACTTACTTCCAAGAAGCACCATTCAGGCTTTAAGGATTTGTCCTTTGATTTTTCTCAGTTTGGGACATTTTGAGGTAATGTCCTGCTTACACAAAGTTCTTCACTGAGGGGGTGGTCAAAAGCTCTGCTGCCAATGAGTCATACACAGTGGGTCACTCTGAGGATATTAGCCTCTGTCGTCAGGTGCTCCCAGGACTTGGGCTCTGGGGAGGTAAATAGTGGGGCTGCTTGGGGTCCAGCAGGACAGAGTGATGGGCAGCCACAGAGATCAGAATTAGGAGATGTGGGTGCCGGGAGGTCAGGTTACCTCAGGTCATTCTCATAGACTGCATCATGGACATAGAATCTTGAGGTAGAGTTAGAAGTGGGGGTTAAAGGACAGGGAGGTTTGTTATTGTCATGGTAACAGCTCTGTGTGAAAGCCAAGATGGTAGAGGCCTGGAGATGCTGTTCTATGGCTGCCCTACATAGTTAGCAGCTGGATGAGGTCATTTAACATTTGGGGCATTAGTTATCAAACATATGAGACATTGCTAAGTAAGTAAATAAAGTCACTCAGTCGTGTCTAACTCTTTGTGACCCCATGGACTGCAGCCCACCAGGCTCCTCAGTCCATGGGATTCTCCAGGCAAGAATATTGGAATGGGGTGCCATTTCCTTCTCCAGGGGATCTTCCTGACCCAGGGATCAAACTGAACCTGGGTCTCTCACATTGGAGGCAGACGCTTTAACCTCTGAGCCACCAGGGAAGCCCATGAGACATTGCTAGTCCCCACCTATTTCTGATGGTGTAGAAAGAAGAGGGGATTCACTGGAGTCAGGGGACTCAGGATTGATGAGTAAAGAGTTGGGTCCAACAGGAAGGCAGCTACATCCAGAGAAATTCTACAGGCAGATACTTCTATTGTCCCCTGAGTTGGGATTCAGGTGATTTGAAGACATTTTCTATCTGAAACTATGGCAGTGACTTGAGACTTAAGTGTAAAAAGAAGAGATCAAGAGTCTTGAGAGAAATGGCTCCAAGCTACGGACTGAAAAGTAATCAGTCAGCCAGCATGAAGGGATAGAGTGCCCATTATTTATTCATCCCACTACTGTTCACTGAACTTTGTGTGCGTAATACTGTTTAAAGTGCCGGGGATATAGCAGTGAACAAAGCAAATCCCCTGCTCTCCCGGTACCTATATTGTAGTGGGAGTGACAGGTGATAAACAAGATACTTTGCTGTATAATACATATTTTTATAATGATGTATTTATATTTACCCTTACTCCATCACCTACCTGTCTATCCCCTTCCCCGGTTCTATTAGCACATTTCCCTACTGTTAATAGACAAGTGATGCAGGGAAGATGCTATTCTATGTTGGATGGACATAGAATGCTTCAGGAGTAATGATGTGAGTTTGAGCAGAGCTGGAATGAAGTGAGAAGGGAGACATGCAAACAGGGGAAACAGCATCCAAGGTGAAGGGCACAGTAAGCCCGGAGGAAGGCAGGAGTGTGCTGGGGCCACAAGGAAGCCCTTCAAGCTGGAAATGAGTGAGGGTGGCATTATAGGGGATAAAGTCACAGAGATTGGAAGGAATGTCATGGTGTAGGCTACGACAAGGATTTAGGAATGTATTAGGTTGGTGCAACCTAATAGAAGAACTATACAAGAAAGGTCTTAATAACCCACATAACCACGGTGGTGTGGTCACTCACCTGGAGCCAGATATCCTGGACTCTGAAGTCAAGTGGGTCTTAGGAAGCCTTACTACAAACAAGGCTAGTGGAGGTGATGGAATTCCAGCTGAGCTGTTTCAAATCCTAAAAGATGATGCTGTGAAAGTCTTGCACTCAATATGTCAGCACAGCAAATTTGGAAAATTCAGCAGTGGCCACAGGACCGGAAAATACCGGTTTTCATTCTAGTCCCAAAGAACAGCAGTGCCAAAGAATGTAAAAACTACCATACAATTGTACTTGTTCCACATGCTAGTAAGGTAATGCTCAAAATCCTTCAAGCTAGGGTTCAACAATACATGAACCAAGAACTTCCAGATGTACAAACTGGGTTTAGAAAAGGCAGAGAAACCAGAGACCAAATTGTCAATGTTCATTGGATCATAGAGAAACCAAGGAATTCCATAAAAACATCTGCTGCTGCTTCATTGACTACATGAAAGCCTCTAACTGTGTGGATCAGTCAAATGTAGAAAATTCTTAAAGAGATGGGAATACCAGACCACCTTACCTGTCTCCTGAGAAACCTGTATGTGGGTCAAGAAGCAATAGTTAGAAACTTACATGGAACAATGGTCTTGTTCAAAATTGGGGAAAGAGTACAACAAGGCTGTGTATTGTCACCCTGTTTATTTAACTTCTATGCAGAGTACTTCATGAGAAATACCAGGCTGGATGAATCACAAGCTAGACTCAAGTAGCCAGGAGAAATATCAGTAACCTCAGATATGCAGATGATATCACTCTAATATCAGAAAGTGAAGAGGAACTAAAGAGCCTCTTGATGAGGGTGAAAGAAGAGAGTGAAAAAGCTGGCTTAAAGCTCACAACATTCAGAAAACTAAGGTGATAGCATCTGGTCCCATCACTTCATGGCAAATAGAGGAGGGAAAAGTAGAAGCAGTAGCAGATTTTATTTTCTTGGGCTCCAAAGTCAGGTGGTGACTGCAGCCATGAAATCAAAAGATGCTTGCTCCTTGGAAGGAAAGCTATGAGAAACCTAGACAGCATATTAAAAAGCAAAGACATCACTTTGCTGACAAAAGTCTGTCTAGTCAAGGCTATGGTTTTTCCAGTAATCATGTATGAATGTGAGAACTGGACCATAAAAAAGGCTGAGTGCCAAAGAATTGATGCCTTTGAATTGTGGTGTTGGAGAATTCCCTTGAGAGTCCCTTGGACAGCAAGGAGATCAAACCAGTCAATCCTAAAAGAAACGAACACTGAATATTCATTGGAAGGATTGATGCGGAAGCTGAAGCTCCATTATTTTGGCCACCTAATGTGAACAGCCAACTCATTGGAAAAAACTCTGATGCTGGGGAAATTGAAGGCAAAAGTAGAAGAGAGTGGCAGAGGATTAAATGGTTGGATGGCATCACTGACTCAATGGACATGAATCTGAGCAAACTCTGGGAGATAGTGAAGGACAGGGAAGCCTGGTGTGCTGCAGTCCATGAAATCACAAAGAGTTAGACATAACTTAGCAAATGAATAACAGATTGGTGTAAAAGTAATTGTAGTTTTGCATTGTTGAACTTTGTCATTTGATATTGGAATGCATTCTTAAATAAATGTGATTGTGTTATAAATTTTAATGTGCATTTCTTGTTTTATGTCTTTTGCTAATGAATTATTACTTGCTGATGATTTTATATAATTTTAGACTATGGAAATGATATTAGACAAAAAGCAAATTCAAGTGATTTTCTTATTCAAGCAGCATGGGTCATAAAGCAGTGGAGACAACTTGCAACATCAACAGCCCATTTGGCACCAGAACTGCTAATGAATGTACAGTGAAGTGATGGTTCAAGAAGTTTTGCAAAGGAGATGAGAGCCTTGAAGATGATTAGCATAGTGGCTGGCCATCAGAAGTTGACAACAACCAGTTGAGAGTAATCAATAAAGCTAATTCTCTTACAACTACACCAGAGATTGCCAAAGAACTCAAAACTCTATGGTCATTCAGCATTTGGAGCAAGTTGAAAAGTTGAAAAAGCTTAATAAATGGGTGCCTCATGAGCTGACCACAAATCAAAAAAATCATCATTTAAAAGTATTGTCTTCTCTTATTTCACACAACAAACCATTTCTCAATCAGATGGTGACATGCAACAAAAAGTTGATTGCATATGACAACCGTCGACAATCAGCTCAGTAGCTGGACCGAGAAGAAGCTTCAAAGCACTTCCCAAAGCCAAAGTAAGTAAGTAAGTAAGTAAAGTCACTCAGTCGTGTCCGACTCTTTGTGACCCCATGGACTGCAGCCCACCAGGCTCCTCAGTCCATGAGATTCTCCAAGCAAGAATACTGGAGTGGGTTGCCATTTCCTTCTCCAGGGGATCTTCCCGACCCAGGGATTGAACCCGGGTCTCCCGCATTGGAGGCAGACGCTTTAACCTCTGAGCCACCAGGAAAGTCCCAAAGCCAAACTTGTGCCAAAAAAGGGTCATGGTGGTCTGCTGCTGTCCTGATCCACTACAGCTTTCTGAATCCTGATGAATTCATTAATCTGAGAAGTATGCTCAGCAAATTGATGAGATGCACCAAAAACTGCAATGCCTGCAGCTGGCATTGGTCAGCAGAAAGGGCCCAATTCTTCTCCACGACAACTCCCAGCCACTCATTGCACAACCAATGCTTCAAAAGTTGAACCATGGGCCATGAAGTTTTACCTCATCTGCCATATTCACCTGACCACGCACCAACCAACTATCACTTCCTCAAGCATCTCAACAAGTTTTGCAAGGAAAATGCTTCCACAACAGCAGGATGCAGAAAACGCTTTCCAAGAGTTCATTGAATCCCAAAGCATGGATTTTTATGCCACAGGAAAAGACAAACCTATTTCTCATTGGCAAAAATGCGTTAATTGAATGGTTTCTATTTTGATTAATAAAAATGTGTTTGAAACTAGTTAGAATGGTTTAAAGTTCAGAGTCTGAACCCATAATTACTTTTGTACCAATCTAATAGTTTGAGTGCATTGAGAGGCCATTGGAGGATCACATACTCATCAGGTTACTGCACAGCCTCGAAGACACTGCACTGACATGTATGTGAGATTCTCCAGTGCTGTACTTGCCTCCTAGCCTGTGAAAGGTTTTGCCCCCAAAAGCCTCAATGACAGGGAAAACAGGTGTGTACCTCCACCTCCAGTTGTGTAATTCTGGGCTGCAGAGAGGCCTGACATGGAAAGAAAGACAAAGCCTGCAAATCTCAGGCCACTGGAACAAAGCTTCCTCATCTGAATGATGTCAGTTGCAGCCTCGTAGGTGGGGGTTACCTTGACTTCTGACCTGAGTTGCATCTTATACTAGTAAGTGGCTGGTACTCCAGTGTTCAGAAAACAGTGTCTGCTTCTCGTTCCATATATTCATCCTTTTAACCCCTCCATAGACCAGGCCTCTGCTTAACAGAGCCTAGGAGAACACCTGCTGTGAACATCTTCTTTCTGGGACAAAGGACCAGGCAGGCCTTTGCAAGCTTCTTCCTTGCATAGGAAGTGAGATATCCCCCTAAAGTCCCCATACAGTTAAAGAATGGGCTTTGTCTAGAAAGTTTATAGACTCAGCCTGGAAAACCCCTCCCTCCTTATTAGATTCAAATGCATTAGCAGATATGCACAAGGAAGGAACTCAGATTCCAGAAGTTGATTTCTTTTACAGGTGTCCTTCCTTGACAGGAAAGCCTGGCAGACTGCAGTCTATGGGGTCGCAAAGAGTTGGACATGACTTAACAAAGGAACAACTTCTTTTTGAGTCTTAGAAAATGGTGGTGATTTTGTCATTTGTACGTTTTGGTTTGTGTGTGTGTGTGTGTGTGTGTTTGGCTTACAACACAGTGGTCTGTTTCTTGCTCACGCAACATCTCCACTTTACATGGCTGTAGATTCCCTACTGTCTTCATTCCAGTGAAGACAGTGAAGACACTCCTCCTCCTTCATACTGAGGCTGAAGGTATAGTGTCTGTTGTAACATGCTTGTCATCCTCCTCAGGACTGTTCCCAAACACTGATGGTTTTTGCAAAATAGGGTGCAACTTCTGTGCTTTCTTTGTGAAATAAGCTTCCATCGGCTTAGAACCATGTTCTTGTTCCCATCTCCCTATTTTGTTTTTATCATAAAGTTTTTGAACACACTTGGACACGTGCATGCATACACACACACTCATCGTGACAATATTGTTGAAGACTAACGACCTAGAAAGATATTCACGTGAAACAGTATGCTCAGTATCATTGCGTGTCTGTTCTAAGTATAGGTAATTATGCATAGCTATAAATACCAAAGTGATGCATTTTGGATGATTTTTATTTTCATCTTTTTTATGTGCGTTTTCAAGTATTTTAACAAATCCTTACATTGCATCTACCTGGATACAGTATCAGAAAGTCATTGTCTCAACCTCAGTACTTTCCATCTAACAGCTCTCTTACAAGGGAGGGCCTTGTAAGTCCCTCCAACAAATCCTCTTTTAAATAGAACACTTGTGTGTGGTAAACATGCATGGACTGATCCCTTGACCCACTGACCAACCCCCTTTTGTTAGGTGTCTGCACATGGTTTAGAACCATTCACACACAAGATCACAGAACTGGGCAGAGATTTTGGAAGTGATCCTGCCTGACTGCCTGCTCAAGGCACAGCTCTCCTTTCTGCATGCCTGAGTGGGGCTTGTCCAGTCTCTGGTTACTCATGTCCCCGGCTGGGACCACAGGGCAGGGAGACCAGCCGTTGTTGGATAATGGCCTTAGTTAAGAAAGTCTACCTTACAGAGAGGAGGCTCTATCTGCACATAACATGCACCCTCAGATCCTAGCCCCCATATTTATGGCACTTCATAGCCCTAAGAGCTCATCCCATGGGAAATAAAAGGGGGATGAAACGAAGAACTGACATTTTCTGTTGTTGTTCTGTTGTTTTGTTTTGACTCAGAGTCTCTCTTAATTGATCTAAGTTTCTTTTCCATGCTGTCTGGCACCATTCAAAGGTGCCAGATTCACTGGAAAAGACCCTAATGGTGGGAAAGATTGAAGGTGGGAATAGAAGGGGATGACAGGGGTTGAGATGGTTGGATGGCATCACTGACACGATGGACATGAGTTTGAGTAGGGTCCAGGATTTGGTGATGGACAGGGAAGCCTGGTGTTCTACAGTCCAGTCAGTCAGTTCAGTCACTCAGTCGTGTCCAACTCTGCGAATCACAGCACACCAGATCTCCCTGTCCATCACCAACTCCCGGAGTTCACTCAAACTCACTTCTGTCAAGTCGGTGATGCCATCCAGCCATCTCATCCTCTGCCATTGCCTTCTTCTGCTCTCAATCCCTCCCAGCATCAGGGTCTTTTCAAATGAGTCAGCTCTTCATATCAGGTGGCCAAAGTACTGGAGTTTCAGCTTTAGCATCATTCTTTCCAATGAACACCTAGGACTGATCTCCTTCAGAATGGACTGGTTGGATCTCCTTGCAGTCCAAGGGACTCTCAAGAGTCTTCTCCAACACCACAGTTCAAAAGCATCAGTTCTTCAGTGCTCAGCTTTCTTCACAGTCCAACTCTCACATCCATACATGACCACAGGAAAAACCATAGCCTTGACTAGATGGACCTTTGTTGGCAAAGTAATATCTCTGCTTTTGAATATGCTCTCTAGGTTGGTCATAACTTTTCTTCCAAGGAGTAAGTGTCTTTTAATTTCATGGCTGCAGTCACCATCTGCAGTGATTTTGGAGCCCCAAAATAAAGTCTGACACTGTTTCCACTGTTTCCCCAACTATCTGCCATGAAGTGATGGGACCAGATGCATGATCTTCGTTTTCTGAATGTTGAGCTTTAAGTCAACTTTTTCACTCTCCTCTTTCACTTTCATCAAGAGGCTCTTTAGTTCCTCTTCACTTTCTGCCATAAGGGTGGTGTCATCTGCATATCTGAGGTTATTCATATTTCTCCCAGCAATCTTGATTCCAGCTTGTGCTTCTTCCAGCCCAGCATTTCTTATGATATATTCTGCATAGAAGTTAAATAAGCAGGGTGACAACATAAAGCCTTGACATACTCCTTTTCCTATTTGGAACCAGTCTGTTGTTCCATGCCCAGTTTTAACTGTTGCTTCCTGACCTGCATACAGGTTTCTCAAGAGGCAGGTCAGATGGTCTGAGATACCCATCTCTTTCAGAATTTTCCACAGTTTATTGTGGTCCACACAGTCAAAGGCTTTGGCATAGTCAATAAAGCAGAAATAGATGTTTTTCTGGAACTCTCTTGCTTTTTCCATGATCCAGCGGATGTTGGCAATTTGATCTTTGGTTCCTCTGCCTTTTCTAAAACCAGCTTGAACATCAGGAAGTTCACGGTTCACGTACTGCTGAAGCCTGGCTTGGAGAATTTTGAGCATTACTTTACTAGCGTGTGAGATGAGTACAATTGTGCGGTAGTTTGAGCATTCTTTGGCATTGTCTTTCTTTGGGACTGGAATGAAAACTGATCTTTTCCAGTCCTGTGGCCACTGCTGTTTTCCAAATTTGCCACAGAGCCACAAAGAGTCAGACACGACTGAGTGACTGAACTGAACTGAACTCCATTACCCTTTTCCTTCCTTCTTTAGAACTTCCTATTCTCTTTCCCTTTTACAGCCATGTTACAACAGTTATAATAACACCCATCCAAACATGAGTTTAAATAAAAGCAGTACCTAACCATAGAACAAGTTTATGGGAAAACAAACTGCTTTTATTTTTTTTCTTTCAGATTTTCACAATAAAGTTCTTTCAGTGTTTTCTTTTGCATTTTTTATTTGTAAAATATACACAGCATAAAATGTGCCATTAAAAATAATAATTCATTATTTATTATAATTCAGTGTCACTAAGTACATTCACAAAGTTTTGCAACCATCACCACTGTCTAGTTCCAAAACTTTTGGATCATGCCAAATGGAAACTCCATGCTCATTAAGCAGGCATTCCCCATTCTCCATTTCCCCAAGGATACAACAGCAACTAAACAGCATTTTGTCACTATGGATTTGCCATTTCTAGACATTTCCTATAGATGAAATCATATAATATGATTTTCCTTAACTTTGCATATTATTTGCAAAGTTCATCACTGTTGTAGCAGGGATCAGGACTTTGTTTCTTTTTTATGGCTGGATAATATTTCACTCTATGCATATACACATTCTGTTTATCCATGTGCTCATCAGTTGATGGATATTTGGGTGGTTTCCATCTTTCAGAGATTCTAAATAGTGCTGCTATGAACTTTTTTGTACAAGTTTTTGTTTGGACAAAAATCCTTTTTTTTTTTGAAGCATTAATTTTTTTCTCCAAAATGCCGGCTTGTTTGTTTCTTGCTGAGGGCAGAGGTGGGTATGGCTCCTTTCTGGTGCCCTAAGCAAGGTTCAGCTTATCCACTGGCAGTCTTCCTCTGTTCCTTGTTCTTGTGCCTCTTGATGTTCTGTCTCCTTATATTTCCTTTAATCTCTCTTCCCTGCACAAATCTGCAAGTATATGTGGGTCCTCCCTCCATTCAAACAATTTGGAATTCATATTGGCAAGTATATTTCCTCCTCTTACACAGGTGGTTTTTTTTTTTTTTTTTTTCTTTCTTTAAGAAATACAATGAATGTGCACAATTCAGAAAGGCCTCAGGCCTTAGTCCTTAGCTTCCCCTAACAAGGCCCCTTTCCAACTCAATTCCAGGAAATCAGGCTCCAGGAGCTCAAGCCAGGAGAGGCCCTTCCCCGGGCCTCAGCTCATAAAGCCAAGGTGTGTCTGGCCCCCGACTCTCTCAGGCTTGGAACTTGAGCCTTCCCTCACTGGCTGCTGTCAGAGTTCAGTGCTCCCTTCAAGCCCTTGGAAAGCTGGGGGCCAGAGAGAACAGAGAGGCATCAGATTACTGCCTGCAAAAAGGAGGGGCCACCCTATCTGATACCCTCTGTGTACAGAGTTGCAGTTTCATGTACAGCAAGCTGGGTGAGCAACCCCAGGCATCACCAGGATTATATCACAAAACAGCCCGATTATCTTGCCTCCTCCCAGAGGTATAGATGCCGTTGCTCCTTTCCTCTGTGCCTCTCCCACCCCTTTTTCCTGGGTTTGCCCCCTCCCCCTTCTCCATATCCCCTGCTTTCCTCAATCTGTTTCTCTTCTTTCCCCCCAAGAAGCTCTCTGGTTCTCTCCTGCCCCTTGGGTTCCCTCCCCCTCTTTCCATCCTCCAAGCCTCTTCTATCTGCTCCCTGTCTCCTTGCCTTTCTCGGTGTGCCTTCTGGATCTGTTTCCCTTGACACTGGTCCCAGGCCTGCTGCCAAGTTTCAGACCCATTAGTGAGGTGCCTTGCTGACTGAAACACAAATCAAAACTGATCCGGGTACAATTAGCAGCTGCTCGCACCTCATCTGGAAAGCATTAGCCAGCAGAGAGTGGAGGGAGGGAAACAGGAGAGAAATATTGCTGCCAAACAGAACAGATCTCCTATTTTGGAACGTGAAAGGATCCTGACCCAGTAGACATATAACTGAAAACAAGACACAAATAGACAAAGAGGGCCCCCATGAGAGTCAAAGATGAGTGGCCTGTTAACTGACCTTGGGTGTCCTTCAGTATCTACAGGAGAGATATAGACTCCTCCACATTTGATTCAAGGGTAGAACTGTCATCCAGGAAAAGAGGTGTCTGTTCTGTTCAATCCAGATATTTGAACACTCATGTGATCCAGGAGTCCTATACTCTCTTGCTGCATACTGTTACCTTAGTACTGCTTCTAGAAATCCAATGTGCTAAGAATCACCTGGCACTGAGTTAAAAATACAGATTCCAATTCACTAGGACTGGGGAAGGGCCTGAGATTCTGCATGTATAACAAGCTGAGTATGAACCATACTTCAAGAGTCTAGGACAGTTCAACTCATGTAAGTTCAATTCATGTAATGTTGGTCAAATACCCTTGCTAAAGGCTTCTCCCAGTACCTGTCCTTTTCCTTGTTAGCACTCACAATTACTACTTGATGCCTATCTTTCCAAGTCAAGTGCAAGCTGTCCAAGAGCAAGGAACAGGCCTGATTTACTTCTGTATCCCCAGTACTAGCCCAGGGTGTTGCTTACAGTAGGGGGTAAATAAACATTTCACAGGGGAATGAACCAGCTCAATCCTCAAGGCCCATCACAAGTATCTCCTCTTTCGGAGAGCTTTTCTAGGCCAGCCTGGTGACATTTGTTAATTTCCCATGTGTCCCAGCCCTTTAACTAGATCATTTGCTGCTTAAAGCTGGGGCTTGGTCTTCTAAGTTTCTGAACGTTTTTTATGCCCTTCCTCCTCCACGGCCCCCCCACCACCTTCGCACTGCCTTGCTCTAGGAGGCGTTTAATGGCAGTTGATTGATTGAGAGACCCTAGTATGATGCCAAGTTCTATTTAGACCTCAGTTATAAAGCCCATAGATTGGCTGAATTTTGGCTTGGACTGAAACCAAGGTTTCACATGCCCCAGTGGAAAAGTCTTTAATACTACCTAACACATCTGTGGGTGGGAAGGCTGAGACATTCTGTGTGTACAAAATCAAGAGATGTAATATCGTGAGGCTTCCAAAGCAGTTATAAATCAGGCCACTCTGGAGGGTTAACTGGTGCGCCTGTGGCCATTACCTCACTCCCTTTTCTCCACTGAAAACCGTGGCTCACAGTGCAAGGTATGCTTGCCAGGGTGAGGGCTGCTGCTCTTTTCCAGAATGAAGCAGATCATTTACCTTGGAAACATACAAAACTGGCTTACTATGTTCTCCTATAGAGAGGAGAACCTGGTTTTGTTTGAAATTCTTCCAATGTCCTATTGTTTAAACGTTCAGGGCTTGGGGAAACCCAGTTTGTCTTTTGTCAAGCACTTTCCTCCATAATTTAAAACATGTGTGTATTACAAGGGACATTTAATGTGTATGCTTTTGATTTACTTACCCTTAAATCATCAAAATATTGTTATGCGAGATCTGTTTGATGTCTTAATGGGCATTATTTGGGGATTTAAAAACCTTGCGCTCAGCATAAAAAGCAGGAAGTTGTATTTTTCCAAAAACACAGTGCCTTCAACACAAAAAAAGATTTGAGGGCCTCTTCAGAATCCTCATTTTGCAGGGCTTAAGGGGTTCGGAGCCAGCACAATCCAGGCTCACATCTCTGTCTCTCCAGTGAATCAAAGCATAGCTGGAAGTTCTAGGCCTGGCAGACTCTGTGACCCTTCAATATCCAAAGGGGACAAAGCTTAATCTGTCTGGAGGCTCCAGCGCATACTTTGCAGCCAATACTCCAAATGCATGTTCCATGTGTAATCCTGCAAAATGCCTGACTGTGATCTTGATTATCTTCTGAAGCAGATAAAACACAAATCTAGGGTGTTAGAGACAACTTTTGAAGTTTGAAAGTACCTGGCGAAGAAAATCCACCAGAATGCAGCTCAAAGATGTTGTTCTGTGGGATGGGTTTTCAAGGATCAGTTTGATCTCAGGGCAGGCCGTGAGTAAGGGGATGAGTCAGGGGATGTATGACGTCCTGTTATCTGCTAAGGCTCTGCCTCAAACAGGCCTTGTAAACTCAGAGCCATCAGTTTGGTCTCTGAGTTCTGGTTCAATTACAGGTGAAACAGTGAAATGACTGGGATGGGTAAGTTTCAAACTGATGCTGATATATGCACATGTACACGCATACACAGAATGTTTGTATATGAATGTCCCATATAAACACAGTGAGCAAGAACAGAGAAAGTAAGAGATTGTAAATGGCAGAACAAACTCAGTAGTTGAATGAGAAAGGACTGCATGTTGCTGAGAACAGGTAACAGGAAATCTGAATCCCTAATAACCAATTCTCAGATAATAGGCTCACCTGTGGGGACAGGGAAGTTTAGGGTAAGAAGAGAGAGGAAGTGGCCCCTGGGCAGGTAGGAGGGGCCTAAGCAAGTGGTGAGAGGCATAGGGAGACCTATGTTCCCCAGGCTATCTGGCCTGCCTCTCCATTGGGCTTTTTCCTCTGGGACCTTGAAGCCCAGCCTGAAATAAGCAGAACTCTGCCTGGGGGCTGAGTCCTCCAGAATTGATATTCAGCTGCTGTGTTAACCACTCAGTAGATAGCACAGAGGCCTGCCATCTGTCAAGCATGGCACAGCTGTCTCAGAGCCACAGAGGTGGCTAAGATGCAGATCCCACCCTCAGCAAGTTCCCAGTCTGGCAAAGGCAAGCAGCCAGCTTCCTTCCTGCCCACCCAGGATTCAAGAGAGTGTGAATGGAAACAGCGGGACAGGAGACATGAGCAAGAGATGGAACTGACAGCCCCGAGCAGATGTGAGGGGCAAAGGACATGGAGCATTGAGTATTATTGAAGTTTCAAGTCTCAGTGTCTTTGAGGATGGTGATGATATTGGCAAAAATAGGGATTATAGAGTGGAAAAAAAGCAGTTGGGAGGGAAAATGCTACAACCAGCTTGGAACCTATCTGCTCAATCTAGTTGGACGTCTCTGTAAAAGGACTCTACAAAAGACCTTTATTCATTTGGGGAGAAAAAAAGTGGATGCCTACAAAGAAAAAAGTGAATGCAGAAAAATGAGATAAGCAGGAGGTAAGAGAGCCTGAAAGCCCTGTTTAAGGGGCTGCACTCTTGCCTGGTGGGAGGCCAGCAGAAACAGTGAACTCTCTTGGCCCCAGCTTGTCTACGTCAGAACTTTTGATCATTTTAAGTGTTCTCAAAGTGAGAGAAAAGAGTCATCTCACACCCTCATAAACTAGATCAGATGTGTGTGCTTCAATGGGGAGTGGTGAATCTACTTATGGAAAATTGTGTTCAGAAATGCCTGACTCCAGCACTTAAAGTCCGTGGCACACATGGAAGGAATTGAGGAGATAGCTAGACTTAAAAATATCCCACCCACACTGTGTAATGTGGCGTCCTGATCATTTTGGAAACTGAAAAGAACCACGGTGGGAAAACTTCTGCATAGTTAAATGTGGACACCTTGAACATGAGCTAAATTCTTTAGGGATTTCTATATCACTAAAGACTTGGCCAGTTTCATCCCATAAAGAGAAATCATAGAGTGTCACCTCTGGCTATCTAGAATGCTTTGGAAAATGTATTGTTTTCAAGAAGTAAATATTCCAGAGAGCAAAGAGTTTACCCTTTTCAGTGAAAATTTTTATTTCAGTGATTTTGAATGAAATCTTTTCTAAAGGCATATACTTTTCCTCTTGAGAAATCTGTATGCAGGTCAGGAAGCAACAGTTAGAACTGGACATGGAACAACAGACTGGTTCCAAAGACGAAAAGGAGTACGTCAAGGCTGTATATTGTCACCCTGCTTATTTAATTTCTATGCAGAGTACATCATGAGAAATGCTGGACTGGAAGAAACACAAGCTGGAATCAAGATTGCTGGGAGAAATATCAATAACCTCAGATATGCAGATAACATCACCCTTATGGCAGAAAGTGAAGAGGAGCTAAAAAGCCTCTTGTTGAAAGTGAAAGAGGAGAGTGAAAAAGTTGGCTTAAAGCTCAACATTCAGAAAACGAAGATCATGGCATCTGGCCCCATCACTTCATGGGAAATAGATGGGGAAACAGTGGACACAGTGCCAGACTTTATTTTTGGGGGCTCCAAAATCCCTGCAGATGGTGACTGCAGCCATGAAATTAAAAGACGCTTACTCCTTGGAAGAAAAGTTATGACCAACCTAGATAGTGTATTCAAAAGCAGAGACATTACTTTGCCGACTAAGGTCCGTCTAGTCAAGGCTATGGTTTTTCTTGTGGTCATGTATGGATGTGAGAGTTGGACTGTGAAGAAGGCTGAGCGCAGAAGAATTGATGCTTTTGAACTGTGGTGTTGGAGAAGACTCTTGAGAGTCCCTTGGGCTGCAAGGAGATCCAACCAGTCCATTCTGAGGGAGATCAACCCTGGGATTTCTTTGGAAGGATGATGCTAAAACTGAAGCTCCAGTACTTTGGCTACCTCATGCAAATAGTTGACTCACTGGAAAAGACCCTGATGCTGGGAGGGATTGGGGGCAGGAGGAGAAGGGGATGACTGAGGATGAGATGGCTGGATGGCATCACGGACTCAATGGACGTGAGTCTGGGTGAACTCCGGGAGTTGGTGATGGACAGGGAGGCCTGGCGTACTGCGATTCATGGGGTCGTAAAGAGTCAGACACAACTGAGCGACTGAACCGAACTGAACTGAACTTTCCTTAACTTCTTAAATATGAACTTAATTTTATTTGAGGAATGCCGATTATAAACTGCTATAATAAGAGAAATACTAGACTATAAGTTCATTGAGAAGTGAATGCTGCAAAAATTAGTGAAATCCAAATAAGGTCTATAGTGCTTTTAATGGCATTGTCCTGGCATTAGTTTTTTCCCCTCTGATTATGAACTAATATAATACACCAGGGTAAGCTAGTGGAAGGGTACACATAGGAAATAATTTTGCAGCTTCTTGTGAGTCTAAAATCATTCAAAGTAAGTTTTTTTTTTTTTTTTAGCACTCTGACATCAAGGGACTCTGTTTCAGTTATCAAGTGGGTGAATAGAAGGAAGAAAGTAAGGAAAGAAGGGAGGGAGAGAGGGAGGGAGGGAGGACAGACAGACAGAGGATCTTTAGAGATCTAAAGAGCTGTATGGGGGCAAGTGTGGAGTATCAGAAGTGTGGGGCTTTAAATGTAGGCAGGTATCAGGGTGATGCTGGCCTCATAGAATGAGTTTGAAAGTGTTCATTTCACTGCAATTTTTTGAAAGACTTTTAGAAGGATAGGCATTAGCTCTTCTCTAAATGTTTGATAGAATTCCCTTGTGAAGCCATCTAGTCCTGGGCTTTTGTTTTTTGGGAGATTTTTTTTTTTTTTAATCACATCTTCAATTTCAGTGCTTGCAATTGGGTTGTTCATAATTTCTATTTCTTCCTGGTTCAGTCTTGGAAGATTGAACTTTTCTAAGTTCTGTCCATTTCTTCCAGGTTATCCATTTTATTGCCATATAGTTGTTCATAATCATCTCCTATAATCCTTTGTATTTCTGCAATGTTTGCTGTAACCTCTCCTTTTTCATTTCTAATTTTGTTGGTTTGATTCTTCTCTTTTTTTTTTCTTGATGAGTCTGACTAAAGGCTTGTCAATTTTATCTTCTCAAAGAGCCAGCTTTTAGTTTTATTAATCTTTACTATTGTTTCTTTCATTTCTTTTTCATTTATTTCTGTTCAGATCTTTATGATTTCTTTCCTTCTACTAATTTTGGGGTTTTCTTGTTCTTCTTTTGCCAGTTATTTTAGGTGTAAAGTTAGGCTGTCTGTTCAATGTTTTTCTTGTTTCTTGAGGTAGGATTGTACTGCTATAAACTTCCCTCTTAGAACTGCTTTTGCTGCATCCCACAGGTTTTGAGTTGTCGTGTTTTCATTGTCATTGGTTTCTAGAACATTTTTCATTTCCTTTTTGATTTCTTCAGTAACCTGTTGGTTATTTAGAAACATGTTGTTTAATCTCCATGTGTTTGTGTTTCTTCCTGTTTTTTTCTTGTAATTGAAATCTAGTCTCATAGCATGGTGGTCAGAGAAGATGCTTGATACAATTTCAATTTTCTTAAATTTACTGAGGTTTGATTTGTGACCCAAGATGTGGTCTATCCTGGAGAATGTTCCATGGGCACTTGAGAAGAAGGTGTATTCTTCTGCATTTGGATGGAATGTCCTGAAGATATCAATGAGATCCATCTCATCTAATGTATCATTTAAGATTTGTATTTCCTTATTAATTTTCTGTTTTCGTGATCTGTCCATTGGTGTGAGTGGGGTGTTAAAGTCTCCTACTATTATTGTGTTACTGTCAATTTCTTCTTTTATGTCTGTTAGTGTTTGTCTTATGTATTGAGGTGCTCCTATGTTGGGTGCATAGATATTTACAGTTGTTATGTCTTCCTCTTGGATTGATCCCTTCATCATTATGCACTATCCTTCCTTATCTCTTGAATCTTTATTTTAAGGTCTATTTGTCTGATATGAGGATTGCTACCCCAGCTTTCTTATGCTTCCCATTTGCATGGAATATATTTTTCCATCCTCTCACTTTCAGTCTATATGTGCCTTGAGGTCTGAAGTGGGTTTCTTTTAGACAGCATATATGTGGGTCTTGTTTTTGTATCCATTCAGCCAGTCTGTGTCTGTTGGCTGGAGCATTTAATCCATTTACATTTAAAGTAATTATTGATGTATATGTTCCTATTGCCATTTTCTTAAATGTTTGGGGTTGATTTTGTAGATCTTTTTTCTTCTCTTGTATTTCTTGACTATGTAAGTCCCTTTAACATTTGTTGTAAAGTTGGTTTGGTAGTACTGAATTCTAACTTTAGCTTGTCTGAAAAACTTTTTATTTCTCAATCAATTTTGAATGAGATCTTTGCTGGGTACAGTAATATTGGTTGCAAATATTTCTCTTTAGGACTTTAAATAGATTGTCATTCCCTTCTGGCCTGCAGAGTTTCTGCTTAAAGATCACCTGTTAAGTGTATGGGGTTTCCCTTGTATGTTACTTGTTGCTTCTCCCTTGCTGCTCTTAATATTCTTTGTGTTTAGTCTTTGTTAGTTTGATTAATATGTATCTTGATGTGTTTCTCCTTGGGTTTATCCTGTATGGGACTCTTTGTGCCTCTTGGACTTGACTATTTTGTTTTCCATGCTGGGGAAATTTTCAACTATAATCTCTTCAAAATTTTTCTCATAACCTTTCTTTTTTTCTTCTTCTTCTGGGATGCCTATACTCCAAATGTTGGTGCATTTGATATTGTCCCAGAGGTCTCTGAGACTATCCTCAGTTCTTTTCATTCTTTTTATTTTATTCTGCTCTTCAGAAGTTATTTCCACCATTTTATCTTCCAGCTCACTGATTCATTCTTCTGCTTCAGATATTCTGCTATTGATTCCTTTTAGGAGTCAGACATGACTGAACAATTTCACTTTCATGCATTGGAGAAGGAAATGGCAACCCACTCCATGTTCTTGCCTGGAGAATCCCAGGGACGGGGGAGCCTGATGGGCTGCCGTCTATGGAGTTGCACAGAGTTGGCCATGACTGAAGCGAATTAGCAGCAGCAGAGTATTTTTAATTTCAGTTATTGTATCATTTGTCACTGTATGTTTATTCTGTAATTCTTCTAGATCTTTGTTGATTCTTGCATTTTCTCCATTTTGTTTTCAAGGTTTTTGATCATCTTTACTACCATTATTCTGAATTCTTTTTCAGGTAGTTTGCTTATTTCCTCTTCATTTATTTGGACTTCTGTGTTTCTAGTTTGTTCCTTCATTTGTATAGCATTTCTATGCCTTTTTGTTATTTTTTTTAACTTATTGTGTTTGAGGTCTCCTTTTGCCAGACTTCAGGGTTGAATTCTTTCTTCCTTTTGGTTTCTTCCCTCCTAAGATTGGTCCAGTGTTTTATGAGAGCTTCATATAGGGTGAGATTTGTGCTGAGTTTTCGTTTGGTTGTTTGGTTGTTTATCCTCTGATGGGCTAGGCTGAGTGAGTTGGTAATCCTGTCTGCTGATGATTTGGTTTGTATCTTTGTTGTTTAGATGAGGTGTCCTGCACAGGGTGCTACTGGTGGTTGGGTGATGCCAGGTCTTGTATTCAGGTGGTTCCCCTTTGTGCAGGTTCTCACTGTTTGAAACTCCTTAGGGTTAATTCTCTAGTAGTGTAGGGTCTTGGAGTCAGTGCTCCCACTCCAAAGGCTCAGGGCTTGATCTCTGGTGTTGCATATAAGAATGAGTCTCCCCCAGTGGTATGCTGGAGCCTGCTTGTGTCAGTTTGGAGGACTTAATTGTATGTATCTCCTTCCAATTCAGCATTTAGTAATTTCATCTTGAGAATTTTAGTTCACACTCACAAGAGCAGCACAGCAAGCTATGCTCTTTCAGCCAAGAAAACTACAGGCCAATATCACTGATGAAGATAGATGCAAAAATCCTCAACAACATTTTAGCAAACAGAATTCAGCAACACATCAAAAAGCTCATACACATGATCAAGCTGGGTTTATTCCAGGAATGCAAGGATTCAATATTTGCAAATGAATCAATATGATACATCATATTAACAAACTGAAAGATAAAAACCGTATGATAAGCTCAATAGATGCAGAAAAACCCTTTGACAATGGAAGGAATGATGCTAAAACTGAAGCTCCAGTACTTTGGCTACCTCATGCAAATAGTTGACTCACTGGAAAAGACCCTGATGCTGGGAGGGATTGGGGGCAGGAGGAGAAGGGGATGACTGAGGATGAGATGGCTGGATGGCATCACGGACTCAATGGACGTGAGTCTGGGTGAACTCCGGGAGTTGGTGATGGACAGGGGGGCCTGGCGTGCTGTGATTCATGGGGTCGCAAAGAGTCGAACACAACTGAGCAACTGAACAGAATGAAAGAAATTAAAGATGACATAAACAGATGGAGACATATTCCATGTTCCTGGGTAGGAATAATCAATATTGTGAAAATGACTATACTACCAAACACAATCTACAGATTCAATGTGATCCCCATCAAATTACCAATGACATTTTTCACAGAACTAGGACAAAAAATTTCACAAGTCATATGGAAACACAAAAGACCCCAAATAGCCAAAGCACTCTTGAGAAAGAAGAATGGAGCGGGAGGAATCAAGCTTCCTGACTTCAGATTATACTACAAAGCTACAGTCATCAAGACAGTATGGGGGAATACTGGCACAAAAATAGAAATATATATCAATGGAACAAGATAGGAAGTCCATGCACCTATGGGTACCTTATTTTTGACAAAGGAGGCAAGAATATACAATGGGGGCAAAGACAGCCTCTTCAATAAATGGTCCTGGGAAAACTGGACAGCTACATGTAAAACAATGAAATTAAAATACTTCCTAACACCATACACAAAGATAAAATGGATTAAAGACCTAAATATAAGACCAGAAACTATACAACTCTTAGAGGAAAACATAGGCAAAACACTCAATGACATAAATCAAAGCAAGATCCTCCATGACCCACCCAGAGTAATGGAAATAAAAACAAAAGTAAACAACTAGGACCTGATTAAACTTAAAAGCTTTTGTACAGCAAAGGAAACTATAAAAGCAAAGTGAAAAGACAACACTCAGAATGAGAGAAAATGATAGCAAATGAAACAATGACAGAGGATTAATTTCCAAAATATACAAATAGCTCATACAACTCAAAACCAGAAAAACAAACAACCCAATCAAAAAGTGGGGAAAAGACCTAAACAGACATTTCTCCAAAGAAGATATACAGACCACTAACAAATGTGAAAAGATGCTCAACATTGCTCATCATTAGAGAAATGCAAATCAAAACTACAATGAAATATCACCTCACATCAGTCAGAATGGCCATCATCAAAAACTCTACGAATGATAAATGCTGAAGAGGGAGTGGAGAAAAGGGACCACTCTTGCACTTTTGGTGGGAACATAAATTGATACAGCCACTATGGAAGACAGTATGGAGATTCCTTTAAAAACTAGGAATAAAACCATCATATGACCCAGCAATCTCACTCCTAGGCATATACCCTGAGGAAATCAAAATTGAAAAAGGCACATGTATCCCATTGCTCATTGTGGCACTATTTACAATAGCTAGAACATGAAAGCAACCTAGATGTCTATCAACAGATGAATGGATAAAGAAGTTATGGTACATATACACAATGGCATATTACTCAACCATAAAAAGGAACACGTTTGAGTCAGTTCTGATGAGGTGGATGAACCTAGAATCTGTTACAGAGTGAAGTGAGTCAGAAAGAGAAAGATAAATATCGTATTCTAACACACATATATGGAATCTAGAAAAATGGTACTGAAGAATTTATTTACAGGGCAACAATGGAGAAACAGAAAGAATAGACTTACGGACATGGGGAGAGGGGAGGAGAGAGTGAGATGTATGGAAAGAGTAACGTGAAAACTTATATTACCATATGTAAAATAGAGAGCCAACTGGAATGTGCTGTATGGCTCAGGAAACTCAAACAGGCGCTATCAGCCTAGAGGGGTGGGAAGAGGAGAGAGATGGGAGGTAGGCTTAAAAGAGAGGGAATATATGTATACCTATGGCTGATTCATGTTGATGTTTGACAGAAAATAACAAAATTCTGTAAAGAAATTATCCTTCAATAAAAAAAATTTTTTAATGTAGGCAGGCTCTGAGGTATAGCTCAGGTTCCTAGCTTTGTGACAAATGTCTTAGACTCTAGGAACCTCCACATCACCTTTGTAACATAGCAATAAACATAGATGCTACAAAGGATTGCTGTGAGGATTAAATTGAACAATATGCCCAATACACCGAAAAGAGTATCTGTTGTCTGTTGGGTGTTCAATAAATTGACCTATTCTGAATGCCCCTGAGTAGTTATGGGTGTAATTCTTATGTCTTAGTCTGTAGTTCTAGTTTCTGATCATCTGAGTTCTGCTCTCACACTCTGATGCTCTCTGCCTACTTCCCTATTTAGTTTGCCAGTCCTCATCTGCTGTGAGCTTAATAGGACTCCATATGCAATGTTAAATAGACGCAAAACAAGAATCTCATCTGCAAATAAAATGTATTTCAACCCATAGACACTAATTCTAGTTGCTCAGAGATCTGTTTCTTTTGATGTGTTTTGTATTTTTCGGTTGACTTCCAGATAGATGAGGTTTTGTGATGAGTCCCAGTTAGATGAGAGAATGGTATTAACAAAAAATAACAATAACCATTTTTTGTGGATGATGAAATGCGAACTATTTTAAGTGTCTGGTGTATATTACCTCATTTAATTCTTATCACCACCATGTGAGGTAACTTTTTTATCTTTACCCTGTAGATTGAGGATTTCATCCTTTGCCCAAGGTCCCAGAGTGAATTATCTACAAAGTTGACATCACAAGCCCCAGCTAATGCCAGAGCCCAGCTCCTCTCACAGAGGGTACTGTGACAGAGTCCTGAGAGAGAGCTAGGTCCCTTTGATGAAGGAGGTAGAGAGGGGGTGAAGAGAAGAGGAAAGAAGGAAATTAGTAGTCAAGAGTCCAGTTCTTTTAAATCTCAAGGAAATAGCAGTCCTGGAGCAGCATTTTATACTGTAGTTCCTTAATAAATGTTTGCTGAATGTTTCAGGAAAAAAAAAAAAAAACAGCATTCCCCAAACTACCTAAAGAAAGGAAACTTTTCTACAGATTTCTCTTTCTGTGTCCTGAGACCCTTCATCTCCTATGCTGACCTACCTCCTAATGAACAGCAGAGCCAGTCAAGAACCCTCTCCTCTCACAGAACCTGAAACTCTAGGATCTAAATTATATAAATTCCCTTTAAAGGCAATCTCTTATGAATTGTCTACTTTTCATTTTGAAGAATTCCTGTGTCCGGTGACCAGACATCTGAAGAAATATTAATGATCTCACCAAACGGTCCTGTCTGTAGGTGTTCATTGTTCATGCACTTCAACTCACAAGGGGAACCCTGCGGATAGACACAAAAGAGGAAAAAGAGGGCAGAGCATTTCAGCTGAGACATAGAAAGCAAGTCTCTTCTGTAAGGGAGCAGAGACCAGAATCCAGCAAGGTTGCAGACCTAACCAGTTGTAAAGTCAGAGGAGCCTTTATTTTTGTTGTTGTTGTTCTTTATTGACTTTTAAATTTTATTTCTTTTTAATTGGGGGATAATTGCTTTACAATATTGTGTTGGTTTCTGCTACATATCAACATGAATCAGCCATAGGTACATGTATGTCCTCTCCCTCTTGAACCTCCCTCCCACCTCCCCCCCCCTCCCACCCCCTAGGTTGTCACAGAGTACTAGGTTTGAGTTCCCTGCGTCATATAGCAAGTTTCCACTGGCTATCTAATTTTACGTATGGTAATGCATATGTTTCAGTGTTACTCTCTCAGTTCATTCCACCATTTACATCCCTACCTCCATGCCAGAGAACAAGTCTGTTCTCTGTGTCCGAGTCTTTAAATAAAAAGTTCGCTGGGCCTTGGCATATATTTTGCAAAGGGCTGTGGGGTGAGGGATGTTTGGAACAACTGTAAACAGGAACTGGTGTGTCCTTATTAGGAATAATCACTTCTGCAGGCAGAGAAGTGGCTGTCAAGGCTGTGCTCAAAACCTCCTTATCTCCTGGCCCCAGCCTGTCCTCCCCATTGCTGCTGTACTAACTCATTGAGGCTGTACTCTACGACTGCTCTTGGAGATGCTTGCTGCTCAGCAGGGCCCAAGGAAAGAAAAAGCCAGGGATTCCATCTGGCAGAGTCCACCTTGATCCCAGCTGCTCACAAGAGCTGTTTATTCCCACCAACACTGAGCCTAGTGTAGCCCTCCTCCCTACCGGGTGGCCTTAAGAGCTGTCCAACAGGCCTGGCAAATTTTGTCAAAGCCAGACACTGGGCAGGACTTCAGGGGGTGTGTCTGGGTACTCAGCAGCCTGGATTTGGAGAGGCCAGTGCTCAACAGAAGGTAGGGGCAACAGTAAGAATGGATCAGTGCTTCAGCTTCCCTAATGGGAAGGGCAGATGCATCCTCAGCCCTCAATGCCAGAGGTCATTGCCTCAGGATCACTCTGAGCCAGTATCACAGAGGTTAGTGAGTAAAAGTGTAGGCTGTACCAACAAGTAGTGTAACAGATGCAGAATTCTGGCTCTGCCTCTTTCTAGATGCATTTTTTTTCTGGGCATGAAAGTAAGACTTGTCAAATAGCTGAATTAAGGAGAAACAAAGAGTCTTTTAGAAATCTAGGTATAGGACAAACTGCCCCGGAGGAGATGAAGTTTATTTATAAAAATTTGGAATTAAGGAGCCTACGCAAATTTGAAGGCAATATAAAGTCTGTTTTCCGTATTTTGAGTTTCAAGAGCTAATGAAATAATCAAATGAAGATGCTAGTAAGCAGACAGAAAACAGGAAGGGCGTTTAAGAGACAGGTTAGAGCTAGGTTTTCTTCTCCTTGATCCATGCATGACCCTATCTTATTTTATTTAACCTTTAATAATATGATGAACATGATGAACCTATAACCCAGTTTAAGAACCAACCATTACCAGTAATCCACACCTGCCCAGGTGTTCATCCATATCCCACCCCTCCACCTCAGAGGAAACCATGATCCTGACTTCTGTGTCTATGAGTCCCTGCTCTGTTTTATTACATATATATTCTTATCTTAAAAATAAATTTGACTTTTTTGCTTGTTTTTGAACTTTCTAAACAGGTTATACTATATGTCTGTTGGAATTTACTTTGGTTACTCAACATTATGTCACTGAGATGTATACTTGTTCCGTGACACTGATTAACACTAGTTTTCACTATTGTTTATATTCCACTGGGTGAAAATACACTACTTATCTCTCATTAAGCATATGAGTTGTTTTCCATTTTGCTATTCCGAGCAATGAGCTATAAACAATTTTTCACATGTCTCCTTGTGCACATGTGTAAGAGTCCCTCTTCTTCAGTTAATCCTCTGAACAGACCTATGGCATCGGTACTTTTTATAATATCTATTATAATTCCTTACACAAGAGAAAATGGAGGCTTAAAGACATAACCAGACCAGACCAAGCTCTGTTCTTTTAATCATTATATGTAAGCTGAGAATGAGGAACTAAAACAAGATTGTGCAAAATGTAAAAGCTTAGGCCTAAAGAAATCAGAGATGTGAGAGGAATGGAGAAGGTTTTGATTAAGCACTTTTATGTGATAAGGAATCAGGGGAAGAGGAGAGGGACGTGAACGTGTTGGACTTTTACTGTTTCAGGCCACGTGCTAGGCCCTTTGCATCAATTCAGTTCAGTCGCTCAGTCGAGTCCAACTCTTTGTGACCCCATGGACTGCAGCACAGCAGGCTTCCCTGCCCTTCACCAACTCCCAGAACTTACTCAAACTCATGTCCATCAAATCGGTGACACCATCCAACCATCTCATCCTCTGTCATCCCCTTCTCCTCTTGCCTTCAATCTTTCCCAGCATCAGGGTCTTTTCAAATGAGTCAGTTCTTCGCAAAAGTAGCCCAGGTATTGGAGTTTCAGCTTCAACATCAGTCCTTCCAATGAACACCCAGGACTAATCTCCTTTAGGATGGACTGGTTGGATCTCCTTGCAGTCCAAGGGACTCTCAAGAGTCTTCTCCAACACCACAGTTCAAAAGCATCAATTCTTCGGCACTCAGCTTTCTTCACAGTCCAACTCTCACATCCATACATGACCACTGGAAAAACCATAGCCTTGACTAGATGGACCTAGTCAGCAAAGTTATGTCTGCTTTTTATTATGCTGTCTAGGTTGACCATAACTTTCCTTCCAAGGAGTAAGTGTCTTTTAATTTCATGGCTGCAATCACCATCTGCATTGATTGTGGAACCCCCCAAAATAAATTCTGTCACTGTTTCCCCATCTATTTGCCATGAAGTAATGGGACCAGATGCCATTATCTTAATTTTCTGAATGCTGAGCTTTAAGCCAACTTTTACACTCTCCTCTTTCACTTTCATCAAGAGGATCTTTAGTTTTTTAGGCCCTTTGCATACATTGACTTATTTCAATAGCAACAAATTAGAAAGATAATCCAGAAGTAGCAGGGCTCCTGAGAGATTGGAAAGCATCCAGTGTAATGGAACTAAGCAGTCTGGGCTTTATGTGTGTTTGTGTGCTTAGTCACTCAGTCCTGTCTGACTCTTTTGTGAGCCTTTAGACTGTAGCCTGCCAGGCTCCTCCGTACATGAGATTTTCCAGGCAAGAATATTGGAGCAGTTTGCCTTTTCCTTCTTCAGGGCATCTTCCCGGCCCAGGGATCGAACTTGAATCTCTGTGTCTCCTTCATTGCAGGTGGCTTCTTTACCTGATAAGCCATTGGGGAAGCCCAGGCTTTCTCTAGGTTGCATAAGTGATAGGAGCAGGAATCTGAAGACAGTGCTGCTGAGCAAGGGTTGAGTATACACAAGCAGAAGCCTTGAGGTAAGGGTGTGGATGAAGCCAGAGAGGCCACTTATTTGCTGACCATGGCCTCTCACTTCTGGAAGAAGGTCATGTATCAGATGAACTGAGGTGGGGAATATCAAGGGACTAAAGTTCACAGAGGGGATACAGAGGCAGTCCAGCATCAGCACGGGTGGGAGAGAGGTGGGAAGGTGAGAGACACAAGGACTTTTCATGGTTTGAGATCTTAGAGGTTTAGCAGCTAAGCCCTAGCAGTTTACAGTGTGGTTGCTCAGGAGTGTCCTGAAGGAAAGAAGAGGCAGATGAAGGCTGCTGGGACTGAGAATCAGAAGGCTGACCTACATAGAGCACTTTGTTTTTTTAATTATCTTCATAACCTCCCAGTGGGATTATTGTTACTAGAGACATTACATAGTTGGCCAAACTTGGGCCCCCCAATTTCAAATAAGCAGTCCTGGGATGTGACCTAAGTGGTCTTTTCTGAGTTCCCCTTTCCTCTTTAGTGCCTGCAACTCCCACGTGCCATTCAAGAGTCAGTCCAGATGTCATCTCCAGGAAGTTTTCATCTCTCTCTCTTCCCCTTGCATCCCAATTGCTAATTTATTTGTTTCTCACTGTGTGTGTTAGTTGCTCAGTTGTGTCCAACTCTTCCCAATCCCATGGACTATAGCCCACCAGGCTCCTCTGTCCATGGGATTCTCCAGACAAGAATACTGGAGCGAGTTGCCATTTCCTTCTCCATGTTTCTCACTACTCTAGAGAAAAGTGGCTGTGCCTCTATTTCCCATGCATGGCATCATTTCTGACCCAGAGTGGGCTCAGTAAAAGTTTATGAAATTAATTAATGTATTTGAAAACAATAGACTGCACCCAGAGACATACCAAGCCAGGAAACTCTGTTTCTAATATTTGGATTTACAGTCCCTCAAAGTTTGGTTAGAGAAAAAAATGGCTGTCTATAAAAACAAGGTCAGTGTAACAGGGACTGGTAGAAGGGCAGCCAAGGGAAGCTGGAGTTGGGAGCGTTGGAAGGGGTGGGCTTATCTGGATGGGAATAAGTTCAAAAGAGAGGAGAAACAACTAAAGTGGTACTGAGCATGAATTTGTCAAATTACTTTAGTCATTACTCAAAAGCCCCAGTTTCCAAAGAAGCCACCAGATGTAACCTTAGTTCATCCTACCTCCATTACCCTACCCCAACCCCCAAAGAAAGTAGAAACCACCCACCACAGCTGTGCCTCATTCCTCA
>SJXQ01007755.1:78292-92319 GCA_006408695.1 Aepyceros melampus
TATCTGGAGGCCTGCCCCGGACTGCCAACAGCTGACCTGTGGGCAGCCTGCAACAGGAGCTTTCTTCCTTTTGGGGGAAGGAGAGTGACCCTGTGGACAGTTTCAGGACATGTCACAGGTTTGCCCACCTCTGTGGCTAAGGTACATAATAGGGACCCTCTTCTAAGTTCCTCTTACTGACCTGACAGCCTGAAAACACTAAATGAATCTTGACTACAAGAGGACATGGAGTTTATCTGTTTCAGAAGGTAGGGGAAGAGTTAGAAAATAAGGGCCATAATGTGTGTGTGTGTGTGTGTGTGTGTGTTAGTCACTCAGTTGTGCCCGATTCTTTGCGACCCCATGGATTGTAGCCCGCCAGGCTCCTCTGTCCGTGGAATTTCCTAGGCAAGAATACTGGAGTGGGTTGTCATTTCCTCCTCCAGAGGATATTCCTGACCCAGGGATCGAACCTGGATATCCCACATTGTGAGCAGATTTTTTACCATCTGAGCCACTAGGGAAGCCCCAACCCATAACAGATCCATGAAAATAAAGAGGATCTCCTTGTGGAGCTCCACTTTTTTACCTGCCTCTATAGCAGGGATCCCCAACTTCCGGGATCTAACGCTTGATGATCTGAGGTGGAGCTGATGTAATAATAATGGAAATAAAAGTTAGTCGGGGCTTTCCTGATGCTCACATGGTAAAGAATCTGTCTGCAGTGCAGGAGATCCAGGTTTGATCCCTGGGTTGGGAAGATCCCCTGGAGAAGGGAATGGCTACCCACTCCAGTACTCTTGCCTGGAGAATCCCATGGACAGAGCACAATAAATAGAATGTACTTGAATCATCCCCAAACCATCCCCCTCCCCCTGATCTGTGGAAAAGTTGTCTTCCACGAAACCAGTCCCTGGGGTCAAAAGTTTGGGTACCACTGCATAGCATATAATTTCCTCCAGAAATTACAGCAGGGTATCAGTGAGAATGTTAGGAGTTCCTTCTGTCACCTGAGGGGAGTTTATATCCCTGTCCATGTGATATAAGTAAATACACCAAGTTGCTTTGAAATTGAACAGTGGCTCAGCTCAATCACTAGGCCCCACGGATTACCCTCACAAAGAAGAAATTCAAACTTGAACTTCAAGAAAATGAAAGACTTGAATTTCATGGGTCCTGAAGTTTGGGCAGATTCATCAAAATTGCATTCTTAACCTGTGAGTGTCAGGTGTCAGCTCTGAGGAGTCCTTGGTGTGGTTTTTTGAACTCCAGTATGCCAGGCATTGTACTGCGAGCTTGACAGCCACTGTGGGGTTAGCCAAGATCACGGCCTTGCCATGATCCTGTGTTGTGCAGGGCCTCCATGGGCCAACTCCATCTGTGCAGAGGACCTGGACTCCACTCTTGCCCATTTGGGGCTCCTGCCAGGAATCCTTGACATTGGAGATACATCTGATTAATTCTGGGTTTGGGAAAAGGGATTGAAGCAGAATCCCGTCAGCAGTCGGATGAACAAAAGTCATGGGAACTGGGTTGTGGGAAACAGCAGGAGGAGGCGAGGACTTTTGTTTGAAGGGAAGAACTAGAGAGTCCTGTCAGATTTGAGGCTGAGAGAGCTCTGACAAGCAAAGGACACATGCTGTTTATAATCTTAAATTAAGTAGGCTTGATTACACCTTGAAAGCTTTGTGGCCTCTCTCCCAGGCACCTGGGTCCAATTATCCAGGGCCCCATCTACCTAGAAGAAAAAACTGCATTTGACTCTCCCAGACTGACTTCACTCTCACTAGACTCTCATCCTCTTTCTCACATGAACTTAAAGGAATGCAAGTGGTAGAGGGGACCATGGGTGCTGAAATACACCCTCCAGGATTTCATCACTGTTTCATGTGTTACAACAGTCTTAAGTTGATCATCAGCAACTTATTCCTCTGCACAGGTTGTCCTGGTAAGAGAATATTTTTTTTCCCCAACTTCACTGAGATGCAGCTGACATATAGCAATGGGTAAGTTTAAGGTGCACAATGTAACAGTTTGATATTTATATATATTGCGACATGATTACCACAATAAGGTTAGTTAACACATTTATCAACACATATAGTATACTTTTTGTGTGTGGCAAGAGCTTTTAAGATCTACTTTCTTTCAGTTCAGTTGCTCAGTCGTGTCCGACTCTTTACGACCCCATGAATTGCAGCACACCAGGCCTCCCTGTCCATAGCAACATTCAAATACACAATATAGTATTGTTAACCACAGTTACCACGCTGCTGTATACATTTGGTCCCCAGAACTTATTCACCTTATAACCGCAAGTCTGTACCCTTTGACCACCTTCATGCTGCTCCCCCGCCACGCACCACAACCACCAAACCACTACTGTTTGTCTGCATTTAGTTTTTTTAAGATTTGTACATATAAATGAGATCACACAGTATTTGTATTTTTCTGACTTATTTTAGCATAATGCCTCAAGGTTCATCTGTGTTGTCTCAAATGGCAGGACTTCCTTCTTTTTTATGGCTGAAATATATATATATATATATATATAGCTCATGTTTTCTTTATTCATTTTCTATCCTTGGATCCTTGGGTTATTTCCATGTCTTGGCTATTATAAATAATGCTGCTATGAACATTGGGGTGCAGATATATCTTTGAGATCATATCAGTAATTTCATTTCTTTTGGGTATATACTCAGAAGTGGATTTCCTGCGTCATATGGTAGCCCCATTTTTAATTTTTTGAGGAACCTCCATACTGTTTTCCGTAATGGCTGCGCCAATTTACATTCCCACCAACAGTGCACAGGTGTTCCCTTTACTCCAGCATTTGTTAACTCTTTTTGATAACAGCCATTCTAGCAGGTATAGCTCATCATGGTTTTGATTTGTATTTTCCTGGTATTAGTGATGCTGAGTAACTTTTCACGTACCTGTTGGCCATTTGTATAGCATTTTTGGAAAAATGTTCAGGTCTTTTGCCCATTTTTAAATCAGGTTGTTATTATTGTTGCTATTGTGTTACATGCATTCCTTATGGATTTTGGATATTAACCCCTCATCAGACATATGATTTGCAAATATTTTCTCCCATTCTATAGACTTGCCTCTTCATTCTATGATAGATTTCTTTCCTGTGCAGAAGCAGTTTAGGTTAATGTAGTCCCATGTGTTTATTTTTGCTTTTGTTGTTTGTGCTTTTGGTGTCACATCCAAAAAAAATCATTGCTAAGGCTAATGTCAAGAAGCTTTTCCCTATGCTCTCTTCTAGGAGTTCATGGTTTCCAGTTTTACTTTTAAGTCCCTAAGCCATTTCCAGGTAATTTTTGTAAGTAATGTAAAATAAGGGTCCATGCCTTTTTGATGTTTTTATGTATTGATTATTTAAAGGATGTATCAGGTGATTTAAAATTTTAGAGAATGGAAAAGCGGGTTGGGGAGTATTCAGTGCATATTCAATACAGTCAGATCACAGGAATGAGTGCTCTGAAAGAAAATAGAAAAAAATGTGGTCTTAGATATCTGGAAGTAACCTTCCAAATGGGTAGGCAGAATTCACCCATGTGGAATAGATAATTACATGCTGCTGCTGCTGCTGCTAAGTCGCTTCAGTCGTGTCCAACTCTGTGCGACCCCATAGACGGCAGCCCACCGGGCTCCCCTGTCCCTGGGATTCTCCAGGCAAGAACACTGGAGTGGGCTGCCATTTCCTTCTCCAGTGCATGAAAGTGAAAAGTCAAAGTGAAGTCGCTCAGTCATGTCCGACTCTTTGCGATCCCATGGACTGCAGCCTACCAGGCTCCTCCATCCATGGGATTTTCCAGGCAAGAGTACTGGAGTGGGGTGCCATTGCCTTCTCCAAGATAATTACATACTTAAGGTGAAAGTGAAGTCACTCAGTCGTGTCCAACTCTTTGGGACCCCATGTACTGTAGCCTACCAGGATCCTCAGTCTATGGGATTTTCCAGGCAAGAATGCTGGAGTGGGTTGCCATTTCCTTCTCCAGGGGATCTTCCTGACCCAGGGATCGAACCCAGGTCTCCTGCATTGTAGGCAGACGCTTTACCATCTGAGCCACCAGGGAAGCCCAATATATACTTATACATGAAGACTAATGGGTGAGGGGAGTTAGATCTCCTTTACAGAGTAGTTAGGGAAAGCTCTAAAATGATACATGTAAGCAAAGACCTGAAGACTGAAAGAGCCTAAAGAGCCACCGTCTTCCCTGGTGGCTCAGTAGTAAAGAATCTGCCTGCCAATCAATGCAGGAGACATGGATTCAATCCCTGGGTAGGGAAAATCCCCTGGAGAAGGAAATGGCAACCCACTCCCAATACTTTTGCCTGGGAAATCTCATGGGCAGAGGAGCTAGGCAGGCTACAGTCCATGGGGTCCTAAAAGGATTGGATACAACATAGCGACTAAACAACAACAAAGAGTGAAAAAAGCTAGTCTTATAAAGAACAGGTAGAAAATTTTTCCAGGGAGAGCAACCAGAATATGCAAAGTCTCTGACGCTGAAAAAGTTTGTTAAAGGAAATGAAAGAAGACCATTGTGAGTACAGCTAATTTTTAAAAAACATAATGAGATAATAGTACATATAAAATTTTGCATATAAAATACATAAAAATGCATTCCCTATGTATTACTTTTTTCAAAAATATAGTTTTAATGACTTGTAATAATCCATTCTATAAATATAATTTGCATCACTATACCTTTCAAAAAATAGTTTCCAACTTTTTGCTTCTACAAATGAGAGCACAGCTTTATATACAAATACATAAATGTCTGAATTTATTTTTGTCAGGAAAATTACCAGGAGTGGGAGAACTTTGGTGAATAAACATTTTTAAACCAAATTGCTCTCTAGAAAGTTGGTCTATGTTACGCTTAAAATTTTAAATTCCAGCAGTATATGCTGCTGCTGCTGCTAAGTCGCTTCAGTCGTGTCCGACTCTGTGCCACCCCAGAGACAGCAGCCCACCAGGCTCCCCCATCCCTGGGATTCTCCAGGCAAGAACACTGGAGTGGGTTGCCATTTCTTTCTCCAACAGTAAATGACGTCCATTCAAAAGGCAATAGTAATTTGAGCAGGATTTTAAATGTAAGCTAATTAAATAGAAATTCTTAGTGTAGGACACGATTAACATTATTGAGAATGTTAGTATAGAAGTTGCTTCATAATATATAAACCCAAATACATGGGAGAATCAATATAAGAGGAAAATTATCTGAAATCAATACATGGCTTTGGGGAAATTGTTTATTTGGAAAAGATTAGATTATCCCTTACTTCATACCACATACATTCCTGATGGATTAAGGGGTAAATATTTTTTAAAAGAGTAAATTATAGAAGAACTCTAAAAATATATAGGTATATACTTGTAGGGGAAGAGGAACAAGAAAGGAAAAGGTTGATGGATCTAACTGCATATGGATTCAGAACTCTTCTACAAAAGTCCTGTCAGTATAAATCCATTCTCTGAGAATAAAATAGGTGCACTTCATAGGTTTCTTTGTGGTAATAGCTAATATGCAATGAGTGCTTGTCAGGCACTTGCTAAGTACTTAATCTGCTTTTTGTTATTTACTCCCTGTGAGGTGGATACTATTATGTATAATACTCCTAACTCAGAGATGCTAGAGTCACCAGTGAATAGTAAACTGAGCTAAACAGGGATGTTCTTGGTCAAGCACCCGTCAGCTTGCCCAGGACACTCACTGACCAGAGAGTCTTGTCCCTCTGCTCCTCGCTCTCCCTTTGTATCAACCTGGCCCACTTGGCAGTCGTCACCTGCCCATCAGGGGCAGCTGCTGCTGCTGCTAAGTCGCTTCAGTCGTGTCCATCAGGGGCAGCAGAAGAGCACATTGTGATCTCATTCATTTTGAGAGTAAAGACTGCTGTTTTATGAACACTGATCACCTCTGACTTTCTCCTCTACCATCTAAGCCAACCCAGAAGTCACCATGCTGCTGCTAAGTCGCTTTAGTCGTGTCCGACTCTGTGCGACCCCGCAGACGGTAGCCCACCAGGCTCCCCCATCCCTGGGATTCTCCAGGCAAGAACACTGGAGTGGGTTGCTATTTCCTTCTCCAATGCATGAAAGAAGTAAAAGTGAAGTCGCTCAGTCGTGTCCAACTCTTAGTGACCCCATGGACTGCAGCCTACCAGGCTCCTCACCCATGGGATTTTCCAGGCAAGAGTACTGGAGTGGGGTGCCATTGCCTTCTCCGAGAAGTCACCATAGAAAAGGAAAATATTACTAGAACTTGTATCACTGATCCAGGGATCGTCTCCACTGAGCTGAGATAGAAAATTAACATGTTTATCAAGAAAGATTATACTTGTCAGCAAAGCTTCTTTTTCAGGATAAACAGAGGGAGTCCCTGGCTGCCCTCAGGGCTGGTCCCTGGGCAGGGTGTCTGCACAGAGCTAGTAGTACGTGCTTCATCCACCTCTGCAGAAAACAGTCTTCAGACCTTATCCTGCCTCCAATCCTGCCCTAGACAGGCCTCCACTCTCAGCCACAAGCATCTTCCTCTGTGTATTTTATTATAAGATATTCAAGAGTGATTAAGGAAATAGAAATGATTTCTCAGAAAATTTTTAAAAGGCTAAATAGGTATGATATAGCTAAACAATGACTAACCCTGTCTACTTCAGCTCCTTAGGAACTCTCTTGGGCCAAGGCATTGTTTAGGCTGGCTTATGGGCCAAGGATCAGGAGATGGCTCACCCCCACATGCCCTTCAGCCATTAGTCACCTCTTCCCTATTTACCTATGGAAAGAGCACAGACCCAGACCTGGGTTCAAATCCTATGCTGCATGGTCTTAGCAAAATTCTTAACCTAAGACTTAATCCTAAGCCTCAGTGTCATTATCTGTAAAACAGGGAAACGGACCTAAACTAACACAGTGCCAGGAGTGGTCTGAAGATAGGGACAATAAGTAGGGTTCTGAGGCTGACTCTTTCAACCATCAGCGGGTCAAGAGGACACCATCGTCAGTGATATGTGTGGCACAGATGGTCACACAGTGGTGGTGAAGGTTTTATAAGAGAGAAAAATGTCTCCAGAGCAGGCAATGCCGGCAGGTCCAATGAGTCAAGGTTTTGAAAAACCATGAGGGAATTGGTATCCACAAAGAGAGTCTGATTACTGGTAAGTTGTATTGACTCCGTGCAGAGGGCTAATGAGAACGAGGCCATTAGTAAACAGCTGAAGACTGAATGTGTGAGCCCAAATGCTTCTTTCGTAGCTTACAAAGATACAGCTAAGAGTAGAATGTGCAAAAGAGAGGTCTCATAGATAAAGCTGCAGAGCTCCAGAGATATTTCAGTGCTCAGCAAAGCAGGACTGCTTTGTTAAAACCAGGGGCCTTGTTGGAAAAATACTAGGACCCTGAATCAGTGTGGAATCAGTAGGACAGGAGCCCCTGATTCTGCAAGCACCACTTCTTAGACTTCCAGAATTTGCAGAATTGGCTCCCTCCTGGTGAGTCAGAGGTAACATTTCTCCTGGGCTGGAAGGTGCTGCAGAAGTCCCTCCCTCAGAGGCCGCACCGCCTCAACTCCTCTCTCAGATGATAGGCTAATAACTAGGGTTAAATCTCCACACTCACTCCAGCATTTATTGTTTATAGACTTTTTAATGATGGCGATTCTGATGGTGTGAGGTGATACCTCATTGTAGTTTTAACTTGCATTTCTCTGATAATTAGCAATGTTGAGCATCTTTTCATGTGCCTGCTGACCATCTCACCTGTTCTCTCAGTTCCCTCTCCCACTATCCAGTTCTGACTCTCACTTCATCTTACCTAGATTATTACAATTACCTGATTAATCCTCTAGTACTCTAGCTTGTATCTCTACCTTTTCCACAAGCCATAACTCACCGCATGTCAATTTCCTGCTCAAAAACCTTTATGCTCTGTAATGACTATTAAAAAAAAAAAACCTAACTTTGCCTGTCAGTACTCTGTCCTTTGAGCAATTTTATCTCTGTCATTTATCAGATTTCTTCTTCCTCTGAGAATGTCCCTGCTTCCTAGCTCAAAGTCTTATCCTTTTTTTCCTTTATTCACACCACAGCTAATGTGCTACCTCCTTCTGGAAGACTTAATTGATTTGTTTACTCCCCCTTCATGCCTCTTACCAACTCCCCCAGTCCTCCAGTTCTGAGCTCACTCAGCTCACTAGACTGAGCTTCTCTTAGATCATGTACTGAAGGCCTATATGAGCATCCAAGGACAGAAGCTTGTTTCTCCATGTCTCCATTACCAAGCAGAATGGCTGGCACATAATAAGAATTCAGAGATTATTTGTTTAAACAAAACAATTGAATTTGCTTTTCTGTGTTTCAAAGAAGTAGCCCTTTCTAAGGTTGCCATGCAGACCTCTGCCACTGTGTGTAGAGCTTGGCATGTGATAGTATTTGAATATTATTTGGTAAATGATTGGATATTTTGTTGTTGTTCAGTGGCTAAATCGTGTCTCACTCTCTATGGACTATAGCACACCAGGCTTCTCTGTCCTCCACTATTTCCTGGAGTTTGCTCAAATTCATGTCCATTGAGTCAGTGATAATATCTAACCATCTCATGCTTTGCCAGCCCTTTCTCTTTGTGCTTTCAGTCTTTCCCAGCATCGGGGTCTTTTCCAATGAGTCAGCTCTTTGTATCTGGTGGCTGAAGTATCAGGAGATGTCATTTTTGCCTTTTCATACTGTCCATGGGGTTCTCTAGGCAAGAAGACTGGAGCGGTTTGCCATTTCCTCCTCCAGTAGACAGAGTTTTGTCAAAACTGTTCTCTATGACCCATCCATCCCATCTAGGTGGCCCTGCATGGCATGGCTCATAGCTTCGTTGAGTTATGCAAGTCCCTTCGCCAGGAGAAGGCTATGATCCATGAAACTACCTTGCTTTTCCCTAGTGAAATTTTAAAGCCCTGCAACTTATCACCTCAGTACCAGCCAGGTAAACCTATTTTTTTCCTAAAGTAATAATGGGAAAGGGCTAAAATTCAGGCTCTCCAGAAGTGGTGAGCATTTGAACTGAGTTTTATAGAAACCCAGTTTTTATTGCTTCAGAAGACCCCAACAGTCAACCATTAGCCTGGCTAGGCCCCTGCCTATCTGGATATTGGAGCTGGATATTGGGGCCAGAAATCAAGGGGAGGAAGGGAAAACCAGAGACAGACAGTACCAGTGGGACAGTGTTTAAATAACCAGGCTGCAGCCCTGTGAACAAGGAAGGCTCTCAGTGTCCCAACAGACTAGTAGTGATGAATGTAGAAGCATTTAAGATGGCAGTGGGTCTAGGGAATCAAGTAAGTCCAAGGGGACAAAACAAAATTGGAAACACGAATAAGTACTGGGAAGTATTTTGATCTTTCTATTTCTTCTACACAGAGTGTATCAATCATTTGTTTGGTTAATTAAGTCAATCTGGGTAAAAGTTTGTATTGTTTAGTAAACAAATTCACTAGGAAATAAATCACATTCTATTTCTTGTCCCACACACCCACACACCCTCTGAGCTGGGCAAATCCTTTCTAACTGAGTGTACTTGGAGGGAAAGTAGAAGCAGAATGCACTAGTATGTTTATATGTTCATACATACATACGTGTGCATTTGTACACATACCCTGGGTGTTGGATCAGAGCCTTTGCAGGGATCTTTTTTTCTCCCACTCACCTTGCTCTTTATAAGCAGCAGTAGGTTATGCAGGCTTCTCTCCTAAGACGCCTTTCAGCATTCCTTCAACAACCTAGGACTTAAATCAAAGGTTATGGCCACTCACAGCTTTAACCTAGAGGGCTTTTCAGGTGACGGGTCAGAGGATTGGGGCTGTGGGGAAGAGTCTCTTGTGTAGGGTGACAGGAGGGGAAGGAGACTTTCTAGTTTCTCTACTTTTCTCCCTTGGTTTTTCAAGGTATGATCCTGCTGTGGGGCCCGGGGGCCTGGAGCCAGGAAAGGGGTTAGCAAATGTTTCCCCTCAGTGTTTCTGAGGGATTCCTGACAGAGCCCATCAGAGCTGCCTTTTATCACCGCTGCACGCTTTAGTGCATCTGTCACGGCTCTCAGACATCGTGTTCTCTGCTGGATTAATCCTGCCTGCATTCAGACTCAGGATGTGGGAGAGCCGTGACAGATGCACTAAAGCGTGCAGCGGTGATAAAAGGCAGCTCTGATGGGCTCTGTCAGGAATCCCTCAGAAACACTGAGGGGAAACATTTGCTAACCCCTTTCCTGGCTCCAGGCCCCCGGCCCCACAGCAGGATAGGTACAAGGTGAGAGAAGAAAAAGAAACTTGGAAGTACCAAGTAAAAAACCTAGGAAGAAAAGGAAACTAATTTGCAAAATTAAGGGGGAAAGACAGTTTGGACAAATTAAAGCTAAAAATCTGAAAAGAGAACAAGAGAAAAATACAGAGGAAGAGGAGTAGGCCCAAAGTCTCAGAATGTGAGCGAAATTCGGTATTGGAGCAGAGACTCAAGCTCTAGGCTAGTTCTGTCAGAGGTGGTTTATTTTTTTTAGAAAATTATAAAGCAGATGGATTGTTCACGGATTCACTCTCTCACTTGGAGCACATTAGGAAAGAGCCATTGACGAGCGGGCCCCGTGCCAGCATACACTCAGGGAAGTTCTCATGGACTCAGTTCTGCCATGTCTTACTCAAAAACCTACAGAAGGAGATTCAGTACCCCGGAGCCTCAGTTTTACCCTCTGTTAAAACCTGTACCCAAATCAAACCTGCTAGAAGAGCACTTTGGCATTCCCTCAGTGAAAGACAGTTTTAAAAGAAAAAGACTGCTGGCTTGGCATGTGATGAATTCTAGGTACAAAGGTGCCTGTGCATCTTACTACCCATAGAGCCACCTGCCACCCCGGCCCCGGCTGGCTGACACCCCATCTTTTCCAGTGCCCTTGTTCTGAGAGTCTCTCTCAACTGAGAGACTAGAGGCACAGACATAGCAGATCTGTCACTCTGGTTGAGTGTCTTGAGGACAGAGACTAAACTGAATTCATTTCTATTTTCTCTCTGCACTGAGGACATGAGGCTTAGTAAGTGTTCAGTTACTTGTGTTCGTTGTTTGAGAGGGAGTGAGGAAAGGCAGCAGAGAATCCAGGAATCTGGACTGAGCCTCGAAGCTTCAATGTATGGACTGCATTTAGCTTACAGAAGGAACTCAAGAAAGGGCACTTCCCTTAGTAAGTTTGTGGAGAGGAAAAGAAGAACGAGGCAGAGGAACTGAGAAATAAGATGCATGCCGAGTTCAAGGAACAGAGAGCTTGTTGAGTGTACTAGATGGGCGTCCCCCAAACCTTTGTGTTTGTGAGAATGGCTAGAGGAGCTACTTCTGACGTGCAAAGTTCTGACGTCTCTACACTCAGAAATGTGGTTTCAGTAGCCCTGAGGGCCAGCAGTGATACCTGCATTTTGTGCAAACACAGCTGGTTTATTTTCTTACAGGTAGTCTGCAAACCACACTTGGAGAAGTGCAGGCCCTGGGATGTGGGAGGTGGGGGCAGTGGGTGTGGCCTGAGTGTTCGGAGAGTTGTGTTCGGGTTGGTTGAGAAGAGTTTGGACTCTGTCCAGGAGGGGAGCCATCCAAGGCTTCTAAGCAGGGCATTGACAGGGCCAGATCTGTGATGGAAATCAACTGTTCTCACTAACGCTCAGGGCATTTTCTCTTTGCTTCTGCTCCATTAGATATCATTGCTTCAAGGACCCTGAACAAATAAAGTTCCATTAAAGCCTCCAGGTTTTGTAGGATCCAGAGTTCCAGTTACCAGTGAAATGTGAAGTTCACAGGCCACGTTCAGGCTTGCAAGGAGAGGATTAATTAGGTAAAAAGGCAGTTGCACACATAAGTGGGTGCCCACACCCCAGTCTGGCCTGGTGTTTTGGTGCACTCATTCAGACATACAATGCTCTTTTCAGTTCTAAGCGCCACCTCTTGAAACAAGTTAAAAAGCGAGTTCCAAGTGAGATGCCCAAGTGCTGTGTTTTACGCAGGCTAATGATCAACAGCCTTCTGTTTTTATGGTCCTGGCAACCAGGCTGGGCTCTCACTGCTAAGGATGCCATAGAAAAGAATCCCATGTCTCACATCTGACTACATGGCTGAGTGTAGAAAATTATGTTTTAGGTTTAAAAACAAAAGGGATGGCTTTATTGAAATTATTGGCTTCTATATAGGGTTTTATTTAACATTTTTAAATGCCATATGTTTTTCTGTGTTGGAATAGTGAAATTAAAATGGACGTTTGTTAAGTGTTTTCAGTTGATAAAGAATCTGCCTGCAATGTGGGAGACCCAAGTCAATCCCTGAGTTGGGAAGATCCCTCTAAGAAAGAAATGGCAACCCACTCCAGTATTCTTGCCTGAAAAGTCCCATGGACAGAGGAGTCAGACATGACTTAGCAACTAAAACACATTATTCTTTGAACAGTATTTTCACAAATAATATCTCTATTGATTCTTAATCTTGTGAGATAGGTATTATCATTGTCCTTGTTTTACAGATAAGAAAATGAAACATAAGGCTTAGTGATTTGTTTAAACCCATACAACTGGAGATTGTGGCAACAGAAGCCAATCTCAGGTCTTCTGATCCCAAGATCCATGATTTCACAGTTGCTGCAGGAACCCCAGCGAACAGTGAGAATGCAGCTATGTCAGTTACCCCCTCACACCTTGACACTGCTGTAGTGCAGCTTCAGAGCCAGCTGCCTCAATATTTTGTTCGTTTCAAATATTTTTGAGAGAGAAAGAAGTGTGTAAGGTCATGGAAACCATGTCTAAGTTTATGGTTAACTAAATTGGAAATAAGATTGCCTATGAGAATGAACCAGGGCTTCCCTAGTGGCTCAGATGGTAGAAGATGTGCTTGCAAAGCAGAAGACCCAGGTTCAGTCCACGGTCTGGAAGATCCCCTGGAGAAGAGAATGGCGACCCACTCCAGTATTCTTGCCTGGAAAATCCCATGGACAGAGGAGCCTGGCAGGTTCCATAGGGTCTCAAGGAGTCAGACACAACTGGACAACTAACACTTTCACTTCATGAGAATGAAACTATAAAGTTAACTCTAGTAGACAAGAGATATCCCAGGTCAACTTATGGGGAGAATGCCTCCCAGATCTGTTAAGATGTCATGACACATCTAAGAAATTAGATGACAGGCAGAAAGGGGAGTTGGTCATCATTCCAGAGACAAATGTGGCAAGACCCACTTGAGCTCAGGTAAGGGGAAGATGTGGCCCCATGACGACCCATGCAGTCCTAGTGGCAGGGACAGATCCACTGTGATAATAGATGGCCTTTAACATTTGGACCAAAAGCCCAGTGTGTTTCCATGCTCTCTTAAGTAACCCTAAGATTTGACTTTCCTACTTAATATGTCTGAGGGGTCTCTGAGTTACAACTCCCCAGGCTCTCCAGGTGACCCCCAATCTGGCCCCTGGCCAAGCACTCACGTCCTCTTTTGAAACATCCAGAGCAAATCCTGGAGGTGCTGTCTGTAGCTCCAGAGTAGGCCTGAACATTTGTGAAGGCCAGGACCAGCCCATGGCTGCTTGAATGATCCTCCAGTTTTTAAATGAGTGACTTAAAATGAGAAACTGTGATTTTTCCATTATGATTTAAAAAGAAAATAAAAAATAAAAGAAGAAAATCCCCACCTTCCCTCTCTATTGAGCCATTCTGAACTTACTTCATTCCTACAGTGCATTCACTGCCAGAGAACTTCAGACATGCTCTACCCACTTTTCTCTTTCATCCTCCTCTTCCTTTTTACCTGCATGGACCCCCTTCATTTTTTCAACTTTTTATTCAAGTAACTTTATAAAAGTTGCAAAAACAGTCCAGTGAGTTCCTTTATGTCCTCCACTCGATTTCTCTATTGTTATCATTCTTTTTTTTTTTTTTAAATTAAATTTTATTTTTTAGTTTGTTTTGCTTTACAATACTGTATTCGTTTTGCTATACATTGACATGAATCAGCCACGAGTGTACATGAACTCCCAATCC
>SJXQ01007756.1:0-35243 GCA_006408695.1 Aepyceros melampus
GGGAATCTTCCCAACCCACGGATAGAACCCAGGTCTCCCACATTTCAGGCAGACTCTTTACCAGCTGAGCCACAAGGGGAGGCCAGTTCAGTTCGGTTCAGTTCAGTGGCTCAGTCGTGTCCGACTCGTTGCGACCCCATGAATCGCAGCACGCCAGGCCTCCTTGTCCATCACCAGCTCCCAGAGTTCACCCAGACCCATGCCCATAGAGTCAGTGACGCCATCCAGCCATCTCATCCTCTGTCGTCCCCTTCCCCTCCTGCCCCCAATCCCTCCCAGCATCAGAGTTTTTTCCAATGAGTCAACTCTTCGCATGAGGTGGCCAAAGTACTAGAGCTTCAGCTTCAGCATCATTCCTTCCAAAGAAATCCCAGGGTTGATCTCCTTCAGAATGGACTGGTTGGATCTCCTTGCAGACCAAGGGACTCTCAAGAGTCTTCTCCAACACCATAGTTCAAAGGCATCAATTCTACGGTGCTCAGCCTTCTTCACAGTCCAACGCTCACATCCATACATGACTACTGGAAAAACCATAGCCTTGACTAAACGGACCTTAGTCGGCAAAGTAATAGCTCTGCTTTTGAATATACTATCTAGGTTGGTCATAACTTTTCTGCCCATGGTACATTTTATGTGTTTGCTAAATGTTAAATATCATCACTATTGACATGTAGATGCTATATCCTCCTTCGTTTTCCTCAATTGATGGTGTTCAAAGCCAGTTTTAAGAGAGTGATGGTAATTCCCAGATAATTATGAGGACTTAACATTTTTAATAGGGTAATAAGGAAACAGCAGGCAAGAAGTTGGCGATAGATCCAGAAAATGATGCTTTAAAAGGCAATTTCAAAATGATCAAAGTGTCTTCCTGTGGATGTTTCCCTGGCCCACATGTCATACACCTCCTCATCCATTTGTGATATTCTAAAAGTTGGATCAAAATAGATGAACAGGATTTGAGAATGTTAATCTCATTATGGTCTTTATGATAAATGTTTATCAGTCTGTGTATCTATCTACCTACCTGTCAATATATTATGTATATTATCAGTATATATATATATTACTATATTTAATATATGTATGTATATTTAGAGATGTTTGTACACACACAGTCTGTATTTGTATAATGTATATAGTATGCAAATTCTAGCTCTAAAGAGCAACAAGATGAAACTGTTGGTAATTAGGAGAGCTCTGATCTGATCACCCAAATCATACTCTTCCTAAGGCTATGCTGTCTGCTGATACATTAGATTCTGAATAAGGAGGCCAAGAAAATCGTTCAGTTTCCTGGGTATGATGTTTCAAGTAGTGGCCCTGGCTGACCACACTTAGAGAAGTTGGTGAGTAGCTGCTGATAGTACGAGCTGTGTGGTGTGGGTTCCTCCTCCCCACAACTCCTCGCTCTCTCTGTTCTCTCCAGCTGCTCTCAGGTTTGGGAGATACAGCCTTGCTCGCCATTCCTCACCTTGGCTCTCTGGCTTCTAACCTACCTCCTCCTTCCCACCAAAGTTTTGATATTCACTAGCCTCCTAACTGGTAAAGCCATACTGGTGAATGCTATTTAAGTGAAGTGAAAGTTGCTCAGTCATGTCCACCTCTTTGTGACCCCATGGACTATACAGTCCCTGGAGTTCTTCAGGCAAGAATACTGGAGTGGGTAGCCTTTCCCTTCTCCAGGGGATCTTCCTAACCCAGGGATCGAACCCAGGTCTCCCACATTGCAGGCAGATTCTTTACCAGCTGAGCCACCAGGGAAGCCTATTTACTTCACTTATTTATTTCAACTCTGTGTTTTGAATAGCCAGCTATAATCTGAGGCATGTATCACCTCCTGAGAAGAGTCAGCAGTTAAGATGTCAGCCTTGTCAGGATTCCTGAGCATTGTGCTGATAGGTACTTGGAAATGGTATAGATAGAACATATGCTGAAACCTTCTGCCATGTAAATATGTTGCTCTTTATCAGAAAGTTTCCAGAATTCAATAGGGAGCCTTTTGCATTGATTTAGGTATTCTGGTTTTTAGGTATTCGGCCCTTCTTATTAATATATTTTTTTAAATAGAAAGGGAGGATTTGTGTGGTGTACATTTGAGCTTGAGTCTGATTGATGTGAACTCAAATTTTAGTCCCATCTCTCACTGCCTGAGTGCCCCCAGACTCAGTCACTTGTTTTATTTTTTGGTGCTCTGATTACCCATCTGTAAATCGGATGTGATACCTACCTCCTAGATCTGTGTATGACACCCAGTATGGGCCCTAACCCAGAGCTCTACTGAGAAAATATTAGTTCTTTGTATCTTGACCTGGAAGGTAATGCTTTCGTAAAATTTTTACCTTCAGTGAATGGATATATTTATATGGAGGAAAGACTGATTCAGTAAGTCTTTCCTCTCCTAAAGACTATTTCCTTTACAGTTCTGTATCTGTTCCATTTCAAATAAAGGTTTTAAGCTCTCTTATTTCCCCGACACCTCTGCATGAAATAAGAAGTGAACTCAACATACAACAGCTTGTTGGGTGTATTCCATACATCTGTTCTGTGCAAGTGTTCTTCCTGCCGGATCCAAAGTGCAGGGAGTCGAGAGTCACATTCGCTAGTAGACTTAGCTATTGACGATTCCAGCACATTTATCATGACGTAGGTGATGCTTCTGAGACTGTGCAGGAAGCTGAAATGAGTAATGTGACAGGTCAAGGCTTACAGCCATAGGGAAAATGCTTCTCGCTGTGTATTGACTGTTTTCCATCTCAGATTCTCTTCTCTCTTCTGTGAATTCTGTGCTTCTTGCTAAAGACTAGCCTTTCCCACCTGCTTTCTGTATTAGTAAAGTCAACAGTTTCTGCAAATGATGTTAGTATGCCTAAACAATGGTCAACAGTTCATGAGTACACACCTAGCAAGATTTCACCTTAAAATAATCAGCTCTTAGATACTCTCCAGTATCCAAATTTAAAATTGACAACTTTTTTCACTTTTAATTCAGTATCTCCAAGGCATAATTTTTCATGAAAAAGTAAATATTTTTAGTCACCCAACAAGGGAAGACTTTTCTTTTTACAGAAATATATGTTTAAGAAAGGATGATGTGTACTTTTTCTAAGTCATCTCTTGAGACCAATTACTTTGACTAATCAGAAGCTTCTAAATTATTTTTAGTTTTGTACTGTTATCAGTGTTCCAAAGAAAAATGTTCCTCAGTACAACTTATATTTGTGTTTGCTTTTGTTCTTATTCAACCATCAAAAATTTAAGAGATGCATCATTTTTTAAAATCAGGAAATAATAAGAAATTGAAGAATGATAAGAATGATTATCTCTTTTTATCTTTCTTTTTAGCTGCACTGTGAATCTTGTGCATCCCTGACCAGAGACTGAACCTGGGCCCTTGGTAGTGAAAATGTGAAGTCTTCATCACTGAACTGCTAGGGGATATCCAAATGATTACTTTTTATTTTTTATGTTCCTTTTCTAGCTTTTAGTATTGCTGCCCATCAATAGCTAACACTGTATTTTCTGCTGGCTTACAGTCAAATGATAAATTTGTATTTTTATTTTCCCAAGCACTTCTTTATAGACAGAAGTAAGACCCTGATGTTGGGAGGGATTGGGGGCAGGAGGAGAAGGGGACGACTGAGGATGAGATGGCTGGATGGCATCACTGACTCGATGGGCGTTGAGTCTGAGTGAACTCCGGGAGCTGGTGGTGGACAGGGAGGCTGGCGTGCTGCGATTATGGGGTTGCGAAGAGTCGGACACGACTGAGCGACTGAGCTGAACTGAACTGAAGCTGAATTACGTTGCCATCTACTAATAGTTGGCTCTCTGGAGATAGTCAGTACCAGCATGAGCCTCCTACAGCATAACTCGAGGAAGCAGGAAGTACTGTATAAAGTGAGAAAGAATATTTAAAAGTTGTATATGCTTCCTGTTACATTATTTTATTGATTTTTTAGACAACCCTTATATGAAATGGACTTTTTGATATAACTCTATAGACAAATGGAAGCTCAGCTTTTACGATTTACACAAATCCTTTAGCTGGTCCAGTGCTTTGTTCTACTGCACTGACTCATTTATTAGGAGACAACATGCTCCCATTCACATCACTTTCCTATGAGAAGCAGGCACGCCCTGTTCCTCGGTGACCCGGACATGAAACATGAATGGATAGAATCTGTAACTAAGACACTAACACCAGTCCACCAATGAATAAGAACCATTCTGTGTCTCTGCTTTTCTCTTCTCTATGAACATCTGGGTCTGTACTCATCACATCTGGAAATGCGTGGTGTTTGTTTTTTCCTCTTCGGAACCAAGATGGAGATAGACGTTTAGCTGGTCTGTGCCTATCGCTTATGCTGATGTCAGTAAGTTTACTGATTATGTTTACCAGGCTCAAGCTTTTAAGATGAGTCTCTATGGAAATAAATTGCTTATTTTTATGGATTGTCTAGTGCTGTGATCAGGCATAATCAAGGATGGTGGAAGATTCTAAGAGAAAGTTATAATAATGTGTTTATTGGAAAACAAAGATAGCAAACTCTAAAATAAATCTTGTTTTGCTGTTCAATAGCAATCTTGGGAACAACCTAGAGTGTACCATGAAGAGTTGTGCTTATGGAGTAAAGCTCCCCTGTCTACCTTCTACTTCTTAAACTTGGTGGTTTTATTTGATGGAGCTTGGTTGTTTTGTTTCAGCAATGGGAAACACTTCCTATGGGTGTTGGGGCTTTCCTTCCTAATGTGGGAGTTGTCACTTAGTGTATAGGTGGTGAGGAATTACCTTAGAAGGGCTCAAAGTATTATTAGAGAACCTCCTTCTAGCTCTTGCTGTAGAAACCCCAAGGGCACTTATTCTGTCTTCCTTTTTTCTTTTGCAAACATGGGTAACCTTGAGAAATACACTGAGTAGTTAGCACTGATTTCCACAGCTCTGGCTTGGAAATTTCTTACCGTCTCAAGCTGCTGCTTAGACTGGTTGCTAAGCAACCAGGAGAAGAGTTCACAAGCTTTGTCATAAGCCAGCAATCAAATGAGAGACAGTATTTTCTTTTGATTATTATTTTTTTTGTCAGCTCTTATTTTTGGTGTTGTGTATTTACATCCTTTGGGGAGTATTATTTCTAGAAATGTCTTTTCCAAAGAAGCTTTGTTTGTCAAAAGCATTTTGGTTTGATCCTTTTGTATAAAAAGGTGAGCAGTAGGCGTAGAAATTAGGCCTTGAGGCAGATGAAATAGTTTTATGAACCATGATGAAGTCACATACTGCTTTAGCCTCTCCTTTTTTAAGAAAACATACATGAAGCTTTCCATTCTTCTACTTCTGGTTTTCAGTTACTGTGCACTTCTATGGCATAAATCAGTGACTTTGAGTCAGTGGTACCTTCAGCTCTTCTGTCCTTGAAGGTCACCGCTGAATAGAAGATCATTTAATCTTTTGTAAGCAGGATTTCTTCTGACAATTTTTGGAGCCATTTTTCATGTAATTTCAAAAATATGGGTATCCTTTTTTTTTTAAATGAACTATAATTACCTTATAGTGGGCTTCCCTGGTGGCTTAGTGGTAAAGAATGTGCCTGCAATGCAGGAGACTCAGGAGATGCAGGTTCGACCCCTGGGTTGGGAAGATACCGTGGAGTAGGAAATGGCAACCCACTTACAGTATTCTTGCTGCAAAAATCCCATGGACAGAGAAGCCTCGTGGGTTATAGTTCATGGGGCTGCAAAGAGTCAGACACGACTGAGTGACTGAACACTCACTAGCTTATGATGTTATTGAGTTTCAGGTGTATAACAGTGATTTGATATATTTGTGCATTATGAAATGACCACCATAATATATCTGATAGCCATTTGTCATCATTCAAAGTTATTATTATATTATTGACTATACTCCCTTTCCTGTATGTTACATCCTTGTGACTTATTTACTTTAAAACTAGGAGTTTGTGCCTCTTAACCCCGTTCACTTATTTTGCCCATTTCCCTGCCCTCACCCCCAGTATAAACCCTTGACCCTTACAGATTTTGCCTCTCAAATACTAATGAGCCACCTTTTAAACACATGCTTAGGTAAGTGTTTGTAACTGTTGTTTATGTTTTTAATTATACATTGATGTTTATTCAGTGAGTCTGAGTAATGTGCCTCAAAACAGTAATCTTACACTTAGTGAAAACGAGATGAGGAGACCGAGATGATACAGATCTTCTGCCTCAGTCCCAAAGGAGGAAGAGACTGTAGAGACTGCATGTCAGTGAGCATGATGCTGATATCTGGCCAGATAGTACCTTGGGTTATTGAACTAATAGCTTGTGATGACTATGAAGAACTGAAGATACTTAGGAGCCTAAATGAAATCACTCAGAAAAACTCATGTGAAGTTAAACTTTTTTTCTTTCTGATGATTTTAGTATGCTGGTGATTCATGTTAGTGTATAACCACTGGATATAGATTTTAGTAACATATTTGATTATATGTCTTAAGATAATCAGCATTTCATTAATGCAATCCATAGCTTTTATGCTTTAAAATAGCACTTAGCAATTTTTTTTTCTGCAGATGCTTCTCTATGTAAATTATTTGAAGAAATGAGACAGGATATTAAAACTGATATAAATGTTTTTCAAATTCATGGATGTAATATTTGCATATAAACATTACTATTTGCATTTTCCCTTGTAATTTGGTTTACTATGGAAAAAATTCTTATTTAGTTTTTACAATCAGTAGTGAGTGTTTTATTGAATGAGGCCATGCTCACATTTTAGGACAGAGTAATTGAAAGCATTTAGGATGACTTATGTTTACCACTCGTTCACTCCCGAAGCAGGTGGGATTCTAGCTCAGCCTTTGTCACTGCCAGGGTTTTGTGTATGAAGTGTCAGTGTGTCAGTGACTATTGGAAAAAGGACTGATGCCTTGTGTTAGTTCTATAATGGATATACTTATTAATGGATTAAATAATAAGGTCTAGCAGAGAGTTTACTATCAGCTTTATTTTTCAAATCATGATGAATTTAAGAAATACTATGTAATATCTGCCTAACTATAGTGTCTGATAGAAAGTAATTGTTAATTTCTATTTCTAACAGTTGCAGGTACTGTTAGTACTGCACGGGGATGCCAGATTTCAGTTAGATGTTCGTGAAAATAAAGGATCCATAGATCCTTAATGGAGGGGCAAGGTGTCCATATACCCCTATTAAAAAATAAATCCTGTTTACATATTTACCATTAATTGTATCATAAAAGTAGTCTTAGAAACAAAGTAAAATATAATATTGATGCAAGATTATGATATATTCTTTCCAGGTGGTAAATTCACTGGGATTAAAATCCTTGGGGATATTCCAGTTTATGTCTATATCTCAAATTATATTAAGCATGTGTAGCAGCAGAGGCAAATGAATTTCAAACATATATATTCTCCATGTGGCCTAATTATCAATAGAAATAGAATGGCAGATCTTTACAGAAGATGTCAAGTTTCTGGGACTTTGCCAGTCTTCTATTGTTTAAGGAGCATAAGAAATAAAGCCATAGTTTAAATGGAGAATTCTTCTCTATTGCCTGTAAGAGGCCAAGGGGAAATGCATACCTCATTAGTGCATAATGCCAGTAGTCATACTGAAAATCTTTTGTGTAAATAATAGCACTGATTTCATAGGTATTTGTGAATTAATACATATGTAACACTTAAGAGGGAGCTTCCCTGGTTAGCTCAGTTGGTAAAGTATCTGCCTGCAAAATGCAGGAGACCCTGGTTCAATTCTTGGTTTGGGAAGATCCACTGGAGAATGGTTAGGCTACCTACTCCAGGGCTCAGAGGTTAAAGTGTCTGCCCCCAATGCGGGAGACCTGGGTTCAATCCCTGGGTTGGGAAGATCCCCTGGAGAAGGAAATGGCAACCCACTCCAGTACTCTTGCCTGGGGAATCCCATGGATGGAGAAGCCCGGTGGGCTACAGTCCACGGGGTCACAAAGAGTCGGACACGACTGAGCGACTTCACTTTCCCTTTCACCCACTCCAGTATTCTTGGGCTTCCCTGGTGGCTCAGATGGTAAAGAATCCCCCTGCAATGCGGGTGATCTGAGTTCATTTCCTGGGTTGGGAAGATCCCCTGGAGAAGGGAACGGCTATCCACTCCAGTATTTAGCCTGGAGAATTCCTTGGACAGAGGTGCCTGGCAGTCCATGGGCTCACAGAGTCGGACACGACCGAGAGACTTTCACACACACACTAACACTTTAGAGTTATTCCTGCCACATTAATACAGTCATTCCTATATTAATGCTTTTATTACTGTTCCAGTATGTTATTACTGCTGAGTTCTACAAATTTATTGTGGACGTCATAGAGCTTTATTTCTTATTTAAAACAACTGTACTTATATACAGCAGTGATCATTTAGAGTCTTATCAGCCCTTGATTGTGAGATGATAATAGGGACGTATTTAACTTACTTTTGGAATGGATAATACATTAATATAAAATCTTAAAAATACTAAAGTGAATATGTAGTGAAAAGTAAATCCTTTCTTTTTAAAAATAGTTTAGTTAGTTTTGGGCTCTGATGATCTTTGTTGCTGCGCGGGCTTTTCTCTAGCTGCAGTGAGCTGGGACTACTCTCTAGGTGTGGTTCGAGGGCTTTTCGTTGCTGTGGCTTCTCTTATTGCGGAGCATGGGCTCTAGGGCCCTCAGGCTTCAGTAGTTGTGATGTGTGGGCTCAGCACATGTGACTCCCGGGCTCTGGAGCACAGGCTCAGTGGTTGTGGCAGGAATCAAACCCGGGTCTACTGCACTGACAGGCAGATTCTGAGTCACCAGGGAAGTCCCCTTTTGCTTTCTGTTGCTCCAGCCGTCCCATTCCTCTTCCTATATCTGTGTGTTTTATATATATATATACACACACACACACATATATACACACACACACATATATATATACACACACATATATAAATATGTGTGTGTGTATATATATACATTTATATATATATATACTCACATATATAAATTATTGGTTCATCTTTGAAAGGAGATTTTATGTATATACAGGTTTGTGCTCACACAGTCTTTTAAATACAGAAATGGTTGCATGCAATACACCTGTACTTCACCCTGAGCATATCAAGTAAATACTCTATCTTTGAGATTGTTCCATATAAAGTTACCTTGTCTTTTTTAAAAATTAACTTTTATTGGAATATAGTTGCTTTATAGTGTTGTGTTAGTTTCTGTTATACAGCAAAGTGAATCAGAAATATGGAATGCTTCCTGTATTTGGGGGTCATCTTTGTGCAGGAGCCATGCTGATGCCTGTACTGTTGCAGTTTTAGTATAGATGCTATGGAAGCTGAGCATTTGAGCTGCCTTGTCTTTGTAAATAACTTTTAATTTTAGAAGAATGTTACACTAACTGAAAAGTTGCAAAGATAGTACAAAGTTCCTGTATACTCCACAGTAGAGTTCCTCTACTCCATCATCTTATGGAGCTGGCGGGTACATATGCCAATACTAAGGAACTGGCATTGTTCAGTTCAGTTGCTTAGTTGTGTCCAACTCTTTGCAACCCCATGGACTGCAGCATGCCAGGCTTCCCTGTCCGTCACTAACTCCTGGAGCCTGTTAAACTCATGTCCATTGAGTCAGTGATGCCATCCAACCATCTCATCCTCTGTCATCCCCTTCTTCTGCCTTCAATCTTTCCCAGCAACAGGGCCTTTTCTAGTGAGTCACTTCTTCCCATCAGGTGGCCAAAGTATTGGAGCTTTAACTTCAGCATCGGTCCTTCCAATGAATATTCAGGACTGATTTTCTTTAGGATTGATTGGTTTGATCTCCTTGCAGTCCATGGGACTCCAAGAGTCTCTCCAACACCACAGTTCAAAACCATCAATTCTTTAGCACTCAGCTTTCTTTATGGAAAGAAACTGGCTTGTTACTTTATTATTAACTAAATTCTTCACTCAGTTCAGATTTCACTCGTTTTGCCCTAGTGTCCATTTTTCTGCTTCTGGATCCATGTTATATTTAGTCATCATGTCTTTTACAGCCTCCCCTAGCCTGCAGTAGCGTCTCAGATTTTCCTTGTTTTTAACTTAGCTTTGAGGAATGCTGGTTAGGTAGTTTTTGGAATGCCCCTCTGTTATTGAATTTGTCTTACATTTTTCTCATGGATAGATTGGAGTTACGTGCTTGAGGGGAGCGTTACCACAGAGGGGAAGTCCCCTTCTTATCACCAATATCCATAGTATGTGCTATAGACATGGCTTATCAGTGATGATATCCACCTCAGTCAGCTGAACAAGGTAGTGTCTGCTGGGTTATGCATTATAAAGTTACTTTTTCCTCTCTTTTCATATTTCACTTTTTGGAAACAAGTTACTAAGTGCAACCCACACTTGAGTCAGCCTAAAGCCCACATTCTTGGGAGCAGGATGGCATGTATGTGTGTTTAACGACTCTGTAATAGTCCCTGGGACTTTACTTGGCATGTGAAAGTCCATTTTTGCCTTTTTATTCATTCTCTCCAAAATAAAAATCAGAACTAGAGTTCTAGAAGCTACCTGCCCAAATCTATCCTCTCCTTACATATTTCTTACTTAGGGATACCTCTCTTTAGTTGCCAAGAGACTGCTTTTTGTCTGATTATTTTTCTCTGTCATGCTTGTACAGAGAGCTTAATTCAAAATAAACAATATGCTACATTATTGATTTTGTTGTTATTCATAGACGATAATTGCTAAGCTACTTACCTGACAACAAATTATTTGCTCCAGGTGACCAAATAAGCAGTTCTCCATAGAGCCACATTTTTGAAATTACTAATATCTAGAGATGCTGCTGTCTTAATCACAAGTTGCGTGCATGCATACTCAGTCTATCCAACTCTTTGTGACCTCATGGACTGCAGCCCACCAGGCTCCTCTGTCCATGGGATTTTTCAGGCAAGAATGCTGGAGTGGGTTGCCATTTTCTCTTTCATGGGGCTTCCCAACACAGGGACCGAACCTGCATCTCCCATGTCTCCTACATTGTTAGGTGGATTCTTTACCACTGAGCCACCTGGGAAGCCCTATCACAGGTTATATATAAAATTTAAAACTTCAATGAAGAGTCACATATTTTAAGATTCTTATTCAGTTAGCAGGCATTTATTGAGCTTCTGCTATGTTTTAGCCATGTTTTGGTGGTGAGTTACACAAATCAGGGGCTTCCCTGATGGCTCAGATGGTAAATAATCCTCCTGCAATGCAGGAGACTCAGGTTCTATCCCTGGGTCAGGAAGAACCCCTGGAGAAGGGAATGGCTACCCACTGCAGTATTCTTGCCTGGAGAAGTCCATGGACAAAGGAGCCTGGTGGGCTACAGTCCACGGAGTGCAAAGAGTCGGACACGACTGAGCAGCTAACACTTTCAACTTTCACTTTACATAAATCAGGTGTCTGATGTAAGGCAGATGATGTTTCAAGTAGGTGATATAGACAGTAAACACATTAAAAATTAATGGAAAAGGTCATTTTAAAGAGTGATAAGTGCTTTAAAGAAACTAACCAGGGTGAAGTGCTGGCACATTACTTGGTCATGGTGGTTCCATAAGGGCCACGTTCATTTTGTGGCCAGTGAAGTAAGTCCTCAGGAGAAGGCGGTTGAACTGAAGACAGAGAATGCAAGAGATCAGACATTTGAAAACCTGGAGTTTGGAGGGGCTTGATGAGGTCTAGAAATAAAAAGAAGGCCAAAATTTGTTTAAATGAGGACAGAGTAGAAGAGAAGGGGGCGTAGAAGTAGACAGGGCTTCATAGGCCGAGTTCCGTTTTCAAGGAGGTCTCTGGGTGGTTTTAAGCAGAAACGTGACATGGTCTGTTATCTTTGGTTTAGAAAAGTCTTCTAGTTGCTTTGTGGAAATGGATTATAGGGGAGAGAAGAGGAAGCAAGAATATAGTATGAGTTAGGAGACCACTGTAAGAGTCCAAGTGGGAGATGGATTGTGGCTTGGACTAGCAATACGATGTACAAAAGTAGATAGATTGGGATAAAGTGGGGGGGGCATAGAACTGCCAGAATTTGTAGCTAAATTGAAATAAAGTTTTAACAGCAGATGTGAATCGACAGGAAAGATAAGATGATGATGTGATATAAACTATCTCAAATACAGATCATATTTTCATGCAAATCTTTGAAAGAAGAGTGGTATCAAATATGCACATTAGTGAATCAGGCATAAGTTAGGGACCCAAGTCCATTATAACCTAATTCACACATCAGGAACAAAACAGGAAACTTGCTTGCGAAGTTAATGAGCTCTTAATACTTTATCTAATAAGTCTGTCATAACTACCAAGCGCGGAACAGTAAAGAGATTGTCTTTAGAGGTTAATAACAAACTTCAGAGGGACTTTATCATCCCATTTACTTGATCATTGCTCCTCAGAAAGTTGTAATCTTAGGAATAATATTTTTGATGTAATGGTTACTGTGAATCACTTTTATGTCATAATGATTATAATGTTTGGCAAAGAAAAACACATTTCAATCATATATTGATTTTAGCTTTGGAATTATGGAGAAAATATTTCATTTTTGTAGCTATTACTTACATGCAAAATGCCTTTTAATAAAGGGTTTTACAGAGCTTTCTTTGGAATAAATAACTAAACGTAGTCATAGTTTTGATATTTTGACTTTTATATCAAATGCAGCAATTCATTTTATGAGGGCTCGGAATTTAATATTATAACATTTGGTTTGTTCTAAATTTTCAACATATTTTTATCTTATTTTTATTTTTTATATGAAGAAAACATTGCTTCATAATGTTTAATAAAAATCATGTAATTAAAAACCTCACTCGGCTCAATTTAGTGTTTTAGGGTAAAGTAGGCAAGATAGGGATGATTTATTTTTATAGTCTAAAAGTAAAGGTTTGCTAAGAAACTGATGAGGTAAAGAGAAGGAAAATATTTACCTTTTTAATAAACTTTTAAAAATTGAAATATAGTTGCTTTACAGTAGTTTCAGGTACACAGAAAAGTGATTCATATATATATAATGTATTTTCAGACTATTTTTCATTATAGATTATCACAAGATATGAATTTAGTTATCTATGGTATACAGTAAATCCTTGTTGCTTCTCTATTTTGTGTATAGTTAGTTTGTATCCGTTAACCCCATGGTGTTGTTCAGTCTCTCTGTTGTGTCTGACTCTTTGTGACCCCATGGACTGCAACATGCCCAGGCTTCCCTGTCCTTCACCATCTCCTAGAGCTTGCACAAACTCATGTCCATTGAGTTGGTGATGCCATCCAACCATCTCATCCTCTCTTTTCCCCTTGCTCCTGCCTTCTGTCTTTCCCAGAATTGGAGTCTTTTCCAATGAGTTAGCTCTTAGCATCAGATGGCCAAAGTATTAGAGTTTCAGCTTCAGCATCAGTCCTTCCAATGAATATTCAGGATTGATTTCCTTTATGATGGACTGGTTTGATCTTCTTGCAGTCCAAGGGACTCTCAAGAGCCTTCTCCAACACCACAGTTCAAAAGCATCAGTTCTTCAGCACTCAGCTTTCTTTATAGTCCAACTCACATCCATACATGACTACTAGAAAAACCATAGCTTTGACTGGACAGACCTTTGTTGGCAAAGTAATACCTTTGCTTTTTAATATGCTGTCTAGATTGGTCATAGCTTTTCTTTCAAGGAGCAAGCGTCTTTTAATTTCATGGCTGCAGTCACCACCTGCAGTGATTTTGGGGCCCAAGAAAATAAAGTCTGTCACTTTTTCCATTGTTTCCCCTTCTGTTTACCATAAAGTGATGAGACCGGATGCCATGATCTTAGTGTTTTGAATGTTGACTTTTAAGCCAGCTTTTCACTCTCCTCTTTCATTTCATCAAGAGACTCTTCAGTTCCTCTTTGTTTTCTACCGTAATGGTGGTGTCATCTCCATATCACAAGGGACTCTCAAGAGCCTTCTCCAACACCACAGTTCAAAAGCATCAGTTCTTCAGCACTCAGCTTTCTTTATAGTCCAACTCACATCCATACATGACTACTAGAAAAACCATAGCTTTGACTGGACAGACCTTTGTTGGCAAAGTAATACCTTTGCTTTTTAATATGCTGTCTAGATTGGTCATAGCTTTTCTTTCAAGGAGCAAGCGTCTTTTAATTTCATGGCTGCAGTCACCACCTGCAGTGATTTTGGGGCCCAAGAAAATAAAGTCTGTCACTTTTTCCATTGTTTCCCCTTCTGTTTACCATAAAGTGATGAGACCGGATGCCATGATCTTAGTGTTTTGAATGTTGACTTTTAAGCCAGCTTTTCACTCTCCTCTTTCATTTCATCAAGAGACTCTTCAGTTCCTCTTTGTTTTCTACCGTAATGGTGGTGTCATCTCCATATCTGTGGTTATTGATATTTCTCCCAGCATTGTTGATTCCAGCTTGTGCTTCATCCAGCCCAGCATTTCGCATGATGTATAAGTTAAACAAGCAGGCTTAGAGAATAGATAATTTGGAAAATTAGTTTTGACATAATATAAAAACAGGAGTTTGTTCAAATGGAGTCCATGGTAAGCTAAGGACTGTGAATGAGTTTAGGTCTGTTTCCACATTTGATGAGAACAAGCATGTTTGACAGAAAATATGGCTCTTGTTAATGATCATGACAATGGATTTTGGGGGGCAGATTTTAATTTCACTATTGGTGTTTCATTACATTGTATGTTCAGCCATTTCACAGCTTGTTAAAGATCTATTCCAAGCATTTATTTTTCCTTCTGAACAGCTTCCCAGCATCTATTTACTAAGAGGACACACAGTGTATAGAACAAATTCATGTGTGCAAAGCTGACAGTCCCACAAGTGTTATATTCTCATTTGCATTATGGTCTTATTCATGTTGGGTACAATCCATGTATTTCTCTAAGTTTCTCTTCCTCTCTTCACAGAGCCTCTTAGCAGGGATGCAGCACATGGTATTGCAGGCATGCTGTCAGGAATATTAAAAAGGCTAAGAACGTCATGCTGAAGAATTATGCGGAATGAAAAAATTCAGCATGAACTGTCAATCTGTCTTCTCTGGCCTTTAAGGTTCTTTGACTTTCTTGTTGGCAAAATGTGGAGCTCTTTCACCTGCCATTTTAAAAAGCTTGATCTTCCAAGGATTTGTTTGACAGGCCCTATGCTTAATATCAAGGTCTGAACATTTAATTTCTTTCTCTAGAATGTTCCATTCTCTCATATATCAGAGCTTTCATTGGGTCCTTACCTTGATGGAAGTAGTCACAATCTAAGGAATGCCATTTAGCCAGCATCAGCCTGCAACTGCTAATGACTACTTAAAAGGAGTGATTACCATTCCCTGTAAGGTGATTGCAAAGAAACCAGAGAGCATGAAAAAAAAATTTTTTTTCAGGCAAAATCAAGGACTAACCCTGAAGGCTTCAAAGATGTCATCACCGCGAGGCTATTGCTGTGTCATTGTAGTCCAAACAGAAGTATGCCTGGAATAAAAATAGGCTTGCTGTGAATATGAATTTTCTGCAGATAAAATACAGACCACAAAATGGCAAAGATTTGTTAAAAGTTTTCTCTATTTGCCTTTACTTTTATAGATGTGTCTTTATCACAAGAGGCATATATCCTTTTCCTAATAGGTAAAATGCAAAAGACATGAGAGTGAATAAGTAACACTGTTTCACAAAACGTGGAATAATGAATGACTTTGAAGCATAATTTTGAAAGAATGAGATTAAAACTGTGATGGACCCATTGTGATCTATATTCTGGAAGAAGTCAGTAAAGTCTTTAACTGAAAAATGGGTTTATTTTTAAAGAAAGCACTAGAAGGACCAAGCAACATATATTGGATTCCTAAATGCTGCTGAGTCTGGTAGAAGTGAAAGCAGGCATCCAGGAATTAGCCTTAGATTGTACAAGTCTTTCTGTGGCTCCCGCCCTTGCTTTAACTGTCTTCAGATGGAAAGATTGAGAGGATTTTAGGGAAAGAAACAGAAAGGTAGGGTGGAAAGTATTACACAGATAGATGGACAGGAAGAGAGAGAGGGAGAGAGAGGATAAGCAGGTTATTTCAATTATTCTCATGTTTCACATAAAAATGAAAACAGATAATTCCTTGACAAACTTGAGTTATATAAATCTCCTCTGTGGCTTTTGGCCACTTACCCAATGGCAGGATGTAGGGAAGAAAGCCTCAAAGGGCCTATAGCAACATGTGATTTATCCAAATCTGTACTTTAGAGTATGAGGAAAGTAGATATTGGTTCCAGGTCATTTATCTTTAATGTATAATGTAAAGCACTAAGTAAATGCTTTCACTGTAATAGCCTTTGAGTCAAAGGTTACAGACATTTCACTTACAGAAACCCATGAAAACACTTGCAATTTTTTCAGTATCTAGATTTTATACCATCAGAAAAATAAAAGGGTTAAAACTTAAGTGAAGAAAGTCTATAGTTCATGATACTTTCCTTGAGCAAGAGTATTTTTCTTTGCTTTCATCAAAGTTACTTCTAGTACATATTTAATTTCCTGTAGTAAACCCACATTTGACCAGCCAGCTTTAAAGGTCATAAAGGGAATTAATAAACATTGTTCATGTTTGTGGAAACATGGAGAATGGCCAGAAATCAAAAGGAGCCTAAAGAAAAATGGTAAAGCATCTGCCTATGATGCAGGAGACCCGGGTTCGATTCCTGGATGGGGAAGATCCCCTGGAGAAGGAAATGGCAACCTACTCCAGTACTTTTGCCTGGAAAATCCCATGGACGAAGGAGCCTGGTGGGCTACAGTCCATGGGGTCGTAAAGAGTCAGACACGACTGAGCGACTTCCCTTTCTTTCTTATATCATTTTCCTTTTTCCTGATTTTTGGTTAAAGAATTTTCTTCATGACATGAAAAAGATTTGGAGCTGTTGTTTGCCCTTTATCTGCATTTTATACTTCTATTGCACCCTCTAGTACTTGATTCTCTTTACAGTGAGTTCTTAAAGATTAAGACAAGATATCCTCTGAAAAAATCTAGTAATAATATTTTGCATAAGGCAGTAGTTCATATGTTTTGATTAAACATGTTTCTTTTTTTCACTTCTTGACTGTAAGATAGGCACAAAATGTTTTAAAAGGGTAGGAAAAAAATTTTCATCAATTCCTTAGATTTGGGGGTACCTGTAATGGTGAGGTTACCTGACAGGTACATGAAACTCCTCCAGATCAATTGTGTTTACTTGTTATCTTTCTAGGCACTGCTGTAGCTATTGGCAACTCTAAAGATTTCTATGTGCTGTTGATCTCAGAAAGGACTGAGGGGTCATTCATACAGGCTGATGAACAGAAATGCCAAGTATAATGGTTTCCAAAGAGAGGGAAACAAAGGGAAAAGATCTCATTTCTTTTCCCTCCACCAAGTCTTTAGAAAGGTCAGAGGGTATTTTCCCTGGGCTGGTTGTAAAATGCTATCTTCAGCCAGAGCTTCTTAGGTCATTTAGCCAATCAGCCCAGAGAGCCTATCGGAGCTGTTGGAAGGAATATGTCAGGGGAACACTCTCAAACTCTTGTCTGTCTTGAAGTAGTTCAGCCAGACTTTGAGTAGCTCGGCTACTCAGGTATTCACTGGACTTCCCTGTAGTCCCTCTGTGCATGTTGACTGAATACCATGTGCACTCAAACACCATTTTGCACACTCATCTTTGTGCTTAACTCTCTAGTTCATAGCCCTATCAATTCTATAATCCAAAAGCATTTAGTACCTTGTTCTTGGTTGCAAACCGCAAACTGATTCTGGTGAACTTAAGCAGAAAAAGAATCTACTGAAAGATGTCAGAGAGCTTGCAGAATTGAATGAAAGAGTGAGCAGCAAGGCTTGGAGTTATGGCAGAAGCCTGGGAATGTGAACAAGTTGGATGAGACAGCCAGTCATGCCACAGAAAGTGTTCTGGTTAGGACTTTACTAATGGAATTTGCATGATCACTGCTGGACATTAAGCCCTCTCATCCCTCTGTGACTAACCTGTTATGCCCTTATCTGTGGCACCCGTGGGGCTTATGAGGCATCCAGGATGACTGCTGGGTCTTCAGGAACTCTCAGTATGATGTCATCAATGTCATTAACCACTGTGATATCCTTTACCTTGGCAAGATGGTCAGTGGTCTTGAGGACTGAATGTTGGAGCACAGTCAGAGAGTAGAGGTGATTCTAAGGCAGGCACTGAAGGTGTTACAGCATCCTTAATAAGTAAGGCAGACTGCTTCTGGTGTTTCTCCTTTTCAGGATTCAGCATTTGCACAGCCAGGGGTTGCCTCGTGGGTTTCAGGGGCTGAATGAGCTTGCTCTGGTTAGCAGACCATGACTGGCATGGCTGACATGGGTCCCTTCACTACCTGCCTAAATCTCAAAATCTGCTGCTGTTGTTCAAGATCCATTTGTCCTCTGTACCACTGTGTTCTCACAGTTCCTGCATTTCTCAGGTCTCTTGTGCTGTTAGAAATGCCATTCTTTCAGGGATGTTGTATTCCTTTGATTACAGTTTCGAGCACCAGGAAACACCTTTTCAGGATTCAGCATTTGCACAGCCAGGGGTTGCCTCATGGGTTTCAGGGGCTGAATGAGCTTGCTCTGGTTAGCAGACCATGACTGGCATGGCTGACATGGGTCCCTTCACTACCTGCCTGAATCTCAAAATCTGCTGCTGTAGTTCAAGATCCATTTGTCCTCTGCACCACTGTGTTCTCACAGTTCCTGCATTTCTCAGGTCTCTTGTGCTGTTAGAAATGCCATTCTTTCAGGGATGTTGTATTCCTTTGATTACAGTTTCGAGCACCAGGAAACAAAGTTCACAGGACTTCCACTTGACTGTTCCTACCAAGATAACCTCTAACTCTTGGTTCAGTGGGTTTTCTTCTTACCTGAGAACCTAAGAAATAACCACAGTGTGTGTTTGAGGTACCACTGGTCTTCATGGGAGGTAAATTGGGTCAAAACTTCACTTATAACTTGACCCCAGAAACCTTCACCCTGACTGTTGGACTGTGCTGTCACATGCCAAGAATTAGTTTTGGCTCAGAGCTCGTGCCTAGTACTTCCTAAGGGACCTGGGTGTATTTCTTTCCCCCATGTCCATATCTGCTAAACAGCTGCAAGGTCCTTTGAGGAAGACAGAATGAACTATGTTTATGATATTACTGAACATATATAAAAAATATATACCTTTTGTTAATGACATTCATCACTTTAAAGTTGACCTTAAAAATAGAGTAAAACAGAACCATTGAATCTGAGATACTCAGTTCCCAGTTTTTTGTGTGAATGGACTGGCATTACCATTTATCTTGGGAATGTCTTGGCCAGTCTTCTTTTCAAATAGTTCTTGACATGATATCTACTTTCATTGTAGTCTAGGAGACGTTGAAAAGTATAGATGTAATTCTTACTTCCAAACAGGTTGGTGACAATAACCTTCTGGGGGGTTGGGGTCGGGGTGGTGCTTTCCATTTCTAACAAGTGAATAAGGAACCAGTAGTAAGAAAGATGGAAAACCGCCTCACTGTCCCATGGTTAATTCTTTTGAGTTGTGCCTGCACAAGACTGGCATTACCATTTATCTTGGGAATGTCTTGGCCAGTCTTCTTTTCAAATAGTTCTTGACATGATATCTACTTTCATTGTAGTCTAGGAGACGTTGAAAAGTATAGATGTAATTCTTACTTCCAAACAGGTTGGTGACAATAACCTTCTGGGGGGTTGGGGTCGGGGTGGTGCTTTCCATTTCTAACAAGTGAATAAGGAACCAGTAGTAAGAAAGATGGAAAACCGCCTCACTGTCCCATGGTTAATTCTTTTGAGTTGTGCCTGCACAATGTTGATTTACTGTTTCTTTTGACTTATAATCAGCCTACTCAAGCCTTAGACTTGAGATGCAGCATTTCATGTGTCTAAGAACAGGACTGAACCACCTGGCTTTGAACACTAGTTCTGCTGCTCTCTGGCATTCCCTGGTGGCTCAGATGGTACAAATTCTGCCCACAATGTGGGAGACCTGGTTTGATCAAGAAGATCCCCTGGAGAAGGGAATGGCTACCCACTCCAGAATTCTTGCCTGAGGAATTCCATGGACAGAGGAACCTGGTGTGCTACAGTCCATGGAGCCACAAAGAGTCGGACAGGACTGAGCAACTAACACACACACAGACACACGTGTGTGCGTGCGCACACACACACACTGCTGCTTGCTAGCTGAGTGACCTTAGAGAAGTCATTTAGTGTCTATAACCCTGTTTCTTTGTCTGTGGAAGCAAGCGTGCTTATGGTAGAGACTTGCTATATGGAGGTAATCAAGTAATTTTAACATATAGTGACCATTCAATAATATTGACATTGACATTGACAAGTTGCTCAGTCGTGTCCAACTCTCTGCGATCCTATGGACTGTAGCCCACCAGGCTCCTCCGTCCATGGGATTTTCCAGGCAAGAGTACTGGAATGGGTTGCCATTTCCTTCTCCAGTGCGTGAAAGTGAAGTCACTCAGTCCTGTCTGAATCTTAGCGACCCCATGGACTGCAGCCTACCAGGCTCCTCCATCCATGGGATTTTCCAGACAAGAGTACTGGAGTGGGTTGCCATTTCCTTCTCCAGGGGATCTTCCTGACCCAGGGATTGAACCCCGGTCTCCTGCATTGTAGGCAGATGCTTTACTGTCTGAGCCATGAGGGAATCTATCAATAATATTAGCCATTATATTTTTAAAAGCTTATACAATTTGTAATTATAGAAACAAAGACCTAGTAATACCAAATGTAAATGCGTTTAACCTCCATATTGAATTATCTGTGCTACTCATTTTCCTAAGAGTTCCTTTATATGGTGTCTATTTCTTAAATACTTACACAAGCCAGGCTCCATGCTGATTTTTACATCATTGTGCCAGCCTTGACCTCAGGTTGCTAGTTAACCATTTTCAGAGGGTGCAGAGTAGTGGGAAGCTTTGTTGATACAATGGTGGGGACACAAAAAGTCATTCATTTTTTTACCCCCTTCCTACCCTGGCTTCCACAATACACTAAGATTTAGCCTATGTAAAATCATCAAACACTATATCAGGATTATTCAGTAGAAATACATTATAAGCTACAAATGTCATATATATAATTTTAAATTTATATAGTCACAAATGTCATATATAATTTAAATTTTCTAGTAATTGCACACAGAAGTAAAATAAATTATATGAAATTAACTTTAATAATGTGTTTTATTTAGTCTGCCATATCCAGAGTAACATGATCTTAACATGTAATAAATATAAAGAACTGTTGATGAGATATTTGACATTTCTTTTTTCATACGAAATCTTTGGAGCCCAGTGTGTATTTTATGTTTCACATTTATTCACACTCACCACCTTTCAAGTGTCTAATCTCTCTACATGTAGCAGCAAGTGGCTACTATAGTGGACAGAGTAAGATTAAATTTTACCAGATTCTAAGACTTAGACATGAATTCTTCAGTAAACAGCTTTGGGTTATTCTTAGATCCTCACCTGGAAGGAAAAATACAGAAAGAGAAAGAATGAATTGAAATTCTATGTAATGCATTTTCAATATGTACTTTTATATAAGTTTATTGATGACAAACATAAAAAAGAGAGTTTGTTGATCAAAGATCATGTCCACTATTTGCAGAAATGCAAGTAGCAGTTAAGAATTGTTAGGGAAGGGGACTTCCCTGGCAGTCCATTGGTTAAGACTCTGTGCTTCAACTGTAGTGGGCATGGGTTCCATCCCTGGCTGGATAACTAAGATCCCACGTGCCATGTGGTGAAGCCAAAAAAAAAAAAAAAAAGGCAGAATTGTTAGGGAAGATCTAAATGTGGAAGTTTAAAGGAAGCTTGNGTCTCTTATACACATCTCCCCTCCTCCCCCCTCCCTCCCTCTCCCCGGCCGGCGTCACCGCTCTCCCGGCGGAGTCGCGGCCGCCCGCTCTCCCCGACGCTGACGTGGCCGCTACGCGTGACTAGCCGACCGCCGGAAGCGCAGCCCTTGTAAGGCGCAGGCTCCCGAGGGCTCGGCGGGGCCGCGCGCAACAGCGGCCCGCGGTCTCTGGCCAGGCTCTCATCTTCCACAAGACTCCCCGGTCCCGCAAAGGTGAGCCAGTTCAGAGAGAAGAGGTGGGTTTCCATCTCCTCCAGAGAGCTGGAGCGCCTGGGGAGGCAGCCTTCTCAGACACTTTCTCCCGGAATGCTCGTCTTTGTGTTTCTCCTGAAATGTTCAGAGCAGGACTGAAGTGCAGATGACAGCTGGCCTTTGATGGACACACTCAAATGAGCCCGTCACGCTCTGGGGCCCTCAAGTCCAAGCCAGAGTCTGAGGAGAGGCCAGTGCGGCGTGGTGGGAAGGACAGCCTAGCCTCTGCTGGGTAACATTAAACAAACCTCATAGTTGCTGCCAGCCTCATTTTCCTTATCCCTGAAGTATAGAAGATTCTTGCCTTATCGAGTGATTGTGAGCATCAAATGGGCGTTCAACTTGTTCTTGTAAAACAGCTTTGAAAACTGAAGTGTGCAAAATTGTGGTGGTCACTTTGTACCCTCAGTTCGGTTCAGTCGCTCAGTAGTGTCCAACTCTTTGCAACCCCATGGACTGCAGCACACCAGGCCCCCCTGTCCATCGCCAACTCCAGGAGCTTACTCAAACTCATGTCCATAGAGTCGGTGATGCCATCCGGCCATCTCATCCTGTGTCCCCTTCTCCTGCCTTCAATCTTTCCCAGCATCAGAGTCTTTTCCAGTGAGTCAGCTCTTCGCATCAGGTGGCCAAAGAATTGGAGTTTCAGCTTCAACATCAGTCCTTCCAATGAATTTTCAGAACTGATTTCCTTTAGGATGGACTGATTGGATATCCTTGCAGTCCAAGGGCCCTCAAGCATCTTCTCCAACACCACAGTTCAAAAGCATCCATTCTTTGGTGCTCAGCTTCCTTTATAGTCCAACTCTCACATCCATACATGACCACTGGAAAAACCACAGCCTTGACTAGATGGCCTTTGTTGGCAAACTAATGTCTCTGCTTTTTAATATGCTGCCTGGGTTGGTCATAACTTTTCTTTCAAGGAGCAAGCCTCTTTTAGTTTCATGGCTGCAGTCACCATCCGCAGTGGTTTTGGAACCTAAGAAAAGAAAGTCTGTCACTGTTTCCGCTGTCTCCCCATCTATTTGCCATGAAGTGAAGAGACCGGATGCCATAATCTTAGTTTTCTGAATGTTGAGCCTCAAGCCAACTTTTTCACGCTCCTCTTTCACTTTTATCGAGAGGCTCTTTAGTTTTTTGCTTTCTGCCATAAGGGTGGTATCATCTGCATATCTGAGGTTATTGATATTTTTCCCAGCAATCTTAATTCCAATTTGTGCTTCATCCAGCCCAGCATTTCTCATGATGTACTCTGTACATAAGTTAAATAAGCAGGATGACAATATACCCTGGAAGTGCCTATTCAGGTGCCCCTTCTAAGGAAGGAATCAACAGAGGCCCAGATGCTGACTTGGCTTCCAGAACCTGCCTTTCTGGGGCCTCACCCAGCCACTCTGGGATGCCCTTTGACCCTATTGAAAAGCTTAAGCTTTATAAACAAAATCACTTGGTGTCTGCCATCTGTGCTGCCGTGGCAGTGATGGGCTGTTTTGGGCCCCCACTAGTAAGCAAGTGTGGTGAGCATGCTTGAGATGACCTTTCCAGTTAAACCCGGGAAGGAAACCAGAATTGCCAAAGCCAGTGAGTGAGCAGTCGTGTGAATGCTTGTACAGTACTGGACTGTCTTCTGCCCCTACTAATAAGACCTGCAAATCTAGCTCAGAACTTCGAGGGCCAGCAAGCTATTTCATACTGGACACCAACTGTCTACTGCTGCCTCCATTCCAACCCCCTTCGTTAACTTCCGACGTGTTTGCTGGCAGCTTTGCATGTATGTCCTCTGTATGCATCCCTCCTCCTTGTCCCCCGCTTGGAGTTTCTTGAGGTCAGGAATCATTTCTTTCAAAGTAGACTAAAGAGCTTCCTCCTTCCACCCTTGAGGATGGGGACCAAGCCTCCTTCCTTCTGATCACTTTAAAACAAGGAGGAGAAGAGGTGTTCAGATCCTGGGGTAAAGTGATTGATTTATGACTCATATATAAATGGCACTGAGGCATGGGAGGTCAGACAAGATGAATCTCTGCAATACTCACCTCGCCCTCTTTCTCCATGTCCTGGCTCAGTGATCCCCACAGAACCCCTTCCCTGCCAGGGAGAACTGTGCTGAGTTGCTGAGAAGTAAATTGCACAGTGTAAATTGCAGTTACCCTCTTTTTGGAGGTGATTGTCCTCATTAAAGGTCAGGCGCTTGAGTGTGACACCTAAGGCCATATTCCCAATGGGTGTTTGTCAGCTGAGGTCCACTGCTCCTTAGGTGCTAGCTAAGATTGGTTCAGAACTTCATTCTAAGGCTTATAGCAAATCCAGTGCCCCTCCTCAAAATATTCCAGATTCCTCTGGGAGCAAGGTTGGCTCTAGTTTTGAGCTTCTCTTTTTCTTAAGTCAAATTAGTTTAGGAATTGTGTTGCTGATCCATGAGTGTTTTTGCTATATGAGCTGGATTTCAGGCCCTTTCCTTACTGATTCTTCCTGTTTTCTTTTGCATGGTAATTCAGCTCTTTCTAATTCCTACCCACACTTCTGTGCCTCTCTACAAATTCAGTGAGATGGGCCCAAAGCTTTTGTCTGTTCAAGTTCTTAGGCAGATTCTCTCCTCCTGGAATCTGGCTAGAAGAGGGTGCTTGGTGTCTTCCTGGACTTACATGCATTTTTAAATAAGGATGCTTGGAAAAGACCCTGATGCTGGGAAAGATTGAGGGCAGAAGGAGAAGGTGGGGGACAGAGAATGAGATGGTTGGATGCATCATTGACCCAGTGGACATGAGTTTGAGCAACTCAAGGAGATAGTGAAGGACAGTGAAGCCTGGCATGCTGCAGTCCATAGGGTCACAGAGAGTCGGACATGACTGAACAACTTAAATTCATCTTTGAATTCAAAACCTGGGGGTCAGGGAGTTGTTCTCTTTCTAGGAGCTTACCCATCCATCCCTACTAAGAACATAATTCACTCTGCCCAACTTTAGGGGCTCAACCTTCTCAAAGCCCTATTAGACACATCTCATAATATCCCTCTCTCCAGCCTCCTCAGGAGCTTTCACCGTGGGACCACATCTCTAATGCTGAAAAGCAGCTGAAAATACCCAGGACCACCTGACTTTCTGACTCAGTGGGACTCAACCCCTGACCTCAGGGGAGTTTCCTGAGCCATGAAGGAAGCCTTGAGCTGAGCACAGAAGGAAACATGGGAAAGGATGTTGATTATTATCTTCCCAGCTATTATCCTGACCTGATTATCTTGTCATTATGGGCTCTCATTAAAGCTCAGTTGAGGATGACACTAAATGCTACCGAGAATAACTTCAGATTCCTCGGATCCCATGTTCCCACATTAGGGATTCACACAGATTATGGAAGTGGCAAGGTGGGTCTCCTGGCCCACACTCTCTTATTATAGATACACAGTGTGTGGCTCAGGGAGGTGACTCCCAGTCTGCCCACCAGGCTCCCCTCTGTGAACCACATGGATGAAGTGCTCTGCCTCCCCGAGCTGGGAGCCATGCTTAGCTGAGAAACACCTGAGGCCCTGAAGCCAGAGCTGGCCGCCACAGTACCTCTTCTTTAGATTCTTCTCGTGTCCCCATTTCTTGAGTCTGTCTTTCTCCACACGTTAGCCCCCTCCCCGGGGGGCTTCTGGCCATCACATCTGTGATGCCAGCTTCCTGCCTACCCCAGACACCCAGCCACAGGAGGCCCAGCCCACTAAGGTTTCACCAAAACAACATCTGTGGCAGCTCTTCTCTTGTTTTCTGTCTGGAGATGAAGGGGGTTTGTCCTGGGCTTCAGGGAGTGAGGATAGGAGTATTTACAACATGTCTGTCCTCTCAGTTTGGGAAAGAGGCAATAAATTCAGCTTCAGATCTGCAGCTGTCCCCAGGTCCATGTGTTCCGCTGTTGAGATTCTGGCACTTGCAGTCACACCTTCTAGCATTATTGGAGAAGGCCCGGAGGGTGAAGGTGTGGAGGTCACATTCTTGGGGGGAGGGGCCTCCAGGATATCAGACTTTTAACAGATAGTTTCTATCCTTTTGCTCCTATGATGCACCTAGGGAATTACAGAAGTGAAAAAACATCTCTGGGGACATTTCCAACCAAACCCTGGTCTGACCATCTGTCCACATCCCTGCTCAAGCTCCCACCCCGTCACTCTTTCACTCACTCCTACGCACACTCAGCCCCTACTGCAGGCCCATGCTGGTGAAGGAGATCGGAGCTGAAGCACTCCTCTCATGGGTCAGCAGGGCACAGCAGCTGAGAAGCGACCCTCAAGGGCACCGCCATTTGGGGGGCGCAGATCCCCTTCATACCGTCAGCCTATGTCACAAGTCGGATGAATTAGTAACACTCCATCTCTCCCCCCAGCAGGAGAGAGAGCCTGTATGAGCCAGTGCAGTGAAGGATGACGTGAAAGCGTGAAAGGTGGCTTTGGGGAGCGCAAAGCAGGCCCTGAAAGCCCAGCTCCAGGAACCTGGAGGCCTCAGTCTTCCAAGCCACAGAGGCCACCTGCGGTCCCCTGACTGACCCCTGGGAGCAACTCTCCATGCCCCGTGTCTTTGTGGCTGAAACCCTAGGCTCAGCTGTCTCCCGAGGCACAGGCAGGACTGAACCTTCACTCCTTCCCACACTGGCCACTGTGCAAGGGGCAAACACACTCACTCCCACACCTCTGTGAAAGTGCCCTCCACTAACGTGACTCTCCCCACCTCCCTCCCGAACCCTCGTGTCCAGCAAAGTCCCTAATGACCTCGCCTTCATCCAAGCACTTTCTGGAACTCCTGACCTTACCTGAAACAGGACCATCTCGAGGGGAGCTTGTTGCCCGTCGCAGCCCACACCCTTCAGGCCCACTTGGTGAGGCGGCATCTCCCTGCTCTGCCTTCCCTATTCCAACCACCGCTTCTCATCACTTTCTCTGAAGGTCATTTTGTCCTACTATACCATCATCTTTGTCCTCCTGGTCACTCTCTCACTGACCCCGTGTCTTGCCCTGTAAGGCTCCAAGTCTTTCTCTCTGTCCCAAATTTCTGCCTCCCCCTGAGGAAACATCACCCTGTGTATGCACAGCTGAATTTTTCTGCCTCGTGGGCTCTCCACCTCCCACTCCACCTGACCACATCCTGCCTTCAGCCTCCAACAGCTGCCACTCCAAAACCCACCACTATTCCTCCAGAGCCTGGTACCAATAAATACTCCCTAAGTAAGAGAATAAATGAGTGAGGGGATGAATGAAGCTTGTGTCACAAGAAGGGGTGTGGAAAAATGGGAAGAGCTCTCTAGAGGTGAGAGACAGAGGTTCTAGTCCTAATCCTGCCCTAAATAGCTGTGTGACATTGGGCATCTTTTCCCATCTCATGGCCTCCTTTTCTTCATCTGAAAAATTAAAATTTTTGTGTAGATGATTTCTGAAAACTCTGCTTCTGACTGTTAGAAATACCAGGCTGTGGTTTACTTATTTATGATATTTATGTCAAAAATAAGTATATATACTTATCTGTGATATTTAAGCATTGCACTAAGCACTTTCTATATATTACTATTCATCTACCCAATAACTCTGGGAAGAACTTATTGTCCTCATTATAAAGGTGAGAACAATTGAGGATAAGAGAAATTAAAGATTTGCCATAGATGGTAGGTGGCAGATTCAGGATTAGAATCCCAACAAAAACAAGTGTGTCTGAATGTGTCTCGAGTATCAAGATGAAAGAGGCCTCCTGTTTAAAGAAACTGCTATTTGCTCTTCTAAACTAGGCTTCTGAGGGAGCTTTCCCTGGCAGTCCACTGAAGGGGGCACAGGTTCGATCCCTGGTCAGGGAAGCTAATATCCTGTATGCCATGTGAGCAGCCAAAACAACAGCAATAATAAATAATATAAATAAAGAAAGGATAAACAGGGTGTCTCTGAGGTGGCCGGGGGCTGCCTTCAGAATGCTGTGTTGGGGTAAAGACCGCCTTTTGCATAGGCCAGATCCTCGCCAGTTCAGCCAACAGTTATGAGCCCCGTGCTGCAGCAAAGGAGGCACTGACGCAGACCGCGGTGTCTGGGCAGATGTGTCGGTGTTTTGGTGCCCTAAGAGTGCCTCTGAGACAGGCTGTGTCACGTGAGGTTCATGGACCATTGCATCAGATGGCCTGGGTTCTTATGACAAATAGGCCTACATCCCATCTCAAACCACAGAATCAGAACCTCTAGCAAGAAAGAGGCTGCTTAATCTGAATTTTTACCAAACTCTCTAGGGATCTGAGTTACTATACTAAGAAGTCCTAGGGTTCAGGGATTTGAATGCCAGATAAGGGATACTTGATTAATGCTTTAGGCAATGGGAAGCCTTTGAAGTCTTTTGAAAGCTGAAAAGTGACATGTTTAGGATATTGTTCAAAGAAAATTATTCTGGCAAGTGTTCCACGTGGACTGAAGTGAAGAGAGACTGGAGGGCAGAATAACCAGTCAGTCAGTCAGTCACTCAGTAGTGTCCGACCCTTTGCGACCTCATGAACTGCAGCACACCAGGCCTCCCTGTCCATCTCCAACTCCCGGAGTTTACCCAAACTAATGTCCATCGAGTCAGTGATGCCATCCAGACATCTCATCCTCTGTTATCCCCTTCTCCTCCTGCCCTCAGTCTTTCCCAGCATCAGGGTCTTTTCCAAGGAATCAGTTCTTCACATCAGGTGCCAAAGTGTTGGAGTTTCAGTTGTTTCAACATCAGTCCTTCCAATGAACACTCAGGACTGATCTCCTTTAGGATGGAGGTTGGATCTCCTTACAGTCCAAAGAACTCTCAAGAGTCTTTTCCAACACCACAGTTCAAAAGCATCAATTCTTCTGTGCTCAGCTTTCTTTATAGTCCAACTCTCACATCTACATGATTATTGGGAAAACCATAGCCTTGACTAGACGGACCTTTGTTGGCAAAGTAATGTCTGCTTTTTAATATGCTGTCTGGGTTGGTCATAACTTTCCTTCCAAGGAGTAAGCGTCTTTTAATTTCATGGCTGCAATCACCATCTGCAGTGATTTTTGGAGCCCCCCAAAATAAAGTCAGCCACTGTTTCTACTGTTTCCCCATCTATTTGCTGTCTTGACTTGTTCAGTCTGACACGACTGAGTGACTGAACTGAGCAAGTCAAGATAATTTTTTCCCTATGCTCAACTTCTGATTTCATTCTCTCAAAACAGCATTACCGTTCTTGTTACAGGCTTGTTACAGGCTGAGATTAAAACACCAGAAAAATATTTCAAAATGTCCAGTTCTCAACTGAAATAAAAAGCAGTTGGCAGCTCAGCGGGAAAGTTAGGGTTCGAGATGATAGTTTGACATTTGCTCTGTATAGGGAGATGCTAATTGAAACACTTCCAGGATCAATGTAGATAATGCAAATGAAGATTAAGCACATAAAAACCGTAATAAATCCCAGCCTTTTCCCTTTGGTTCACCACTGGAAATCCTGGTGTCACAATGGGCCAACTGCCCCGCCCGGTATTATAGATATTGTACGAACAAGCCGTACTCAAAGTCTTCCTTCTGCCAAGGTATCCCTGATTGTAAGATCCATATCTTTGGCCTGTAGTGAAAGAAGGCAAAAGTGGATGAGTTCCCACTCTGTGGCCACATGGTGTCAGATGAGTATGAGCAGCTCTCCTCCGAAGCCCTGGAGGCTGCCTGCATTTGTGCCAAGTACATGGTGAAAAGCTGCGGCAAAGGAGGCTTCCACATCCAAGTGTGGCTCCAACCCTTCCCTGTCACCTTCATCAACAAGACGTCAGCTACATCAACAAGACGTTGTCCTGTGTTGGAGCTGATAGGCTCCAGACAGGTATGTGTGGTGGCCTTGGAAAGCCCCAGGGCACAGTGGCCAGGGTCCACATTGGCCAAGTCATAATCCCATCCGTACCAATTTGCAGAACAAGGAGCATGTGACTGAGCTCTGCAGGGCCAGGTTCAAGTTCCCTGGCTGCCAGAAGATCCACATCTCCAAGAAGTGGGGCTTTATTAAGTTTAATGTGGATAAATTTGAAGACAGTATAGCAGAAAAGCAGCTCATCCTGGATGGCTATAGGCTCAAATACATCCCCAGTTGTGGCCTCTGGACAAATGGCGAGCCTTGTACTCATGAGATCCTTGGTGTTATCCCCTCCTTACTCATGCCCACCAATAAATCCTACTTTCCTATCAAGTAATAATAATAATAATAAACCCCAGCATCCAGCCATGGTGAGTGATAATCACGACTTGGTCTCAGCAAGGATGCTATAAAGAGTGGGTGGGGACTGGACAAATTGAAGGACACATTCCCTGTCTTAGGTACCAGTCATTGGTAAATAAGAATGTGGAATCAGTGTAAACAGATATGTTATTTTTTAAAGAGAAATTATAATTCTTGTATAATTTGATACAACACTGCTGCTCCTGCTGCTGCTAAGTCGCTTCAGTCGTGTCCAACTCTGTACAACCCCAAGACAGCAGCCCACCAGGCTCCCCCATCCCTGGGATTCTCCAGGCAAGAACACTGGAGTGGGTTGCCATTTCCTTCTCCAATGCATGAAAGTGAAAAGTGAAAGTGAAGTCACTCAGTCATGTCCGACTCTTTGTGACCCCATGGACTGCAGCCCACCAGGCTCCTCCATCCATGGGATTTTCCAGGCAAGAGTACTGGAGTGGGGTGCCATTGCCTTTTCCATCAATATATACTATGTATATGCTAATATCTGCAAACATATATACACAGGCCCTTCTATCCACAAATATACACATTTAAGTATGTACATTCATATATACTGCCTACCTACCTGCACGGATACACACACACATACACACATACACATGCACACTCACACTGACTTACTGAAACTGTGCACTGCACAGCGTTAGAATGAGCTGATATAGTCTTCCTAGAAGATCACAGCCAGCCTCAGCCTGCAGACCAACTTTACTTAACCTCAGGTTTCAACATGTGGTCAGGAAACTGGGAGACAGTCTTGACAATCGAGCTAAGGCCCTGCAGGGTCAGCAGGCTGCTGGGAGAGATGGTCACGTACAATGATCTGATTGTGCTGCATTGGGGAGTGGAAAGCAAAGCATGCCTGATGACCCCACAGACAAATCTAGGGCTGAGAACTGAGGAGAGGAACCCAGTTCTGGGTAGAGATTTGATCTGAGGAGGGTTGTTTGGGAAGCTGTGGGTCACTCTAGAGCGGCCACACAGGTAAGCTGTGCAAGTGGGTGAGATGGGAATCCAGGGAAACAGTGGGTTGGGGTCACATGCACAGAAAAATTTCTGGTCCAGTTGAGGCATATACTGGCATCAACCCCACCTCCATACTACCTGCCCAACATGGCAGTAGGTAGAGTCACAATTCAGCAGAGTGTTAGGACATTTAATGTTCAAAATTCAACTGAAGGCATTTGGAGAGAGGGAAAGAGATGAGTAAGGAGGAAGAGGAACAGGAAGAAGAGAAGAGAGAGGGAGAGACCCATGGTTCTTATCCAGATGCTAGAACTATACCTTGGCTATGCCAAGAAATGGGAGGCAGCAGGCAACAGAAGTGAAATCTGGACTTAAGAGCTTCTCAGGACCCTGGTCCTAACAGGTTAAGGGAAGTTTCAAAGAAGTCCAAAAGTAATTTGGATTATTATAATGTATTTGCCTTTTTAAAAGAAACTGATTGAGAATCCAAATCCTGTAAAGTGACTTGGAAACTTTGCATGTTGGATACATTAAACTTTCTCTCCCTAGGCTTGTGTGTAGAAAGAAGAGAAGATGAGAAAGTACATGAAGTGCTTTCTGATTCTTATTATCAATGCCCTCTACAAAGTTCAGTAATTCACCACCAATGATGAGACTAAGACACTCCCTGGGTAATGGGGGAATTTGTGGGATAAGACCTTGCTCCTATTTCAAAATGAAGAATGAAGTGAAGTGAAGTCCTCAGTCATGTCCGACTCTTTGCAACCCCGTGGACTGTAGCCTACCAGGCTCCTCCGTCCATGGGATTCTCCAGGCAAGAATACTGGAGTGGGTTGCCATTTCTTCCTCCAGGGGATCTTCCCGAAGAATATTCCCCTCCAATTTGAAGAGAAGATGAGAAAGTACATGAAGTGCTTTCTGATTCTTATTATCAATGCCCTCTACAAAGTTCAGTAATTCACCACCAATGATGAGACTAAGACACTCCCTGGGTAATGGGGGAATTTGTGGGATAAGACCTTGCTCCTATTTCAAAATGAAGAATGAAGTGAAGTGAAGTCACTCAGTCATGTCCGACTCTTTGCAACCCCGTGGACTGTAGCCTACCAGGCTCCTCCGTCCATGGGATTCTCCAGGCAAGAATACTGGAGTGGGTTGCCATTTCTTCCTCCAGGGGATCTTCCCGAAGAATATTCCCCTCCAATTCAATGCATCATCATCTAGAATAACAGCTCTGTGGGATGAGGTGGGACTAGGGGCCACTGGAGTAGAACAGGGGCTTCATGGTCTAATGAAAAGGGCATGATATTTGAAATCAACAGATCTGCTAGTCCTGGCACTACTGAGAACTAGCTGTGTGACCTGGTGAGTGATAGAAAAACCTACAATAAGGACAGAATTCTGTTTCCTAAGGCAAAAAACAGGTGATGATGTCACAGAACTTTCCCCCCATCAATTATGGACTAGAGCAAGGCCCAGAACAGCAGACCCCTGTCAACAGCAGACCCAGGAAGATGTTATTTTCAGATTTTGGTGCTAAATCACTCTGCACACGTGTTTATACCTTGGCCTGTTTCCCTGGTCTTGCTGACAGCTGATCTTTTTGTTTGATGTTCTCTGGGTTATCTTGTTTCCAGTTCCAGCCCTATCTCTGAACACACATTGTTTCCCCCCTCAATGAGCAGAAGTAAGAGTCTAATCCAGCCTGATCCAGTTTTGGGGAGGAGTCAGTGAAGAGCTCATCTAAGAGATTTGTTCAATGCCAAAACATTAGAATTCCAGGTCATTTTAATGGGTTATATGAAGCAATGGAGCAGAATATTTGAAACTTGAACTGTCCTGGAAATATAGAACATACGAGCATAGTAATGTGTTTTCCAGTAGTCTGCCAACAAGATGTGAGCCTCTAAAAAGATCACTAATCTTATCAAACAACAGATTATAAATGCCAAATGAATGGTATGGATAATGTTAATTCTGTAGTGAGAGAATGATCAGCACAAGTTTTCAAAGTGGAGGACCCAGCTTAAGCTGTGCCTTCAGGAGTGTGAGGGCTTGGGAAAGATGGCAAGGAGGCAGCGAGGCATCCAAGGGATGATGGCATGAGTCACAGAGCAGCAAGGCCAGGCACGTTCATAGCACATGGAATGGGGACCACATTACAGGGCAGGGATAGGGATCATGGGCAATGCTGAGGGCTCTGGGATGCAGAACTGCTCTGATGCTTAGAGAACAGTGAGGAGAGCCACCTGGGAGCACAAAGGGGCAGAAATCTAAAAAGGGAGACGCAGCCAAATGATGAAAATTTTTAACTATTACATAAAGGGGTCCATACTTAATGCAGTAGACAAACGGAGGATATCTCAGAATGATCTGAGCAAAGGAAGAGCACGTGAGTGAAGAACTTTAGGAAAGTAAATCTACTAACAGTGAGAAGTGTGGTTTGGGGACTGGATTTGAGTGTCTACTGCAGTCATCTAGACATGAAGAAGCAACAGGTCTTGAGACTGGATCTAACGAAAAAGTAACAAGTCAAAAGTGAGTAAGAGTTTTCTGAGTAGAGTGACTGGGGAACCGGTGGTATTTGATAGAAATGGAGGTCAAGAAGGAGTTTGGCCTTGGAGAAATCAGTGGAGTTTAGACTGACGTTGATGTAGAGGCTGGATATCCAAGAGGAGAGACAGAGCAGACAGGAGGAGTGGGATGAAAGGACATGTGAACAGACTTGCGAACAGGAAAGTCAGTGGTAAAAACAAAGTAAATATCAAAGTGGACAACATGACTCAGATCTCTGTGAGGGAAAAAAGTGGAGAGAAAAGGAAGAGGAATGAGTGGACATAATGAGGAAAGGGGAACAGGAAGGGATCCATGGGAGATACAGCTGGGGAGGAAGGAGGCAGAGGAATCTGGGGTCAGGGAAGAAAAGAGGAGACTGCCCCCAAAGTGAAGGAAAATAAGGATTTACAGAGGCCATCGGGTTTGACTCGATGTTAATATATATGTAAGGGGCACCTACGTATTCTGAACCCTGGGATGTTGGTTAGGCGTTATCCTCATTCAGCAGACCTCAAGGAGAGCCTGTGATGGCGCCAGGTTCTGAGGATGGTCCCCATGTGGAAGAGCAAGACTCGCCAGTCTTGCCGCCAACACTGCCGCCACCGCCGCCAGCAGCACGAGGTGAGAGCAGGCCACGGTTCTAGGCAAGAGGAAGGCACTTCTGGAGAGGAAGAGCGGGACTTGGGGAACTTGGCATTATCGTAGAAGTAAACAGAAGGCTGGTCTCCGTTTCCGGAGAGTCAGGAAGGCCCTCTGGCTGGTGGGAAAGTGGTAAAACGGGTGAGTGGCTTTGACAGGGTGTGGCTGAAGATTTAGGAGTCAGAAAAGGGGACCGCCTGGGGGAGGTGGCGTCAAGGAAGGCTTCTCGTCGGAGGTGTTCCTTAAGTCGTGTGGAAGGATGGGAGGAGAGGGGAGGTCAGACCACGCCCAGCCTGCGCGCTGCTTTCCTTCCCAGAGACCCCGGCCGCTCCCTATCTCCCTTTCCCCGGCTTCCCTCCCCGGCACGCGGAGCTCGAATTCCCAGCACTGACGTCACGGGCGATGACGTCAGGGCGGCGGGGGTGGGGGCGAGCGCGCGTGGGCGGGGCTGATACAGGCCTCGCCCCCTTCGCGCCGCCGGCCAATGGCCTCCGCCGCCAGCACCTCCGCCTCTCGCCGGGGCCTGAAAAGCGCTGCTCGCGTTACCAGCACTGACGTCAGCGGGCGACGACCTCAGGGCGAAGGGGGGGCGGGGGCGAGCGCGTGGGGCGGGGGGGGCGCCAGGCCCCGCCCCCCGCGCCGGCG
>SJXQ01007756.1:35892-64535 GCA_006408695.1 Aepyceros melampus
AGCCCCGCCTCTCGCCGTGGCCTGAAAAGCGTGTCTCCGGGCGAGTCCCGGCAGAGCCGAGGGGCAGCGGAGCTAGACGAGGCTACCCGGCAACCCGTCCAGTCGGAGCCAGCTCAGGCCCGCGCCAGGAGCCAGACACGCAGGGCCGAGAGGAGACCAGACATGCTCCCGGAGATAGCCGCCGCCGTGGGCTTCCTCTCCAGCCTTCTGAGGACTCGGGGCTGCGTGAACGAGCAGCGACTGCAGGTGTTCCGCGGGGCTCTCCAGGCGGCGCTGACGGGTGAGCACGGGGCGGAGGGCCCGGCGCCCTCGGGCTCAGTCCCCGCCGAGCGCGGGCTCCCCGCCGAGCGGCCCCGGCTCGTTCGCTCCCTTGGGTCGTGGTCCTCGGCCCTGTGCTTGGGGCCGGTGCTCCCTGGTTCCGGCTGGCTGCTGCCCTCTGCGCTGTCGTGGGCGCAGAGTGCTGACTGCGACCCCGGGTCGCCGCTGCGTGCCGCGGAAGCGGGGTGCCTGTGGGTCTGCGTGCGGGCTCTTCTCCCTCGCTGGACCCAAGACCCTGCAGGCGACAGCCCGACCAGCCGAGGGTCCTTAATGGAACGAGAAGGCGCAGTGGGACAACTCGGGCTCCCAGCCGAGGCTCTTCCGGCCACTCGGGGCGCGCCGTGCCTGGGGCAGTGGCTGGCACCTCAAGTTAGAATCCGGGCCCCCTTTCTATCCTCCGGCCTCTCTTAGCCATCTGCCACCCTTTCTGGTACCGAGAGAGGCTTGTATGCAGTAACTGCGCTCCGCGGGCCTCTGTTGGGCTTGGGTGCGGTGCGGCGTGAGATGAGGAGGTGGGCAAGAGATAAGCAGCTGCTGGCTGGGGAGAGACCTGTCTCCTAGCTGTTGGCTGGCGGGCTTGGGCAGCAATAGCCATCTTTAAACGTGCCCACACAGTCCCGCTTTCTGAGGGACAACATATGTTTCATTAAAACATCCCAGTTCTGCCTCCCTTAGCCACTGTGACAGGGAGAGAAAACCACCGAGGACTAGGTGGGAGACATGATGACTTGCTGTGGGTCCGACAGTGAGGACAGCCTTCTTGGCCATGAAATTTTGGCTCAGAGGTTCCCAGAGGCCCTGCCTGGACATGTCAGCCCCAGGCATATCCTCCTCCTTAAACCGGGAATGTGCCAAAGGTAATATACTGGCCACAAAGGATTGCCCCAGAGCTCTGGGACACCCTCTGGATACATATACACCCATGTCTTAGAAGGAGGAATCTTTCCAGATTCCATAATTTATTTATTTATTTTTTGCTACAATGTCAGGAGGGTTTCAGGAGGGTCATAAAACTCATGAGAAACCATGTTGCTTACTTAAAATAACTAGGCCCTTTCCTATCCTGTCATCCTCTCCTCAGCCTCACCCTCACCCTCACCCACACCTACCAGAGCAGGGGACAGAGACTTAGGTTCTATCTCTGGGTTGGGAAGATCCTGGGGAGAAGGGAATGGCAACCCACTCCAGTATTCTTGCCTGGAGAATCCCATGGACAGAGGAGCCTGGCGGGCTACAGTCCGTGGGGTCGCATGAACACAACTGAAGCGACTTAGCACGCATCCCGTCACCCCCCCCCCTTGTGGTCGCATCCATGGCCTAGCTGCTCTAACCAGTGCATCTCCGCCTTGTCCTGTCTCCACAGAGCACTACAAACACCACTGGTTTCCCGAAAAACCATCCAAGGGCTCTGGCTACCGCTGCATCCGCATCAACCACAAGATGGACCCCATCATCAGTAAAGTGGCTAGCCAGATTGGACTCAGCCAGCCTCAGCTGCACCGATTGCTGCCCAGCGAGCTGACCTTGTGGGTGGACCCCTACGAGGTGTCCTACCGCATTGGGGAGGATGGCTCCATCTGCGTCCTGTACCAGGAGGCCCCAGTGGCCACATCCTATGGGCTTCTCACATGCAAGAACCAAATGATACTGGGCAGGAGCAGTCCTTCAAAGAACTACATCATGGCAGTCTCCAGTTAGATCCCTCGCCAGCCCCAGCTGGCACTCTACGTACTCAACTCTGCTGTGACAGCAGGCCACTGCGTATCTCAACCTGGGGAACTGTATTTTAAATGAAGAGCTATTTATATATATATATATATATATTTTTTTTTTTTTTAAGAAAAGAGGAGAAAAAAACCAAAAGATTTTTTAAAGAAAAAAATCCTTAAAGGATGCTGCTTGGAAGTGGCCTCCGCAGGTGCCTTTGGGGAGAATTGTGTGCTCGGGAGCCAGTGTCTGCCTGTGGGAGGGAGGAATGGTGTTCTGGCCGAGGTGAGAGAAGTTTGGCTAACACCCCAGGAAGGTGTGGGAGGGAGCAAACAAGATTAGCAACTGTGAACAAGAGAGGTCAGGATCTGTCCTGGGAGAGAAAGGCTGAGTTCAAACTTCTCTCTCTCCCAACCTGGACACCTGCACCCCTGGCCCCTCTCTTACTCAAGGGCGTTCAAGCCTGGACTTAAGTCATACTATATTGCCTAATCTTCTCTTTTATTTTTATTTTTTATGAGATCCTAGGCACAGAATGGAAAGGCCTTTCCTAATTCCTTCTGTCCTGAGTAGCTTTTCTTGAAATCGTGACTTGTTTCTAATGCTATTCTCAGAGACCTGTAAATGTTGCTTCCCACCAAGAATATAAAGCTTTTTGTTCTGGAGGTCAGGGGAGTGAGGCAGGGGTTGGAGGATACTGGAGTCGGGACAGAAGGGCATCATGTACCGACCCTTGCCTTGCTGTAATGCTGCTCCGCGTGGCGATTAACTTGGGGGTGACTTGTAATGGAATTTTAGAATCCAAAGAGTATCCACTGGGATGTTTTTTTGGCCAAAACTCTTCTTTTTGTAACCAGATGGAAGTCCTAATGATGCTACCATTATCTCTTCGAGAGGTAGCGCAAAAGCTACAGGGAACTTCAGGTCCTTGATTATTGCCTTCTTTTTAAAAGCACACACTTCTCTCCAACTGCCCCCCCTCAACCCACCAACCCTAGCCCACACCCCTCCCCTTCTGGCTGGGTCATGGAACTACCCTACTTCTCGGACAAGAGTTCTCAGTCACTGTGCAATACGGCCTCCTGGGTCCCAGGAGAAGCTGGAGGAGAACTGTCGGTCACAACCTCCTGGCACCCTGGTGGGCTTAGGAAACTCTCTCCCTCTGTCCTCAGGACTATGGCTTTATGCTTAGCCTTGCAGGTATTTCTTGGCTGAATGAGAGAATGCCCCAAGTTACTGCTTGGTACTCTTACAGAACTGACTCTAACAGCCAGACCTTGGGCATTGTTTTCTCCTCCTTGGTGCTCAGAGCACCCGTGGGAGAGGCTGCCGTCTCTCTCCCTACAATCCAAGTTTGTCTACAGACTTGTGCAATATTTACTGTTCTGGGTCTGAGGAAAATGGAAAATTTCACAGGGAAGAAATCCCATTGCTTCAGTTTCTCAGTGACATTGGTGAGGGGTCTTCAAGGCCGTGAGTTTCTCAGACCCAAGTCCCCTTGCGAGGGCCACAGCTGGGCGTCTGGTGAACCTGGCTGCTGTCCGGCTGTTGCCCGTAGTGAGGGACTATTCTCTACACTGCCGGTCCCCTTTCCTGGATTTCTTAACTACTCAATTCTGACTCAGAGGTGCTATTTACCAAACACTCTCCCTGCCCATTCCTGCCGGTTCTGCCTCTTGAACTTTCCAAATCCCAAGCTACCTTCCCAGGCCCTGTTTCCAGTCCTTATTGCTTTAATGTTGACTTCAGGCCGGTAGACCCAAGTGCTCGTTTTCTGGCATATGGGTTGAAACAAAGCTGTGAATCCCTGCAGATTGTTACATCTTGTCTGCAAACAGGTTCCTGCCTTTTTATAAGCAGCCTCGTGGTTTCATACTTAATCTTTTCTCTCTTCTTTTTGACATTCACTTTAAAAATAATAAACACCCAGAGCTGGACTGTTGAGCAGGCCTGTCTCTCCTTTTAAGTAAAAATAAATACATTTGTAAGCTATTCTGACAGAAAAGACAAAGGTTACTAATTGTATAACAGTGTTGTTATTTGAAAGAATGTACAGCTTTATGGAACATGTACACTTTTTTGGGTTACTTTAATAAAAATGTAGCAGATGGAGTCCTGTGGTGTAGAGGATCAAATTCCCACATCGCTAATTTGCATTTCCCTCAGATCCAAATCCTTTGTGTCTCACACTGTTTCTCTTTAGCTGGATTCAGAAGTCCTGTGGCATAGGTGGGAGGGACATTTCCAAGCATTTCCTCTTTCTTGGGAAATAGCTTCTTCCTTCCTTCCTTCCTTTAATGCATATTCTAACTTCCATGTGAAAATGCTAGGTGGGCCCATGATGTAGTCTGAGCTCTCCTAGGTTACCCAGGGCTCATCTTACGCATCCTGTTCTTGCTCAGCCATACTCATTAATTCATTTATTGTATGTGCTAGGTACTAAAAATATTAAAAGTGATTAAGACATGGTCCATTCACAGACTGGGGTGGTGAACAGAGGACACTGAACCCCTTTCCAGATTGGGGCAGAATTTTTAAAATTCTTGTCCTGTTCCCTTGTGATCTTTTGGGGCTCCCACATGACACTAACTATTCTTATTATGTGAGCAGTTGAGCCTCAGGATACAGGCATTGGTACTGAACATGTGACAGAAGGTCAGTGTTACCAGTTAACTAAAATGTGGCTACTTCTGACATCAAACACCAAGAGCAAAGGTTTGTTACCCATTTATGACTCTCTGACTGTATGGATGGGATCTGTGTAAGGACATATGAGCAGCCTTCTTTGTCCCTGACTTTTGGGTTCTACTCATGAGGTTTTGACACAGGCTTCTCCACTCCCACTTCGCTTGCTAGCTCTGCAGTTCACACAGGTCACAAGTGAATTTTTGACCTGGGCTGTCTTTTTGTTGGCCATAAGTGGGCTATGCATGTGTGCTTAGTCACTCAGTCATGTGACTCTTTGTGACCCTCATGGACTGTAGCCTGCCAGGCTCCTCTGTCCATGGAATTTTCCAGACAAGGATACTGGAGTGGGTTGCTGTTTCCTACTCCAATGGATCTTTCTGACCCTGAGTCTTGTGTCTCTGCATTGGCAAGTGGATTCTTGACCACTGCCACCTGGGAAGCATAAGTGAACTGTACTTAAACTTAATTTTAAGCATCTCAACTCATGAACAGTGGCATACCCCCACCATACACATACTTCATACCTCTGTGACCTTCATCAACAAGTAGGCCAGGGAAGCTATGTGTGATATACTGGGAGGGTAGGTGAGACAGGAAATGGCAGTCAGGGAAGCTAGCTCTTCTGTATCACAAATAGAATTGGTTAGAGACCCATTTGTGTCAAGAAATTGTTTAAAAGAAATGGCCCCATTTCCATGGCTACCTTCTAACACAAATGTCCTAGGTACTCATTTGTCAAGGACCTACTTTGTTGGTAGGTCCTTACAAATGAGGTTAGGATTGAATTTTTGCTCTTCTCTTATTAGGTACAAAATCAGCATCTATCTTCTTGTTTCCCAATAGACTCCTCTCATGAAGGATATTTCATTGTTTAGTCAAAGTCCTGAAATTCAGGAAGGGTTGTCTGGAAGTTAGGATACCATCAACCACTTCTGTTTCCAAGCCAGGGAAACCGTAGAATGGCAGATTGGTCTTGGGGTTGCTCTTGGTTCTAGATAGACTAGTAGTCCCTCAATTTACATAAGAGGGTTCTATGATCAAGCAGTGTGCTATTTACTTTAGATCTTTCAATAAGAGTGAAGAGCTCCCCTTAGCCAGGTGAGGAAACAGGGGCTGTGAACAGGAATTGCTTGAGGAGTTGCAGTTGGTGGATTTTTTGTGTTCAGGGCCCAAGCATTGGTTGGTCCATTCTGCTCCTAGCTTCTCTACTTGGTAAACAGCACTAGCCTGGGAGACCTGTGCTCGGTCAGCTGTTTCTGGATGATAGGCACCACCCCAGAGAGTGTAGACAGGGCTCTAGGAGCTGCAGATTAACAGCCCATCCTGGCTCCTGATAAGAAGGTTTGGGTGGGAGAGTCCTTGATGCTGCAGCAAATGAGCCCCAGTGGAAAGAAGCCCGCTTCAGTGAGGTCGATGTCTGCCCTTTACCAGCCTGTGGTCAGGAAAGACTGTGGGAAATCCTGGCTTCCAGGAGAGTGCTGGAAAGAGTGGTGCAGTAGGGAGTTCTGGGCTGGGAGGGAGAATCTATGGGTTGTGGTCCAGATTCTTCTTCCCAACTAACTGTGTGAGTTTGGATAAGCCCCTAAGTTTTCGTATCAGAAATTAGGAGGTGACCTCTGTTCCTTTCTTCAGCTTTTGGTTCTAAATCATCTTCTTTATCCTGGCAATCACTGGAAGGCAAATTAGCACATTTCTTATTGTTATTTTCAGTTAGTTGAACTGAAAGTTCCTTTGGGCTAGGAAGTGGAATCAGTAATAATCTTCCCTTGTTTGGATCAGATTCCTGCCTGATAAGGTTTCTACTCCCAGGTCTAGTGGGGCAGTGCTGCCAAGAGGTCAGAAGCTCAGACGCTAGTGTCAGACTGCCTCAGTTCAGTTCAGTCGCTCAGTTCTGTCCAACTCTTTGCGACCCCATGAATCGCAGTACGCCAGGCCTCCCTGTCCATCACCAACTCCCAGAGTTCACTCACATCCACTGAGTCCATGATGCCATCCAGCCATCTCTTCCTCGGTCGTCCCCTTCTCCTCCTGCCCCCAATCCCTCCCAGCATCAGGGTCTTTTCCGATGAGTCAACTCTTCGCATGAGGTGGCCAAAGTACTGGAGCTTCAGCTTTAGCATCATTCCTTCCAAAGAACACCCAGGGCTAATCTCCTTCAGAATGGACTGGTTGGATCTCCTTGCAGTCCAAGGGACTCTCAAGACTCTTCTCCAACACCACAGTTCAAAAGCATCAATTCTTCGGCGCTCAGCCTTCTTCACAGTCCAACTCTCACATCCATACATGACCACAGGAAAAACCAGAGCCTTGACTAGACGGACTTTAGTCGGCAAAGTAATGTCTCTGCTTTTGAATATACTATCTAGGTTGGTCATAACTTTTCTTCCAAGGAGTAAGTGTCTTTTAATTTCATGGCTGCAGTCACCATCTGCAGTGATTTTGGAGCCCCCAAAAATAAAGTCTGACACTGTTTCTACTGTTTCCCCATCTATTTCCCATGAAGTGATGGGACCAGATGCCATGATCTTCGTTTTCTGAATGTTGAGCTTTAAGCCAACTTTTTCACTCTCCTCTTTCACTTTCAACAAGATGCCCCCAAAAATAAAGTCTGACACTGTTTCTACTGTTTCCCCATCTATTTCCCAGGAAGTGATGGGGCCAGATGCCATGATCTTCATTTTCTGAATGTTGAGCTTTAAGCCAACTTTTTCACTCTCCTCTCTCTCTTTCAACAAGAGGCTTTTTAGCTCCTCTTCACTTTCTGCCATAAGGGTGGTCTCATCTGCATATCTGAGGTGATTGAGATGTCTCCTGGCAATCTGGATTCCAGCTTGTGTTTCTTCCAGCCCAGCGTTTCTCATGATGTACTCTGCATATAAGTTAAATAAGCAGGGTGACAATATACAGCCTTGACGTACTCCTTTTCCTATTTGGAACCAGTCTGTTGTTCATGTCCAGTTCTAACTGTTGCTTCCTGACCTGCATACAGATTTCTCAAGAGGCAGGTCAGGTGGTCTGGTGTTCCTATCTCTTTCAGAATTTTCCACAGTTGATTGTGATCCACACAGTCAAAGGCTTTGGCATAGTCAATAAAGCAGAACTAGATGTTTTTCTGGAACTCTCTTGCTTTTTTCATGATCCAGCGGATGTTGGCAATTTGATCTCTGGTCCCTCTGCCTTTTCTAAAACCAGCTTGAACATCAGGGAGCTCACGGTTCACGTATTGCTGAAGTCTGGCTTGGAGAATTTTGAGCATTACTTTACTAGCATGTGAGATGAGACTGCCTAGAAACCTAATCTAACTAGTCTCAGCTCCCCACCTACCTAGACAGTGTAGTAGAAAGCAGAGACATCACTCTGCCAACAAAGTGACACAGTCAAAGCTATTGTTTTTCCAGTAGTCTTGTATGGATGTAGGAGATGGACCATAAAGCAGTCCCTTGGAGTGCAAGGAGATCCAACCAGTCCATCCGAAAGGAAATCAGTCCTGAATATTCATTGGAAGGACTGATGCTGAAGCTGAAACTCCAACACTTTGGCCACCTGATAAGCCAACTCATTGGAAAAGACCCTGATGCTGGGAAAGACTGAAGGCAGGAGGAGAAGGGGGAGACAAAGGATGAGATGGTTGGATGGCATCACTGACTCGATAGCATGAGTTTGGGCGAGCTCCAGAAGATGGTGAAGGACAGCACTGTCATGCTGCAGTCTGAGGGATCACAAAGAATCAGACACAAGTTAGCGACTGAACACCACCACCGCCTACCTACCGGCTGTGAAACCTGGGGCAGATTACTTCACCAGGCCTTCATTTCCCCATTTGTAAAATAGGAATAGAATCCATCTCAAAATGTTGTGAGGATTAAATGAGTCCATATTCTTGAATAGTGCTTTGCACTATTCTATTAATTACTAAACAAACGAGAATTATAGTTTTAAGTAGAAATTGACCTCATCTCTTCAAGGGGTCTGAATTGGTCCTGAGATGAGTAAGGACTCTGACATTCTGATAACTGGAAGGAAACCATTATAAAAGTAATAGTTCCTATGAAGGCCTCTAAGAGCAGCTACAGAGAACCCCATTCAAGCAGTCTCTCTGAGTACCTGATGAATGAATGAGTAAACTGATGTCTGACCTTTGTCACTGTTGCTGAAATGGACAGTGTTCTTTCCAGACAGCTGATCTCAATGGTTCCTAAACAGTTTTAACCTGTTGGCTTCAGGCTCTGCTGTGGATTTATACCAAAGTGGCCACATGCTCATTCACACACCAAGTGGGTGGAGAAAGAAATTTTCCAATAACGCCTTTACTTACCTATATCCTGCCTACTTATGGAATCACAACTACCTGCTCTCCCTTCCCAGAAGACAGAGAAATGAGGAAGTTGAGAAAGGCAAGGGTGATGAGTTCTGGAGAGTTCTGCACCATTTGTTTGCAGAGCTAGCAAGAAAAATGTTTGAGCTTAGTCTAAAAGATTACCAGGGTGCTGGATAACAACGATTTTATACAAACAAGTGTGCCCCACACATGCAGCCAGGCCTTCCCCTGGCATTGAGAGAAGCCAGGTTCTCTGACCTCCCATCAGCTCCAGGTCATTTTGTTCCCACCAGAACCCTGGCTATTCCACTGCCCACCCTCGTTCCCATAAACAAGGATGGGTCTTAATTCAGACCTAGCCTAGTAAACCTGATGGGTTGCCCAGAGCACATCAGGTAAGAGGTTATGGCTGGGCAGGCTGGAGCAAGAGCTACTTGATTTACCAGCAGGGAGGGACCCTTTAAAGTTTGGTGGGTAGCAGGGAGGTGAGGGAAAGACCAGACAGTCAGTGGATGAGGCTAGCTGGACAGAGGACGCAGTGAACTTGCAGAGCTAGCTCAAGCCTTGTCTGAAAAGACCCCATTTATTAGCTCTAGTTATCCTGGGAGACCAGTAGGACCAGTTATTGTAATTTTTCTAGAGAAAACTGAAATGTAGATTTCTATTTGACATCTCCCTAAGTTCTAATCACAAAGACTACATCTTCCTAGGCTGCCAGTCTGTGACGTATGATACCTCTAGGGTGTAGGGGTTCTGCCCCCTGCCCCCACAGTGAGGCTCTGCCTAAGGACACCAGTGTGGACTGCCACAATGGCCGTGGTCTTTAGAGAACACCCCTGATAGAGACAAGGGCACATCTGGGGCCTCTGCCCCCTCCAAGGACTCAGCTAGAAGTAGCTCTGCCTTCCCTCAACCTGTGCCTGGGACTGTGGTCTCTGGGCCTCTTCTCAAGCCTGCTCTGCCCTCTCCTAGCTCCTCATTTGATCTGGTTAACTCTGGTCTCTCAAGATGTAGACCTGGGTCGTGTGTTCCCAGGATACTTGGTTTTTTCCACTGTCCTTTTAACCTGACTTTACAGCTAGAGTGTGGGCCGGAGCCTTACCTGAGGAGTGTGTGTTTGCTGCCTAGTAGATGTTTTTGAATATTGTTTGAATGAATGTCAGAGTAGCCAGGGAGTGTGTGTGTTAGTCAGTTGACTCCGACTCTTTGTGACCCCATGGACTAGCTCCAGGGGATCTTTCCAACCCAGGGATTGAACCCGGATCTCCTGCATTGCAGGCAGATGCTTTTCTAGGGAAGCCCAAGAGCAGCCCAGAGCAGAGGCTAAGAGATGAAAGGGATTTATTAATAGATCAGGGGTAGAAGAAAAAACTCAAGTCCCCTTAAGGTCTTTCAGTGAGAGGTCTCAGCTCAAAATACCAACCTGTGATTGCGCCTTCTTAAAAAAAAAAAAAAAATTCTTAGACTCTTGCAGTCTCCTAGATCTTTAAGCACCTGTCGTTGAAATGTAAATATCACTTAGAGAGGGGTGGACACACTTTAAATCATAATTTGGGAGAGCCTCAGTTAACAATTAACTCCCTAAATGGGTTTACCTGAAGATAATTACCTGGAGAAAACAAAGCCTGGGCTGCTGTCATACAGGAATTCTGACCGAGATGATAGGAGAGACAATAGACTCCACAATTTCTGAACACTGATCCTGTCTGCAGAAATCCTTCCCAGTGTCTACTGGTGAGGACAGCTGTGGGGTGGCAGAAATAACCCTAGGTTTAGGAGCTGGGAAATCAGGGCCTTAGCTTCAGGTCTGATAATATCTAGTAATAGACACCTTTGACAACTTAGAAGTCACTTCCCCCTCTGAATTTTGGTTTTCTCATCTGTGAAATGAGTTATTTATGCTCAATCGCCCTCTCACCATTCCATTTCCATATAGAACAGGAAAATCTGATTCTCCCCTCCCATTAGGCCAATGCAGAGTCCAAGTCTGTGCTCTGGACATGTCACAACTGAAATAACATAATAGCCTTCTACTTGCTTTACTACCTGGCCTGGTCAGCAGCCTGGGATAAGTGCAAACTGTTCTTATCATGCCATTCCCTTCCTGCTGCCTTTTTTGTCATTCTGAGTCCCTTAGCCCAGTCTTTCCAACCTCAAACACTCTGTGCAGTGGCCTGTCTGAACCAGGACCCCTCACCTTGTCGGTTCTCACCTGCTCACCTTTCCTTGTGGTCCTGTTCACATTTGCATGTTTCTCTACTCTGATAATTATGGCCAAACACTCCTCGTAGAAAAGACTTTGACACACTTTCTTCTAGAATATGAGCACTGACCATGTGCTGAGCATCAGCTATTACCAGACATTCTGCCTGGTGCCTCACACATGGAATGTCTCTTGAAATGTCCACTGCGCTCTGTGAGGTCCTGTTACCTCAGGCTCCCAGATGGAGCAAAGCACCAGTGCCTAGAGGAGGAGGTAGTGGAAACAGGTTTAAAGCCTAGGGGACACTCTAGGGCTTCTGCTGCTGCCCCTTCAAAATACTCACCCTGGACAATCCTCCTAGTCCTCTTTGAAAGCATTCTCATCCCAGGGCTTTTCAATATTTGTACGCTTTTATACACATTTCTCCTTCAGAGTCTCTTAATGATATATCTCTTGATATATACGTGTCACTTGTCACTGTTCATACTTTCATAACAGAGAGTCAGCACATCTTCATGTCTCGCTTTTGGCTGATGTCTGGCGGCTTTGCAAGCTTGCATCCCATCTCCAGTTGTTACTGCAGGAGGAACCACTGCGTTTTCTTTCTTTTTATGCATCCGTGGGAGAAGGAAATGGCAACCCACTCCAGTATTCTTGCCTGGAGACTCCCAGGGACGGGGGAGCCTGGTGGGCTGCCATCTATGGGGTCGCACAGAGTCGGACACGACTGAAGCGACTTAGCAGCAGCAGCAGTAGCAGGGCTGTTCCCAACTTCCATGAGATGGTCTAAGCCCACTGCCTGAGTCCACTGGCAGTTGAGTGAAAGGATCTGGGCTGAGTGAACTGCGGTGTGCCCACAGGCGGCTGTGGGGCAGCCACCTCTCCTCACTGCTCTCTTCTAATCCTCCTAGGGACCTGAAAAGGAAACTGTCCAATTTGGGAGTTTCCTAAGAGAGGGTGAGGAAGCCCTGTGAGCTGAGACGCCCTGCCTACATCACAGTTCCCAACATATGATCTCCACACCAGCGAGCTCTGATGGCAGGACTTCATTCGGTCTTCTCGGTTAGGTCTGTTCCACATACAACTGGAACCATAACTTGAAATAATAAGCAATAAGTAGGCAGATTTGCTGGCTCCCCAGGTGGCTCAGTGGTAAAGAATCTGCCTGCCAGTACAGGAGACGCAGGTGACTTGAGTTCTATCCCTGGGTCAGGACGATCCCCTGGAGGAGGAAATGGCAACGCCTTGCTTGGAAAATCCATTGACTAGTGGAGCCTGGCAGGCTACAGTCCATGGGGTCGCAAAGAGTCAGACACAGCTGAGCACAAGTCAGCACAACTGACTGAGCGCACAGAGCATGCATGAGCCTGAGGCAGGTATGCATGCACCTAGATAAACAAGTTTGGAAACAGAAGGAGACATCTTCGGGAAAATGCTTCACATTCCACAGGCTGACACATCATTTAAGGATTTTGTCTTCATGCTTAGACCATGGGTTTAAAATTCATGGTCTGAAAGGGATTAAACATTCTGGCTGAGACTGAGGAGGCTATTGAAGGAAGAAGGCCAGAGGCACAAGCCCTCTGAGGAGTATTTTCCTTTACGAGTGTTTTTGCCCTAGTTCCAGGAAAGCTGGTGCTGGAGAGCATGACTCCTTCCCTCTGTGTGTGTGTGTGTGTGTGTGTGTGTGTGAGGTGGGGGAGTGACTTGCGTTTGAGCAACTCAGCCATAAGTTCTCAGCAGCTGGCGGGTACCCAGAGAAGGACGGTTAAGCAGCTGCACCCCTCCCCCAGCTCCTGGCTGACCCCAATAATCCTGAAAACCCTTTCTTCTCCTGCAGAGCGTCTCCCTGCCAGCTGCCCGGTCCTCCAGGTGTTTCCTGTAGCTCTTTGTTTGCTGGCTTGGTGGCTGCGGGCTTCAAGAGGGAGTCTGGTTTGGCTTCCTGTTAGCCAAAGGAAGCCAGTGTGGGGGTGGGCCGGGCCGCCAGTATCTGGGGGGACTACCACAGGCAGCAGCTGCCTCCTAACACCTGCCTTCCTGAGAGTGCATGAGCAGTGCTCGGCCGAGAAGGAGAAGCAGAGCAGGGCAGGGGCTTCAGCTGGGTCAGAACAGAGCGGTCATTTCACAAGTGAAATGTCCACAAGTTTCCCACCCCAATACCCCTTTCCCCAGAGGAGAGGATCGGGGTCCAAAGTGTGGGGCCATAGGGACCACAGGACAAAGGCCTGGTCTCCCTCAACACTTGTGCTCACATGACAAGGGCAGGTGGTGCTGGGTCACCTGCCATTAAGTAGATGGCATTGCTGCTGGACACACAGGCGAGAGTAGAAGGGGCCATCTTGACAGAGCTTCTGTTATCTTATCAAACAGCTGAAGCGACCATACAGTCTGTTTTCACCAAACCTCTCCAACCCCAGACAGTCGGTATGGAGACAAATGCTGTCTTCGGTTTCTCCCTAGCACTCTTCCCAGGAGATAGGGCAGTATTTGCAGTTCAAGTTTTTCCATTTTAGTTGAAGTGATCCACTCATCTGGATGATTACTCCATCTATGCCTCCCAGGAAGGCTGTTGGCTTTGGGAGCTTAGGCTGTCTATCTTGATGCTACGTTGTATCTCCAGTGCTTGCATCAGTTCAGTCCCTCAGTCGTGTCCAACTCTTTGCGACCCCATGAATCGCAGCATGCCAGGCCTCCCTGTCCATCACCAACTCCTGGAGTTCACTCACACTCACGTCCATTGAGTCCGTGAGGCCATCCAGCCATCTCATCCTCTGTCGTCCCCTTCTCCTCCTGCCCCCAATCCCTCCCAGCATCAGGGTCTTTTCCAATGAGTCAACTCTTCACATGAGGTGGCCAAAGTACTGGAGTTTCAGCTTTAGCATCATTCCTTCCAAAGAACACCCAGGGCTGATCTCCTTCAGAATGGACTGGTTGGATCTCCTTGCAGTCCAAGGGACTCTCAAGACTCTTCTCCAACACCATAGTTCAAAAGCATCTATTCTTCAGTGCTCAGCTTTCTTCACAGTCCAACTCTCACATCCATATATGACTACTGGAGAAACCATAGCCTTGACTAGACAGACTTTAGTCGGCAAAGTAATGTCTCTGCTTTTGAATATGCTGTCTAGGTTGGTCATAACTTTTCTTCCAAGGAGTAAGCGTCTTAATTTCATGGCTGCAGTCACCATCTGCAGTGATTTTGGAGCCCGAGAAAATAAAGTCTGACACTGTTTCCACTGTTTCCCCATCTATTTGCCATGAAGTGATGGGACCAGATGCCATGATTTTCGTTTTCTGAATGTTGAGCTTTAAGCCAACTTTTTCACTCTCCACTTTCACTTTCATCAAGAGGCTTTTTAGTTGCTCTTCACTTTCTGCCATAAGGGTGGTCTCATCTGCATATCTGAGGTGATTGAGATGTCTCCCAGCAATCTGGATTCCAGCTTGTGTTTCTTCCAGTCCAGCGTTTCTCATGATATACTTGCATATACGTTAAATAAGCAGGGTGACAATATACAGCCTTGACATACTCCTTTTCCTATTTGGAACCAGTGTGTTGTTCCAGGTCCAGTTCTAACTGTTGCTTCCTGGCCTGCATACAGATTTCTCAAGAGGCAGGTCAGGCAATCTGGTATTCCCATCTCTTGAAGAATTTTTCACAGTTTATTGTGATCCACACAGTCGAAGGCTTTGGCATAGTCAATAGAGCAGAAATAGATGTTTTTCTGGAACTCTCTTGCTTTTTCCATGATCCAGCGGATGTTGGCAATTTGATCTCTGGTTCCTCTGCTTTTCTGGCATCTAGTAGGTTCTCAACAATGTTCTGGAGACTTCCCTGATGTTGCAGCGGTGAAGACGTCATCTTCCAATACAGAGAGTGGGTTTGATTCCTGGTCGGGAAGGTAAAATCCCACATGCCTTGTAGCCAAAAACTAAAACTTGAAACAGAAGCAGTATTGCAAAATTAAACATAAACTTTAAAAATGGTTCACATCAGAAAGAAAAAATCTCAAAAAATACTGCAAGTGAATGAATGGGAATGTTACCTCCCTCTTTTCTGCCTTTGTGTTTGCAGTGGGGTAACAGAATAACACAATAATAAATGGCACCAGTGCATATAATCTCATATATGGTGCATCAGACCCAGATGCTGGGGTGGGTATTGAGAAACATCAGAGGTGATCTCTAGGACCTTAAATTGAAATAAGACACCTAGAAAAGAAATCTGAGGAAGACATACACAAACAAAAGGCCAAATGAGATATAATGAGATAATATAATCTCACTGAATTCTCAGAGCAACTCCATGGGATGACATGATTACTCTTAGACTATAGGTGAAGAGACTAAGACACAGGGAAGGTGAAGCAAATTACCTTCAGGCATACTGCCAGTAGGGGCTTCCCTGGTGGCTCAGAAGTTAAAGTGTCTGCCTCCAATGCAGGAAACCTGGGTTCAATCTCTGGGTCAGGAAGATCCCCTGGAGAAGGAAATGGCAACCCACCCAGTATTCTTGCCTGGAGAATCCTATGGACAGAGGAGCTCGGTAGGCTACAGTCCGTGGGTTCGCAAAGAGTCAGACACAACTGAGTGACTTCACTTTCATACTGCTAGTAACTGGTAGAATTGGGTCAAATCCAGGACTGGCTGAATAGAGGGGACAAAGAGAAGAAGAAAGGAAAACTAAGGCAAAACTGGACACAGGGCGTCTTGTCTCCTAATTTTCCTTGTCACATTTAGTCGTCTGGCCTTCTGGATTCCAGAAACTTTTACACCAAGCCACTGTTCATATTGCAAATAGTCAAAAAAGGTAAGAAGTCTGGAATCTCAACCTTACATATATTTTATGTCCAAACTCAGACTGCCTGTCCTTTGAAATCCTGCTGTTTATCCTAGCCTTGACTAACTGTATAGCAACCCTCTGAACTCATAGGGAAAAGTTGCCATTCCCTCCCTTATTCATGTATTTGGTCTTTTGTTTGTGTATGTCTTCCTCAAATTTTTTAGGTGTCATATTTCAATTTAAGGTCCTAGAGATCACCTCTGATATTTCTCAGTAGCCACCACAGCATCTGGGTCTGAGGCTGAGTGCAATAAGGGCTGGAGGATCAAATAGTGTAGTCTATGCCCTTCAGTGGAGTTCCCCCAAATGCACAGTGATACCTCTCAATCTGCCTCTCTCTCTCTCCCTTTCTCCCCTCTTTGCTCTTTGCATCTATCCGGCTGGAGAAATCCCAATCCAGTAGAGACCAGCCGGCCACATGAACTGCTTCCTCCTCAGCTGCTGACTTCCCAGCCCTTGTACAAAAGACAGGAACTCCTTGTGTTCATTGTGACCCACTTCCTTTCTTACTAGGACCTGCTCAGGGTGGAGGCTTAGGTCTCTGTGGATTCTCTTGTTTTTAGCAAAGGAAAATAATCTCCCTATCATAGTCACCAATAGACTTTTCCCATGGCACCTTCCAGAGGGGGAGAAAAAAAATCAAAACAGGAATACTGATTGTGTCCTGGGATGAGATTCAAAGAACCCAGGAGAGTGGAACAGGATATAAAAGCACTTGATTATAGTGTTATTTGAATATGAGGGATTAAAACGGGTCAATGTAGGTCTTGGAATCCAGGGTCTATATCCAGGTTCCAGCACAGGGCCAGTCACACATGCGGCTTGAAGGACATTTTTATGCTGTTGAGTTTTCAGTTTTCTGCTTGGCAGGCACGCAGTTATGTGTCCTGGAGTAAGGGCTCTCTTATGTCCAGAGATGGTTCCTTGTGAGAAACACAGTGTAGGGGGGGCAGAGCTGAGGTTTTGTCCACAGGGTGTTGCCAGACCAAAGGAGTTGATGGGATAATTATAAATGTGAATACATAAAACACTAATATGAGACTAAATACAAACTAATGAAACTATATAAAATGATCAGTTCAGTTCAGTGGCGCAGTCGTGTCCAACTCTTTGCGACCCCATGAATCGCAGTACGCCAGGCTCCCTGTCCATCACCAACTCCCGGAGTTCACTTAGACTCACATCCATTGAGTCCATGATGCCATCCAGCCATCTCATCCTCGGTCGTCCCTTTCTCCTCCTGCCCCCAATCCCTTCCAGCATCAGGGTCTTTTCCAATGAGTCAACTCTTCGCATAAGGTGGCCAAAGTACTGGAGCTTCAGTTTTAGCATCATTCCTTCCAAAGAAATCCCAGGGTTGATCTCCTTCAGAATGGACTGGTTGGATCTCCTTGCAGTCCAAGGGACTCTCAAGAGTCTTCTCCAACACCACAGTTCAAAAGCATCAATTCTTCTGCGCTCAGCCTTCTTCACAGTCCAACTCTCACATCCATACATGACCACAGGAAAAACCATAGCCTTGACTAGACGGACCTTAGTCGGCAAAGTAATGTCTCTGCTTTTGAATATACTATCTAGGTTGGTCATAACTTTTCTTCCAAGGAGTAAGCGCCTTTTAATTTCATGGCTGCAGTCACCATCTGCAGTGATTTTGGAGCCCAAAAAAATAAAGTCTGACACTGTTTCTACTGTTTCCCCATCTATTCCCAGGAAGTGATGGGGCCAGATGCCATGATCTTCGTTTTCTGAATGTTGAGCTTTAAGCCAACTTTTTCACTCTCCTCTCTCACTTTCAACAAGAGGCTTTTTAGCTCCTCCTCACTTTCTGCCATAAGGGTGGTCTCATCTGCATATCTGAGGTTATTGATATTTCTCCCAGCAATCTGGATTCCAGCTTGTGTTTCTTCCAGTCCAGCGTTTCTCATGATGTACTCTGCATATAAGTTAAATAAGCAGGGTGACAATGTACAGCCTTGACGTACTCCTTTTCCTATTTGGAACCAGTCTGTTGGTCCATGTCCAGTTCTAACTGTTGCTTCCTGACCTGCATACAGATTTCTCAAAAGGCTACATTATACATAAATAAATGCTTAGATGGTTACTAGACAAATGGAAAAGATTAGAAATGAGTGAGATTAGATTGAGCAAGGATTGAAAGAGAGAGGCTGTGAGAAATGCCTTTGTTATCTTATGCCAGAGGGAAGAAACTCCACACAATTCTGAGCACAGGCAGCTTGCCCAGCACTACCGAGGTGGGTAGGTGGGGAGCCAGTGGCTCTGTTCTCTGAGCGCTCTGAGCCACTCTACCCACCCCACCCACCAGCCTCTCATTCCAGCACTACAGCTCAGTTCTTCAGCAGAAAGAGCAACCTGGGGCATTCAGCCCAGAAGAGTGCAGACTGTGGCCTAGAATCACAGCTTTGTGTATGCTATACATTTTTACTGTCTTAAGACACAGGTAATGATTGCCTTTTATTCTGGATTTATTAAGATCCCTTAGCACCTTAACCTAGAATTCCCACTAATCCTCCCAAACCAGACTGGACTGATGTTGGAGGATAGAGGGAGTAAGGAGACAAAAATCAGAAATTCAGGAGATTAGGGGACAGGAGGACCCTTCACCCCTACTCTAAAAAAAAAAAAAGATCTTTGCATTGCCTGGACCTGTCTGGTCTCAATCGCCTCACAAAATAATAGATGTGAAGCACTTTGAAAAATGTTTAACGTCCTTGCCCCCTCCACCTCCTGGGAGTCATAGCTGTCGGGAAATTGAAAGCAAAGCCTCCATGGGGGATTTCTCTGGTGGTCCAGTGGTTAAGACTCTGCGCATCCAGTGCAGGGGGCACAGGTTAGATCTCTGGTTGGTGAACTAAGATCCCATATTCTGCACACCAGGAAAACAAAAAAAAAAAGAAGAAGAAGAAGAAGAAAGAAAGAAAAAGAAGGAGAGAAAGGAAGGAAGGAAGAAAACAAAGCCTCCTATTTGTGCAGCCTCTGCTGTTTATAGAGCATTAGATTGCATATCAGCTTACTTTTGATATACAGGTGGCAGGTAATTTTTTTCACCATTTATGGAGAGAAAACTGAGGTTTAGACAAGCTCAATGACTTTCCCAAAATTATATAGCAGGTAGATGATAAGCTGAGCGTGGAAGCCAGGTCTCCTTTTCACCTAGCCTCTTAATGCTTGAAAGCACCCATGTGTTATTTTGATAGGATCCCACTTTAGAACAACCCAAACGATATTACTTAATAACAGAGTACCCAAATCCCACTATTCACCTGTTCCCAAAGTCTTGGATTTTTTCATTCAGCCCTGTTTTTTAAGAGGCAGAAAATGCCCAGTCAAGGCATTTTTACTGAACGAAAACCTTCCAAGCACAAAGCCCCAAGCTCCCACAGTGTAGCACTGCTGCCCCAAAGCGAAGCCTCGCTTCCAGGGCCTGGCCCTGCTCAGAGCTGGCCAAAAGCCGAGGAGGAGCGTGGGGTAGAGCACCCCAAAGGAGAGCAGATGGGCTGGCTGGCCGCAGTGCCAGCACTCCGAATAACGCTTTTCTTTTCCAGCCATACATCCAGGCTCCGTTCCCCTCTCACCTCCGGCTTCCGCCAGCCTCTCCCTCTATCCTACCCCGCCCCACCCGCTGTCTGTCTTTGGGATAGCTCTGAGGAGCTGATGCACTCTGGAGGGACGGAGGCCGTTCTCCATTGTGACTGGCAGATGGATGAAAAGAGGCTTGCAGCCCGCGTGGGCCACTGCTGCCATCTGTGTGGTGGGACGGCTGCGCGGATGGCCTTGCCCATTCACTGCTTCACGCACCACTGGGCTCTGGCCTTTTGTTTGACTGCGGGTGGGGCTGCAGTCCTTCGGGCAGCGGGGGAGGCAGCCGGGGGAGAGAAGCAGCTGCTTTGTGTCTGGAGCAAACTTTCAGTGATTCATCAGGGTGATTGACACGAGGAAGCTGCCCAAGCCCCCAGACACCCTAAGTGACTGACAACCCCAGCCCTCTTCCCCCTTCACACACCCCTTCACCTCTGCTTTGGCCAAGCAGCTTCCTGGGGTTGGAGGGGGTGGCCCCGGCTCCTTTGCAGGGATGAGGAGCAGGAAAAGCTGCCCTGGTCTTTTCTGTCTCTCTGCCTACCCTCTCTTCCTATTCGTTTCCCAGGTTGAGGTGGGACCGCCCTTACAGATTTTTTCTTTCTGTTTGGTTTCTGTGTACAAGGCCTGGCAGCTGGAGCGGCCACAGCATGAGGAAAGGCCCATTCGCCACCCAGCAGCTGAGATGGAGAAAAAAAAAGGGAATTGAATAGAGGTGGTGGGGTTGGCAGTCTTTCAGCCCAGCTCCTGGTCTTTGAATAACACCCCAGGTCAGGGACTGGGATCGGTATGTGGAAGGCTTTAGGGCATTTAATTATTTAAAGGTCTCAATAAAAGGAACCAAAACCCTGAGGAAGGGGGGGATAGGCAGATGGTGTGCCCAAGCTGCTGGGAACCTGGGAACCAGGTGCAGGATGGGTGAGGGTGGGGGTAGGAGAGTTGAGGAGGGCTGAACCAGAGGTCAGAGCTCAGGAACTAAGAGAACAGGGGAGGGGAAGTGAAACAGAGATTGCCCTCCAGACCCAAGCAGGCCCTGCACAGAGCCTTTCCCTACACCAACTGGGGGCAGGTCTCCTTTCTTCACTCCTGCCCACCAATCCTCAACTTCAAAATTCATATCAGCCCTAAGAGGTACATATTTTGGAAACACACAATGAAACTGTGAAGTGAAGGGGATATCCCTTCTCTATTAGGTTAGTACAGAAGTAATCACAGTTTTGACGGTTGAAATTTGCCATTTGATATTGGAATACATTCTCTTTTTTCCTATTTTATTTTTTTAATTTATTTTTTAATTGAAGGATAATTGCTTTACAGAATTTTGTTGTCTTCTGTCAAACCTCAACATGAATCAGGCATAGGTATTCCCTCCCTCTTGAACCTCCTTCCCGTCTCCCTCCCCACCCCTCCCCTCTAGGTTGGTACAGAGCCCATTTGAGTTTCCTGAGACACACAGCAAATTCCCCGTGGCTATGGTAACATAAGTTTCCATGTTACTCTCTCCATACAGCTCACCCTCTTCTCCCCTCTGCCCATGACCATAAGTCTGTTCTCCATTGCTGCCCTGTAAATAAATGCTTTGGGTCTTTCTACATTCCATATATATATATATATATATATATATACACACACACACATTATTATATGATATTTCGGAGAAGGCAATGGCACCCCACTCCAATACTCTTGCCTGGAAAATCCCATGGATGGAGAAGCCCGGTAGGCTGCAGTCCATGGGGTCGCCAAGAGTCAGACACGACTGAGCAACTTCACTTTCACTTTTCCTTTTCATGCACTGGAGAAGGCAATGGCACCCGACTCCAGTACTCTTGCCTGGAGAATCCCGTGGATGGAGGAGCCTGGTAGGCTGGGGTCCATGTTGTCGCTAAGAGTCGGACACGACTGAGAGACTTTGCTTTCACTTTTCACTTACATGCACTGGAGAAGGAAATGGCAACCCACTCCAGTGTTCTTGCCTGGAGAATCCCAGGGACAGGGGAGCCTGGTGGGCTGCCATCTATGGGGTCACACAGAGTCGGATACGACTGAAGCAACTTAGCAGCAGCAGCAACACTGCCATTTTTTTTAATTGTTTGGGGTTTGATTCTATAGATCTTTTTCTTCTCTTGTATTTCCTGACTATGTAAGTCCCTTTAATAACTGTTGTAAAGCTGGTTTGGTGGTACTGAATTCTCTTAATTTTGCTTGTCCGAAAACCTTTTGATTTCTCCATCAATTTTGAATGAGATCCTTGCCAGTTTCAGTAATCCAGGTTGTAGATTTTTCAGTATTTTAAATATATCCTGCCATTCCCTTCTGGCATGCAGAGTTTCTGCTGAAAGATCATCTGTTAAACATATGGGGTTTTCCTTATATGTTACTTGTTGCTTTCCCCTTGCTGCTTTTAATATTCTTTGTGTTTAATCTTATTAGTTTGATTAGTATGTGTCTTGACATGTTTCTCTTTGGGTATATCCTGTATGGGACTTTTTGTGCCTCTTGGACTTGATTGACTATTTCTTTTTCCATGTTGGGGAAATTTTCAATTATAATCTCTTCAAAATTTTTCACATACCCTTTCTTTCTCTCTTCTTCTGGGATCCCTATAATTTGAATGTTGATGTGTTTAATATTCTCCCAGAGGTCTCTGAGACTATCCTCAGTTCCTTTCATTCTTTTTACTTTATTCTGCTTCTCAGCAGTTATTTCCACCATTTTATCTTTCAGCTCACTGATCTGTTCTTCTACTTTAGATATTCTGCTATTGATTCTTTTTAGAGTATTTTTAATTTCAGTAATTGCGTTGTTTGTCTGTGTATGTTTCTTCTTTAATTCTTCTAGGTCTTTGTTAATTGATTCTTGCATTTTCTCCATTCTGTTTTCAAGGTTTTTGATCATCTTTACTATCATTAATCTGAATTCTTTCTCAGGTAGTTTGCACATTTCCTCTTCATTTATCTGGGCTTCTGTGCTTCTAGTTTGTTCCTTCATTTGTGCTGTATTTCTCTGCCTTTTCATTTAAAAAAAAAAAAAAAAACTTATTGTGTTTGAGGTCTCCTTTTCCCAGGCTTCAAGGTTGAAGTCTTTCTTCCTTTTGGTTTCCGCCCTCCTAAAGTTGGTCCAGTGGTTTGTGTAAGCTTCGTATAGGGAGAGGTTTGTGCTGAGCTTTGTTTTGTTTTGTTTTCCTCTGATGGGCAGGGCTGAGTGAGGTGATAATCCTGCTGCTGATGACTGGGTTTGTATTTTTGTCTTGTTTGTTGTTTAGATGAGGCGTCCTGCACAGGGTGCTACTGGTGGTTGGGTGATGCTAGGTCTTGTATTCCAGTGGTTTCCTCAGTGTGAGTTCTCACTATTTGATACTCCCTACTGTTAGTTCTCTGGTAGTCTAGGGTCTTGGAGTCAGTGCTCCCACTCCAAAGGCTCAGGGCTTGGTCTCTGGTCAGCAACGAAGATTCCACAAGTGGTTTGTTATGGCATTGAGATTAAAGCAAATACCCCAAAATGAGAAACCAAAGGTGAACCCCAGACAAATGGCAGTTATAAAATCAGGCAAGTAATAATTTAAATAATGGACTATACACATATACATATACACCTATAAACAAAATCAAAACAGTCCAACAAAAATAAAGTACAACAGACTGACCCAGCAAACAAAGGAAAGCAAAAATGATATCTACCAGTTAAGAACAAAACTAACTAAAACACAAACTGGAAGACAAAACTAAAGCAAGGTGCCAAGTAGGGAATAAAGCAATTAAAAAAAAAAAAACTAACTAACAAATATGTTGAAAGGAAAGAAAGTAAAGAAAGAATAGATATGCAAAGTTAAATAGAGGTAGATAAAGAAGATTTATTTAAATTAAAGATTAACTGCAAGGGGAAAAGAACAGTAGGAAAAGCAAACAAAGGAATAAATGTAGAAAAAATAATAAGTTTAAAGTTATTAAAAATTAAAATGTAGAAAGAGAAAAAAGCAGGAAAAAAATAAATAAAAGGAAAACTCCATAGAACTGCAAAAGGCCAACGTAGAGGCAGAGGTTTATAACAAGAAAAAGTGTAATTGAAAAAAAGACTCAAAATCTTAATTAGATTCCACAGCGCTAATAAAATCAACAACTACAACAGAGGAAAAAAACAGAAACAGGAAAAAATAATCCTAAAGATACTTAAGAACAAGTCAAAATATATGAATAGTAAATATTTTTCTTGAGTCACTGCTGTCAGGGTCCTTTCCCTCCCTGGAGTCACAGTCCACCTCGCTCCCTTAGGGTGCCTGCCAATACTGTCTTGGTCTTGGATCTGCTGTGGGGACAGCTCAGATTCTAATCTGGCCCTAGTCCTGTGTTCTTGCCTCCAATGTCCACAGCTATCAGAGCTAGTGCCTTTTCTTTTTTGAGAACTCTCAATATCCTTTTATATATTCCATAGACACAGAATCTGCCTAGTTGAGCTGCTACTTGTACAGCTGGTGGGAAGGTTTTAGGTCTTCTTCCTTAGTCACACCACCCGTGGGTTTCAATTGTGGTTTTATTTCCACTTCTGCCTGTGGGTCGTCCACTGGGGTTTAGCACCTGAGGCTGTCCTAGAGGGCTTGGGTTTGCCCCTGTGAGGGCCAGGTGTGCAGGTGGTGCAGCTGCTTGGGTCACAAGGGTTCTGGCAGCACCAGGTACTCAGGGGAGTTGGCAGCTAGGACAGCAGGAAATATAGCGCTCTAGGCGGGCATGGCAACCAGTATTGGCCAGTATGCTCCAGTGTTCTTGCCTGAAGAAGCCCAGTGACAGAGAAGCCTGGTCTTGTACAGCTGGTGGGAAGGTTTTAGGTCTTCTTCCTTAGTCACACCACCCGTGGGTTTCAATTGTGGTTTTATTTCCACTTCTGCCTGTGGGTCGTCCACTGGGGTTTAGCACCTGAGGCTGTCCTAGAGGGCTTGGGTTTGCCCCTGTGAGGGCCAGGTGTGCAGGTGGTGCAGCTGCTTGGGTCACAAGGGTTCTGGCAGCACCAGGTACTCAGGGGAGTTGGCAGCTAGGACAGCAGGAAATATAGCGCTCTAGGCGGGCATGGCAACCAGTATTGGCCAGTATGCTCCAGTGTTCTTGCCTGAAGAAGCCCAGTGACAGAGAAGCCTGGCAGGCCACAGTCCACAGGGTCGTAAAGAGTTGGACACGACCGACATGACCCCGTGTGCATAGATAGAAGACTTTTTTTTGCTTGTGGCAGCTCTGCCCCGTAAGCATGTAGATGGTGCAGGTGCTTGGGTTGCGGGGACCCTGGCAGTGCCAAGTGTGCAGGGACACGGACTGCCCCCATCACAGGAGTTATGGCCTTATCAGAGTCTTTTTTAGAGCCTCCTGTAGCTCGCAATCAGAAGGCCTCTTTGGCCAGTCTTTCTCCGTAGCTCCGCCTATTCAGGCATTTAGAGGGCGCCCTTGCCTGGGGTCCTTCTCTGTTGTTCAGCACATCAGGCACATAGAGGGGGGCCCCCCTGGCTGGGGTCCTACTCTGTAGTTTGGTACATCAGTCACTTAAAGGAGCATCCTGGGTAGGGTCCTGCTCTGTAGTTCAGTGTGTCAGGCATTTGATGGGCCCAGCCTTTCCATTGTTCAGCTGCTGATGCTGGCGTGTGGGGAGAGAGAGGCTATGGTGATGGTTCCACTCCCTACGTGACTTAGCAGTATTGCCTTGCTTCTATGGCTTCCTGGCTTTCCTCCACAGGCATTTCCCACCACAATCTCCTCCTTCACACCCCCTTGATCCATCTCTCCACAGCCAACAGCAGCCCTCACCCTGGGATTGCTCAACAATCCATAAACTTCAGCTCCCAACTACTGGACTTTTCAGGGGACCAGTGTTCCTGTCCAGTGTCTGTATGGCTGCAGCAAGGACTGTCTGATTCTCATTCCATTTAGGCTGCCACAGATCAGCTGTTTCAGTCCCAGCCTTAAATGTTTCTCCTCTGACCCAAACAACTGCCCCGCTGTGGGGATGGGACCCCTGCCTCTGTTCCCCCACCCGCTGAGGGCAGGTCCAGTCCTACTACACTCATGCTTTTCCCCCTGGTTCCTTCATCCTACTGAGTTTTGCGTGGGTCTGTAATTCTTTTCCAGTGGTCATGTACTCCTGTCTGCACTCAGCTGTTGTTCTGATAGCACTTCTGTGTCTGAAGGTGTATTCCTGATATATCCATGGAGAAAGATGTACTCCATGTCCACCTACGCCTCTGCCACCTTGTTCTCCTCATCTGGAATACATTCTTAAATAAATGTAATTATGTTATACATCATTTTAATGCACATTTCTCACTTTATGCTTTTTTGCTATGGACATTATTTGCTGTTTGTTTTATATTTATTTTAGACTAGGGAAATGAAGTTAGACAAAAAGCAAATATGAGCAATTTTTTTGAGCTCAAAAATGGGTCATAAAGCAGTGGAGACAATTTGCAACATCAGCAACACATTTGGCCCAGGAACTGCTAATGAACATACAGTGTAGTGGTGGTTCAAGAAGTTTTGCAAAGGAGACGAGAACCTTGAAGATGAGGAGCATAGTGGTGGGCCATCAGCTGTTGACAGCAAACAGTTCCCAGAGTCATCACAATTGATCCTTTCATAACTACATGAGAAGTTGCCGAAGAACTCAGCATTGACCATTCTATTGTCATTTGGCATTTGAAGCAAACTGGAAAGGTGAAAAACCTTGATAAGTGGGTGCCTCATGAGCTGACCACAAATCAAAAAAATCTTTTTTTTTTTTTGAAGTGTCATCTGTTCTTCTATGAAGCAACAACAAAACATTTCTTGATCAGATTGTGATGTGCAACAAAAAGTGGATTTTATATGACAAGCAGCACCAACTGACTCAGTTGATGGACCAAGAAGAGGCTCCAAAGCACTTCCTAAAGCCAAACTTGCACCAGAAGAAGGTCATGGTCACTGTTTGGTGGTCTGCTGCCAGTCTGATCCACTAGCGCTGCCTGAATTCCAGCAAAACCATTACATCTGAGAAGTATGCTAAGCAAATCAATGAGATGCACCAAAACCTGCAATGCCTGCAGCTAGCATTGGTCAACAGAAGGGCCCAATTTTTCTCCAGAATAACATCCAACCACATGTTTACAACCAATGCTTCAAAAGTTGAACAAATTGGACTACAGAGTTTGCCTTATCTGCCACATTCACTTGACCTCTTGCCAATCGACTACCACTTCTTCAAGCATCTTGAAAACTTTTTGCAAAGAAAATGCTTCTACAACCAGCAGGATGCAGAAAATTCTTTCCAAAAGATCATGAAATCCTAAAGCACAGATTTTTATGCTATAGGAATAAACAAACATTTCTCATTAGCAAAAATGTGTTGATTATAATGGTCCCTATTTTGATTAATAAAAATATGTTTGAGCCTAGTTATAATGATTTAAAATTCATGGTCCAAAACTGCGATTATGTTTGCACCAACTTATGTTCTTGCCTGGAGAATCCCAGGGACGGGGGAGCCTGGTGGACTGTCATCTCTGGGGTCACACAGAGTCAGACACAACTGAAGAGACTTAGCAGCAATAGTACTTAGGGATGCTCCTGCTCAGTGGTGACCAGGACTAGGCAGATGAATAGGAGGATTTTTCCTTTCTTTCTGTGGTAAAACTTCCACAACAAAATTCACCATTTTATCTAGTTTCCTTTTATAAAGTGAGACCATACAGTGAATCTATCGAAATACTGAGAAAGCAAATAATTGGAGGTCCTGCTTTTGGGAGCACACACTGCTTCAAGAGGCAGCATATGTCCCCAAAATCATAGGGGCCCTAGGTCCCTAGGAAGAAACATACTAGTCAGATGCAGTTTGAATTCAGCTTCACCATGTACTAGCTCTGAGAAGGTAAGTAAGTTATTTCTCAATGCCTGTTTTCTCATCTTTACAAGGAGGATAAAAAATTGTTCCATCAGTATGGCTGAAGGCATTAATATAGATAAAGCAATTTAGAAGAATGTCTGGCTCTTTGTAAGCACACAATAAATGTTATTAAATATTATTGTCATTACCATTACCAGATCAGGAGGCATTCATACAGGCTACACAATGGGAACTGAGTGAAACGGGAAATTTGATGAAGCTGTTATTTGCCTCTGGCCGTTCTCCATTTGTAATGAGCTATGGTTGGAAGTGTGGTTTTTGCTATTGCTAAAATAGTAGTTTTGTTTGGGTAGCCCCCCTGTCCCACCTGCACCCAGCTCCAGGTCTGGGGCTGATACTCTGGTCCTTACTTTGTGGCAGTTTGGGCATTATTGTTAGCAGTAATTTATTGACGGGATGACAAATTCAAACGGCTAGGGGGCCTGAGATATAATTCTGCTTCCTGAGGCTGTTCTCACTCTCATTAGCCCCGCCGAGGCCACAGAGGCACGAGGAATGAGGGGTCCCTTGGTCATCGTGGGGCACAGCGTAATGCACCTCAGCCTGTCCTCACTTCTCGGTGTGGTCAGCCTCAAACGTCGGGGGTGGGCTGCTTTCTGCTCCTTCCAGCGACACAGTTTTCCACTCTCAGCACGCCGGGGACAACGGTGACGCCTGTCAGCCAGGGACAGCCGCGGACGCCCCGGAGGGCTGCGCGGACTCACGCATCCCCAGCGAGGGCGAGCTGCGGCCGGCAGCGGCGGGAAGGCGCGGGCGCGAGGCCCGGCAGGTGTCTGCCTGCCTGCCTCCCGGATGTGGGGCGAGGGGGAGCCCGCGGCCACTCACCGCGTCCCTCAGTCCTAGGGGGAGTTGGCCAAGACCTAGACAGGCTGCGAAACGCGCTCTCCACTCAGTTTTCCTAGTTCGGCAACAGGACTGGCGCCGCAGCTTCCGCCCTCTCTGGGAAGCTCGGCAACAAGCTGCTGATTGGCTGCCCGGGGGGCCAGAGCGAACCAAACAAAGTCCTCCCCGACGCCCGCGGTCTGGGAGAGGCGTAAACAGAGCGGGAGACGGAGGGA